>PVKU01000470.1:0-366422 GCA_004027475.1 Anoura caudifer | reverse complement strand
TAAGACAGAGGTCCTCCTCTGGTTCTAGGTCTTAAAAGCTGCTATAACTCCTAGATCTTTCGCTTGGATTAAGAGGTGGTGTTTAGAGAGCAAAATACTACTTTCCCACTGGGATGAAGATCACCATGAAAAGGAGAATGTCTGGAATCATTATTAACAATAAGTAAAATTTTGTAAAGCATGTTATTCTCCAAATAGTACTTCTCCCTTTTGTTCACAAAGCAATTCAGGAGAGCATCTTGGAAGAGCAGCTCGGTCATCCATGATTTTTTACTGCTCCTGTCACCGCAAGTACACTGGCATGTGTGAGTAATGACACATTTGAAGGCCCTGCGTTCTCACTGCACCAGATCACAAAGGGTTTCAATTTGTGGCCTGCAACACTGCCCCCAAGCAAGACTGTGACCCTGTCCTTAAAAGTCTTGAAACCTGGCATTCTACTTGGCCTCCTTATAGAGGAAAGTCCTTTTAAGTATCTATTTCCAGATTAGGAAGGTTTTGTCCATACTAAGTGTCTGTGATACAAGTACTGCTCCTCCACAATCACCTTATCTGGAGTTCCCCAAAATTCTTCAGCTGCCTTCACATCAGCACTCACAGACTCACCACTCACTCTCACATTATGGAATGAATAATGACCCAGAGGTAACAGTCAATCCATCAGTGTGGTTGAGTTTAGCCTTTTCTGGCAACTTTGCAAACTTTTCGTTTTGGTCGTGATCGTCCTGCCGTTGTAAGGGATGTCTTTCTCCATGTTCGATGTGGGTGGGCCATTGTCACAATTTTGGTATTTTCTTTGCCTTGAATGACACAGACCCTTTAACAGCTTCCGTCACTTTGTTCTTGTTTTTCAAGATTGTGGCTGTAGTGGAATGAGACGTGCCTGACTAGTGAGCAATAACCAGCGTGGATTTTCTACCTTAGCAGTCCTTAGTCATTTTTAATTCTGTTTCCAGGTCAATCGCTGGACATGGTCTCTTCCTGGCAACATTAACAGTAAATTTTTTGGACTTAGGGACCATGATGAACAAAACAATATGAGATTAGATCAAACACAAGAGAAAATGACATGGTAAGTGAGAGATGTATGAGGCTGTTGCTGGCGTAACATGGCATACTGGCTTATAGCAGTATAATGATAAAAACTATATAGTATAGTAAATACATAAATCATTAAATAGCCACTTGTTATAGTCAGGTGTTATGCACTGTCCATAATTTTACGTGCTACACCTTTACATAACTATAGTGCAATAGGTTTGTTTACAACAGCATCATCACAAACACAAAATGTGAGGTGCTCTGCTGTTAGGACCACTACTAAGCCACTAGGCAACAGAAGTTTTCTGTTCCATTATAATCACATGGAAACACTATCATATACATGGTCCATCACCGACTGAAACGTGACTATATTTAATATGTGAGTAACAGAATTAGTCACCTCTTATTTCTGTTACCTCCTTCTAAGTATACTGTTGCAGGCATATTGTATTGACAATCACAATCTTCTCCAAGGATAATATATTCTGAGCCTCTTCTACAAAAATGTCGACCAGGATTACAATAGAAAAATAAAGTAACTCCAGTTGTGCTCATATATTTGATCATTTTATGTTCAATTAAGAAAGATACTTAATTTATTAAGGGTTTGGGAGGGCTTCTATCCTTCCTCTCTTCTGCCTGCCACCACAATTAATGTAGAAAACCTGGGCCTACTTAAAGTTGCCTTATTCATACAGAAATGCAAAATGCTATCAGACTTTGAGAAACCAATTGACGTCAGCATTCAGTGAGCCCTGAGAAGTTCAGAAGTCAGAAAAGCAACAGGTATGTTCCACTAGGATCTCAGCAAACGCTGATTGATGAGAATTGGTGAGACCACATCTTTACTTCTGGGTCAACATTTCTTTTTCTTTCTTTTGGAGAGGGACACTATTTAGGATTTACTGTCTCCAAAGAAAATACATGTCAGAGTAAACTGAAAGCATCCAAGTAAGCTATGACTGAACAGTCTTTTCTAAATCAAAACATATGCTTTCCTCTGCCGATAACTACCAGTCCAATCATGATTAGTATGGGCTCTTGCAATCAAACCAATCATAAGCCATAGCACTTACAGATAGGGGAATTATAACTGTGCCAGACGTAATTACATCTTACTGCCTTGGAGAAAGCCCTGCCATTGTGCCGGCCCTCTGGTCACATCACTGTCAGGCCAAGTCCTAGGGAAGAAAGACACTATCCTTTGCTGGGACCCTACACGTCCCAAGATCTATCTGTGTATCCACTATCTCCTGCACCCCTCCCAACAACCCTGCAGGGCAGACATTGTTATCTTCAAATTACTGATTCAGATACCAAAGCCCAAAGAGGAATAGTATCTACTCCACCTCAAGGCAGAGCAGACTCTGTTATCTTCAAATTACTGATTAGGGTGCTGAAGCCCAAAGAGGAATAAATCTACTCCACCTCAAGGCTAGTCTCACTCCCTCACTGCCTCTGGTTGAGCAAGTCAGCCCCTATCTAAAAGCAACATAGTATTTGTACATAATGGACACTTAACAAGTTTAATAAATAAATAGTTTATAAAAATTGCTCCAGTTTTAGGCTCCCATTAAAGAGTGAAATCACAAACTTGGTAATCATATTACTGGACACATCACAAAATACTTGCTGGCTTCATATATATATATATATATATATATATATATATATATAAAGTAAACTTTTCATCTTATAGGAAAAAAACGTGTTTACTTCAGCTTTTTAATTCTTCAATTTATTCAAATAGAAATACATTATTTTGAGGAAAAAAATGAGTATAGTACAGGTAATACTGAAACATCTATTTGGAGTTAAAATAAAATGTTGAGATTGCACAGGGAAAAAAGACTAGAGACTGCCCCAAAAATATTTTGTGGTTTATAAAATGTGGTTATCTAATATTTGGAATGTTTAGCCTATCAGACCTACAGTGACCGGAATAACAGCCCTTCAACTGACCTTAAAATAAGAAGATTTTCCTGGATTATGTCCAAGTGAGACCAATGTAATCACAGGGTCCTTAAATGTGTGGAAGTAGGGGTCAGAATGACACAATAAGAAAAAGACTCTCCCAGCTATTGTTGACTTCGAAGATGAAAGAGGGTCAAGAGCCCAAGAATGTGAGCAACCTCTGGAAGCTGGAAAAGGCAAGAAAACAGATTCTCCCCATGACCCTCCACCAAGGATCAGAGCCCCACCCACACATTACTCAGAGGCTGATGAAACCCATTTCAGACATCTGATTATCGGAGCCATAAGCAATAAATGTTTGTTGTTTAAGCTACTATATTTATGATACTTTTTAAGGGACAATAGGAAACTAATACAAGACTAAAATCAGGCCAGGAAGACACCAGGAAAATTATGATTAGATCTATAAGCCAAAATACCGTAGGATATAAGTTAAAGTCTTCTGATTGTATAGTACCATAATGCCTTCATTTTCTTAGATGCAGTGCAACATTAATTATATAAAGCATATTATAACATTTTGTCATTACACAGGCAGTTTTAACCACCTTTGAAGAAAAACCACAATGTAAATTGTCATAGTGGAGAATAACTCAAACATGCATTGAAAAATTTTAAGTATGAAAACACATCATATATCTTGTTCAAATGACTAATTATACTGCTCTATTTGGATTCATGAAATAATTCGCTGGTACCACCAGTAAAAATAAAAATTACCTGGCCATTACAAAATCTTCGAAAGTCTACTGCAACGAGAATCTATTTACTAGGCTCTACCCAATCAAAATTTTGAAAAATAAAGAGATAGGAAAAAAGAAGAAAGGAAGGAAAATAATAATTCTCTTCAATCAGCCAGACTTGGATAGTTGAAATAACCAGTTAGCTGGAATGTTTTGGCATCGAGTTAATTTCCAATTTACAAGTATTTGCTGGTAATACTATCACAATAAATGACTAGTATTCACTAGTGATACATACTTTCAATAGAATATCACAATTGATATAGTAGCTCAAAGCACTGCCTGGAGAGAATTATAGAGATTCTGCAAGGTTTCATAGTAAGTAAATGGGGTATATTTCAGGAATAGTTACAAAAAGTAAGGTCTCGGGTGAATAAATATTTGGCAGCACAGAGCACTAGGAAACACAGATGCCAAAACTTGAAGGGACGGACTGCAACCGAGACCAGCTGCACTGTGAATCCCACCCCGGAGCATCTACCCTCTGCTCGCCCCTCACGGTACAGGCTCCAAAACTGAAGCTAATCCCCAGAAAATCAATCTCGTCCTTCTCCCCCCAAATAACCTCATTTTAGAGTCGATTACCATGAGGCTAGACAAGGGCATTTAAAAAATGTGGTCCTTGTGCCTGCTGCTTCTTTTTAATACTTTTCAGAAATGATAGAAATATAATTTTGAATGTATTTTTATCATCTAGGTTAGGATTATCAGCCTCTGTTATCCCCTGGGGGTGTGGGGTTTACAGACTGAAATTTATCCTGGGATTAAAAAAATAGCAATCTCTCTACAAGAAAAAATATATATAATATATATAGAATACATACATATAAGGAATTGAGTAATTTAATCTTAATGGCTGGCATTGGCACTGAATAAGAAATACCACTGTGAAGTGACACCTTTAAGAGATCAAGGGACCAAGAATGATTAGAGAAACGCCCACCAGGATTGCTTTGTCTCCAAATGTTTCCTCTGTATCCTGGATACAGTCTTACACGAATCCATCATTAGAAAGCATCACATCAGGGCATTTTGGTCTTCCAGAATCCTCCATAAATAGAACTATAGCTTGGAGAGGTGATATCTTAAGAGCTGTCATCACCCAGTCACTTAATTGACCAGTCACTTAAGCATAATTAACTGGAAGCCAGTTGGTAACAAGTACCAGTGTTTACAGACCACATGACAGGTGCTCCAGTGAAAAGGAGAGCACGCAACACACACATTGAAAAGCACCTAAAGTAATTAGAAATTGTTTAAAAAAATCATCATGATTTTGTTGGGATATCTGAGCACTCTTCCTCTTTTGATAATCCATGAATAAAAACTAAAAGGTATAAAAACACAGTGTCACATGACTATTTTTTTTGAAAATGTAACCTATGACTCGGATAAATTGTTGTATTTTGCAAAGATGTTGCCTTCAGAGGGTGTGCACATTCCAGTGTTGCCAGGATCTGAGGCATCTACCTAACTCCTCTTTTGGAAATTACCTTGCAATGTATGTTCCTTTTCTTGGCTTGACATCGGACAATTACTAAAAGTTATTCAGAGCAAAGTGTAAATAATCCATACTGAACAGTTATGTAAGTTCAGTTTTTGGTCAAAATCATGGAACTGCTAAAAAGTAGTAAGGGTAACTGAATTGCTCATTAACTAGTTCTAGTCCTAGCAATCAGAAAAAAAAAAAAATCCATTAGAAATGCATAAAAAGCAAAACTGTTGAAATGCAAAGAAAGATGGGGTATGAAAAAATGCATTCTAAGTCAGCTCCAAGGAGAATAGTTAATGCCCAAAGACCAAAGCTACATGATTAATGCAGGCCTGATGATGCAGGAGAAAGAAATTAGAGCCACATCATAACTTCTTTGTGAGGTATTCCTCAATTGTCAATTTTCCTAGGAATCAGTAAGTCTTTCCCTGGGTACCTAGAGCTCCCATTATAACCCGTTATCAAACTACTATATGATTATTTCTTCACAAGGTCTGTCTCCTCCACAAGACCTTATGCATATTCCTAGTACAGTGGCTTAGTCAATAACTCAAAGTTAGATGAATGGACAAACAGCACTCACCTGGACATGTAACCTCAGTAATCTCACTGAACACCCTCCTTATGTAGAATTATATAGGTCAGTGACGACACATCTCAGGCAAACTTCGATTTCTACTTTTGTTTTTACTAATGTTGAGTCACAGTATCAAGGAATATTGAAAACTTTCTTATAAAAGAAAAAAATCCCAAATGTGTTAGTCCTTTATAGCTTTCTCAATGCAGCTGGGATGTGAAAACTTCAAAAACACTCAGCGTGTAAAAGACTGTTATCACTTGGCTGCACGGTACTTACTGACATCTGAGTCCTCTGAGACAGTGATAAGGCTCAGTCAGCACGTTGGGAAAAATGAAGACAGAGCAAGTATTAAAACCTGGGAAATGCCGCTGGGGAAAGAAAAGAGCAACACTTCGTACTGTCATGAACTGACTGCACTGGAGATGATGCTGAAGGGTCAAGCCACAGATTGCCTCTGATTTTATGTCATTCAGGAAGATTGCTGAGTACTGAATGTCCACTTTGCTTAAGTCATTGTTCTAGCAATCTTCCTCCACGATGTGAAATCGTGTGAGATGATTAATATAGTAGTCCCCCCTTACTTGTCGCTTTTCCTTTCTCTGGTTTCAGTTACCCGTGGTCAACTGTGGCCAGAAAGTATTAAGTGGAAATTGCAGAAATAAACAATTCATAAGGTTCACATTGCAAACTGCTCTGAGTAGCATGCGGAAATCGGGTTCCTTCCTGAGCAGTCCCAGCCAGAATGTGAGGCATCCTTTTGTGCAGCTTATCCATGCTGTATGTGAGCTACATGCCCCATTAGTCACTCAGTAGATATCTAGGTTATCAGACTTGTTATCAGAGAGAGAGAGAGAGAGAGAGAGAGAGAGAGAGAGAGAGAGGCCACATTCACATGATGTTTGTTACAGTAACTTACAATTCCTCTATTTATTATTAGTTATTGTTATTAACCTCTTACTATGCTTAATTTATAAATTCAAGCTCATCATGACAATGTATGTATAGAAAACAATCCTGTACATAGGGTTCAGTACAATAAAGGGTTTCAAGAATCCACTGGGGGTCTTGGAATGCATTTCCCAAGAATAAAGGGGAGCTATTTGAAAGCAGCTTGCAAAAATGCCAATATATCCCCAAAATGTCAGTGCTCACTAAACTGATTTATGTTTGTTACAATTGTTCTACAATTTAATGTATTTACTTTGAGCTTGTGGGGGTAAATGCCTGAGAGAGGAGTGAGGAGTCGGAGGAACACAGGGTGCCATGTTTTATTCTCTTGAACTTTCCTCAGGGCTTGATATTTTTTTCAGAGCATTTCAACTATAAGTTTAGGGGGAAATGTAAGCAATCATGAAAGTACAGAAAGATACAACTTCCTATCAATATTCCCTTCGTACTTTTATTTTTTCTTATCTTTTGCCTTTGATGAAAAAGTTCCTCCCCAACCCAACTTTTTTTTCAATTATTCAATAAAAAGCCCAGCAAGAAGCCAGCTTAAATGATAAAAAATGAATAAGTCAAACATTTTTGAACCCCTGAGCAAAATCCTTCATTTTTTTTCTTTTGTAAATTGAGGCTTTCCTCTCTAGTTCTGAGGCATAGTTTTTCTCCTTTCTTCTATAAAACATATCTGCTTTTATTCAGAGTGATAGAATAATATCAATTCTCCACCACAGATGAGTGCTAGGCATAAAATGACAACATAACACTGCTATTTTGGGTAAGGAAAGATTTAAGTTTTTTTAACTTTTTTTCTAGGAAAATACTTAGCTTCAGTTTTGTCATCATTACTTCATTTCTGCTTACTCTCCTTCCATTACATTCATTAATGTCCAATGTTTCACAATTTGATTTCTATAGTTTCTTACATTTCCCATGGAATTTTGAGTGTTAGAAAACTGAGATAAAGAACAATTGAGTAATTTCCTCAATAATAGAGACCAAAACCAAAATGAATCTTATAAAATCTCCATCTTCCTCCCAGCCAGGATTGTACCCACAAATGTGGAGGTATATTACACAGTCAGCCATGCTCTAAGATGTAAGGATCTTTCTGCATTTCAATGTCTTTTCATATGAAGCATGATGTGCTGCATACTTTCTTTCATTCTCATACTAAACAAAATCAAAACAAAATTCACAGTCCAAGTGGCTGCACCCTTTTAGTCCTTACTGATGCTAGAGATCCGGAAAGCAGCCCGCAGGTCAATTCTGAACACGAGTAGCCCAAGGATGCATCACACAGTAAGAACTAAACATGCTGGTGGATTCCCTTTGTTCAGGCCCCACGTGAATCATTTTCGTGTTCTTTTCAGAACATCTCCATAGCCCGAAATGTTGAACTGGGCACGTCTAATACAGAATAGAGAAACGTATACAAGCATATACACATGTGAATTTAAAATGCCATAGATTATTTTTTTGTGAGCCTTCCTTCCTAAGTTGCATGCTATCCTATCCATTGTGTCGTGGCATCGTGGGGACATAGGTCACTTTGAGGGTCACATCATCTAAAGATTAGTAAGCCATTATAGAAATAATATCCGAAAGTATAAGCATAGAATAAAACTAAACTCTGCATTAAGCCATTTCTCAGGCTACCCAGAGCAGTTACATGATCACAAATGCTCGTGGGCCATCGGGAGTTCCCGCCTCGTGTTTGAGCAAAACCTGTTCTTTTTTTTTTTCTAAAAGAACAATAAAATGTTTGAAATCAATAGCTGTGAATTCTCAAAAACTCATAAGCATGCATTTTTATGGCTTGCTTACTGGTAGGTAATCTTTTTAC
This sequence comes from Anoura caudifer, assembly GCA_004027475.1. Lineage (NCBI taxonomy): Eukaryota > Metazoa > Chordata > Mammalia > Chiroptera > Phyllostomidae > Anoura > Anoura caudifer. The sequence continues at coordinate 357,801 of PVKU01000470.1, read as the reverse complement.
TACTGGGGACTGGAAACAATTCCCACATGTCTAAATGGAGACAAAAACACTCATGAGGTGTGTCCAAGAAACATTTTGCTAGTGATTATAGATATAAATATAGATACAGATATATATAATATATACAGAAATAAAATAATATGCATTTTATATATAAGGAATAATATATATTACATAGAAATATATATAGAAATAGAATTTTATATATACATGTGTATATGTACACACACACACACACACACACACGCAGACTGAATCATGGATTTCACCAGGTTCTTCCACTGTAGTTACACAAAACACACTGCACTCTTCGTCTTTTCTTCTCTTTGTCCTCCTTGAAAGTGTATCAACAACTAAAGTGTATAGATTCATAACTAATTGTTCAATTTTGGACACCAAATTTAAACCAGATTCCCAATGTAAACCAAACTCTTCCAAACTTCAACTTCACTTTTTTCTACTGACCTAGTAATTTTAGAATGTACGTATGATGCATGTACATAGAAAGCAAAAAAACCCAACACTGATTAATTTCTAGAGTAGTTGGCTTTACATTGTTGTTTCTAACTTACATTGGAAGTTAAACTTTTAAGCAAATGGTAGAGAGGTGGTCTGTTGGGCTCTATGAGAATTCAAGTGAAGCCTGGAGAGGATTAGTTGGGTTCCTTACCAGTTTATCACACTTTCTTTCTGTTTGTAGAGAATGACTGCAATGCTCATGATACTCTTAATACCTGTTTGTTAAAAAAACAAAATTCGTTGTGTTCTTTAGTGGACTGTTGAAAGAATCACTTCAAAATGTGATTCACTTGTTTTGAAGCTTAAAAATTAAAAATCATACCAATAATACTTAAACCCATTCAGATCACTCATGTACAGAGATGTTATATAATAGAATACAGTTATATCACAAAGATTCCTATATTGGGACTTCTATACAATTGAACAAGAACCTTACAGTGAAAACTATTATCAGTAAATTAAGAAAACACTGTCACAGAAAAAATTTGCACATTATTCTTATCATAAAGAATAACTTTCTGATGGTCTTTTTGTTGTACTCAACTGCATTTTTAGTAATTTAAAATGTGGCTTCTAAATAAATATAAAATTTCAGTGAAGAAATAGAATGATATATTTTAAAAGAAAATCTGTGAAATGTTATAGGGCATATTTTAATTGAATGTTTAATAATGAGCATCTAATTTAAAGAAAACCAGAAAAAGTTATAGAAAATATTTTATAAAGAATTCACTTACACTTTTCTTTCTTTCAAATATTGAGAATGTTTAGACAAAAACCTCAAAATTAGAATTTTTGGTAAAAAGCAAACAAAATATAGTTAGAAAAATCTAGTTAAAATTTTGTTCTCTATAAAAAAGCATTCCTTATCCTAAATCAAATGTCAATCTACGTGAATTAATTTATTTTTCTTGTTATTAATACAACAACAAACACAAGAAACTATGGGAATACTGAATGAAATTAAGTTATTAAATAAAATAACAGAGACAGGGAAAACATGAAGTACTCCAAAAGTACAGAACGAATGGAGGAAAGAAAGCAAGCGCCTGGTAGTCTAACATCTACCTTTCCATCTTTTGATTTGCACTATGATTAATATTTGAAATGTTACTATTGAAAAACATTGAACTGAGTGTGACCTAATTTCAAGAATGTAGTAAAAGGTACTAAATTGGAAGGCTGAAATACCACCAAGGCAGTTTAAGAGAAGTACACGAATCCAATCTCATTCTTATACAACTATTTGCCAATCAAGTAGAAGTGTTCCCTCTCCTTTGCCTACGCCTGTGAGTGCGGCCCCTGTAGTCAGGCTGTCTGCACTTCAGCTCTGCCACTTCACAAACTGTGTGACCATGAGCAAGTTACTCACCTCTGCTGTGCACCACTTTCCTTATCTATGGAATAAAGATAAATATAAGCCCTGGCTGGTGTAGCTCAGTGGATTGATCAAGGGCCTGCGAACCAAAGGATTGCAGTTCAATTCCCAGTCAGGGCACATGCCTAGGTTGTAGGCCAGATCCCAGCAGGGGACAAAGGAAAGGCAACCACACATTGATCTTTCTCTCCCTCTCTCCTTTCCTTCCCCTCTAAAGATAAATAAATAAAAAATAATTAACAAAAAAAGATAAGTATAGGCACTACTCTGTAAGACTGTTGTATGTATTTAATGAGTTAATACTCATATATGTAAAACATTGACCAGTGTTTAAGACATAGGGTGCTATAAAAGTTTAACTATTATTATTTATGTATTATACCACTAAAATTCAATCTCTACAGAAATTTTTGTCTGTTTCTACTATTGCTGTTTCTTTGGTGCCTTTCACATAATCAAATAATTGACATACAATAACTACTCATTAAGTACTTGCTTTCTGAAATGTTAATTGTACTACCTCTATGTGTATATTGTGTATGTATATGGGCATATACATATTATACATGCATATACATACATAAATACACACTCATTTCTAATTAAAGTTATAATAGAAAAGAAAAAGGCAAGAAATTTTTTTAACAAAGTAAATTTTAAAATGTTTGACCTACAGTGCATTGGTTTGGGGAAAAATAGCATTACCACTCACCATCCTTTGTTCTAACGCCCTACAGAAATGCTGTCTCCGTATCTGAAATTGATCCTTGTGTTCACAGTGAAATACACTGAAAAGCAGATTCAGGTGCAATTAAAACAAACTCTAAATTTGTGCCATAATTGCCATTTCCTTGAACAAAAGAACTGATTAACTTGCCATTTTAATACAGGGGGTCAAATGTAAAATTAGCTCAGGAAGCTTAAAAAAGGTACTTCTTAGGAAAAGTTTATTCATCTGTTATGCTCCATTGCCTAGAAAATCTGACCAAAGGATAGAAAGGTAAGTCCTCTTCCTAACATTGACGAGTACACCCAGCATCACCTAACAAAAGGATCACTTTGTACAGTCCATTGGACTCGTTTGTAGCTCCCTGGCTACTCATTATGTATTTTATCAAATGAATGTTTAATTTTATTAAGGAAATGGAAAGACTCAGTGGCGAAAAATCCTTGATGTGTGCATGTATTTGTGCCATGACACAAAGTGCATTGCATGTGCGCATAGTAGTTGAAGAGTCACTGGGAGTGTGGCACCAGCCTCCATCACGTGCTTGGCAGTTTCTGTAGGCCATAAGAAATCAGACCTGCTGCTCTTTGTCAGACCAATTACACCACTGTGTGTGAGAATCCACTGCAACTGTCACTTGAAAAGAGGGATTATTAAGCTTGCATTACTGTTGTTTCAATAGACTCCCTCCCCACTTAACTCCTACTGTTGGCTTTCATTTGGACAGTAATGCTGAAAATTCAGTAGAAATATATGATTAATGATTAATGGCATCATTTTAAAAGATGTATGTTACATTTGTGGAACAATTTTTGACTATTTTATGTAAATATTGATTTTACCTCAATTAATACAGTTGCATGCACTTAACGATTGGCAAAATTAAAATAACTAAGATGTTACTTAATGTCACAAATCCCTGTGAAAGCTGAACATTGTAGAAAGCATTCAAGGATGGCCATAAAGTTAATATAATAAGCTAAAAAATTAAGCTCCCATTTTATGTACCTGCACTCATGTTACAGATCCATATATTTTTCACAAAAGCTATAACAACTGTACCAATTTTTCATCAAATCCAGCAGTGCCTTATAGGGTTGCCTTTTGGAGCTGATCTGAAAAAAGAAAGTTTCCTTCCTTCTTTCCTTCTTTCCCTTTTTTTCATACCTACCCACCTAAAAATGTACAGACTGCATGTGACAAAATGACAAGTTCATGAAGAGAAGATGTTGAAGCCCCAGTCTCCAAAGTATCTGTATTTGGAGTTAGGGCCTTGATGAGAGTTACTGTGATTATATCATGTCAGAAAGGTAGGGTCCAAATTTGATACGAATTTCCTTTGAAGAGGAAGGGATACCTGAGTTCTCTTTCTGTCAACTTCCTGGCACCTTAAACTGGAACATCTAGCCTGAAGAACTGTCAAAAAACTGTCTGTTGTTTAAGTCATTTAACTATGGTATTTTGCTATGGCAGGCCTAGTTGACTAGTAAACACTCTCTCTCTTCTAAGCCTGTAGAGAATACATAGAAGGTCTTTGTGGTCTAAAACAAAATGCATACAGACTTAAACATGTAAGTTAAAATCAATCAGGGCTACTATGCTAATAAGTCGCAGATCTGGAGAAAGAAGTATGTTGGAGAGGAGTGGACTGCTGGTACTTCAGGCTCTTGTAGGTTGAGGTATAGGATCTAAGAAGGTTCTGTGTTTTTTTTTTTTGTTTGTTTGTTTTTGGGTTTTTTTTTTTTTTGTGTGTGTGTGTGTGTGTTTTTTGTCTCCAGTTGCATTTGTCACAGAGATAATAACAGTGCCTGCCTCCTGGAGAAGTTATGAGTAAGTGATATTATCACCTTTGTCAGAGTGATTGGTAAAGAATAAAAGCTCAATAAATAATAGCTGTTAATGTTAGAGGTTGGGTATGAAGAGTGAAGAAAAACCTTCCAGGAGATAATGCATGGAAGAAAAAAAATGACTGTTAAAAATGATGAAATGTTTTAAAAAGTGTCAAAATGAATAATATCAAATTGTTTTGAGCCTTCCCTAAACTATTTGCATTACAGCAATAAGCCACATATCTCTCTTCACCATTGATATGTCAGTTGGCACCGAAAGTAATTCTGACAATATCCAGTGCCCGTTGGCATATGTAGAGGCACACACAGTTGTTGTACCTTGTCCTTGACCAGGGGTCAGCCTTTGAAGGAATCTACCATGATAAGGGGATATCAGAAGCTTCAAAAAGGTGAGTACAACAAATTAAAAAAAAAAACTTTTAAACATAACAAATAGTGAAAATACCTCAAAAGTATAAATGTACCTTAGGAAGGGCTTAGAGAAATTCATAGGTAATTCGAAACATTGCCTTAAGTTGCAGTGTGCTTTACAAAGTTCTGTCAACGTGACCCTCCCTAAGCCCTGTGATGTAATCATAGTAGGAGTTATGGAAAATGACAGAAGAGGCACTGCACCCCAAGGGCTTCATGACTTGAATGGACTCATTACACAATGCCACGCTGGCCAGTCACTGACAGAGCCAGAGCAAGAAGGCAGATTTCCAGGTTGCCTTATCCAGCTTTAGCTTTCTGTGTTGCCACAGGCCTTCAAAGGGAGAACCAGTAAGCAGAAGTTAGGGATTTCTTGAGCTCTACACCTAGACCTTTTATAGCCTGACCCATCCTGTGCCATGAGATTGAGAAGGGGGAAGAGTTAAAAATTCAGCTTTTGAGGCTATAGGACAGACCAGACCTACTGGAACTCAATTTCTGAGAACTGAATTATGTTAGGATAAGAAACAGCAGGACAATATTGTGGCAACTATTTTGATGATGGCAGTCTATAATACTAGTCGGAAGAAATGAGTATGCTGCCATGCAGCAGTTGCATTTTTTCGTTTTTTTTTTCTTTCTCCCAAAAGTACAGAGCGTAGAGGATGAATAGAGATAGAGCAGTCAAACCTGATTCTAAACTGAAAACAAAACAAAAACAGCAAAAAAAAAAAAAAAAAAACACACATGATTGAAATGGGAGGAAGTGGACATTTATTACTTTTTGACCTTGATCTTGTAATCATATTAAGCTATGACATTTCATAGCATCCTTACAGTGTCCAGGGCCAGCAACATTCAAGGCCACAGACATTTGCCTTTGTTAGGCCTGCATTCCCTTTGCTGATATAATCTCACCTTGCTTTCCTGAAACTCACTGCCTTAACTGAGTTTTGTCTTCTAAACTACTGAAGGCCGCCTGTCCTTCCCCAAACCCCTAATGAAATCACCATTTCTTAAGAACTATTGATCTTTGTAGGGTGCTGACCTAGTTATCTGATTAAAGCAATTTACACCCAGGTGTGCCAGAGACTAAACAGAGGTCTTTCAGAGATTATTTGCAATTTAAAAGAGGTGTTCTTTAAAATATTGGGAAAACTAAGGAGTCCTTCTGAGTTATAAAGCATTTCTTAGCTCCTTACCCACCATCCCAAATGAGGGCATCTTCCTTCTTGTAGATATCTTTCCTTAGGTAAACCCGCTACATAGTTCTCTTCTCAGATATGCCAGGCTTTTACCTTTAGAAACGACTGCTCTCCATGGGCAGTTAGAATGAACATGGAACCTCATCTTTGTCAGCCAGTGTGGGTTGGCACACTGAATTAAATACCTGCAGGAATACGAGTATGTATGCCGATGAATACAGACATGCATGCATTCAGGCATACGCACAGGGTGGGGCAAAAGTAGGTTTACAGTTGTGAGTACCCAAAACAGTGTTTATTCTTCTATTGGCATTTATTAACTTATTGCCTTATTTCCCATAACAATAACTGCAAATCTACTTTTGCCCAACCCTGTTACATATCTGGTTTCCAAAGATAAGAGTCTCTAGAATACCAAAAACCCACCTTTGCATGCTTCTTCTTCATCCCAGTCAAAAGATGTCGGGAGTCTACTGTGTGGCCTAGTGTATCCCTCACTTGCCTTAAATAATTGCAAAGTTTACTAGTTTTATCTTTTCTAGAGGTATGGTGTTTATGACACCATCCAGTAGAAGGAAGGATGGGACATCAGGGAATTGCTCATTTGTTGCTGAATGGAGTCATACACCATGCAGAGAAGGCAGGGACTCTGGCCAACACAGCGGGTGGCCTTTTATCATGAAGACATCCACTCAGCAGGGAAACAAAACAAGCCAGCAGGCTCTCAGGGTCTGATAAAAAAGTGGTCTCACATAGTCCAGTAATCTACAAGCTACCTAGCACCAAAGCCCACACATCCTTTGTTCATTTGCTCAACAAATATGTCTGAGTGTCTCCAGGGTGCTAGGCACGCTAGTAGGCCCTGGGAAATACCATGACAAACAAGACAGACTTGGGGAGGGCCCCATGAAATTTCACATATCCCTTGCCTTATGTGTATTTTTTTGCACTGTCTTATGCATGAAGGCAAGTGTCTTGTTCTAGTCATCATTTAATTACATCCCAAAACCTTAGAGTGCATCTTAAAGATGCAACAAATCAATCTATTCTCTGCAAAATGAATGGCTAAAAACCATCACACACATCAAAGAAAGTGTTTCTCAAAATGAACAGATAGAAGATTATTCCTGGACAGATATTTTAAATTGTGGAATTACTTCCTAAGGACTTTGGTCTTTTTTATTTTTATGTTTTAGAAATAGCCTCAAAAATACAGTTAGGTTTAAGTGAATCACCTAATTCTTGAGGGTTTTTAAAATCATATGAGGTTGTCATTTCTAAATCAGACTAACTAGTTCTTCAAAGGACTCCCACAGTGCTTCCTTTTTCAGTAGTACAGAGTGAGGTTTATGACCTGAGAATACCTGTAAAACTGGGCTGAGTCTAAATAAGTCTTTTTGGAAGACTTTACCCAGATAGGTCTGAAAATATATTTATTCAAAAGCTCATATTTCACAACTTCCTCCAAATGCTCTCGGTACTCACAAATCCTGACAGGGTATTTCTTCATATACTTTATAAAAGTCTTAAGCAAGTTCCACCAGAGTCACAAAAAAGCTGTTCCTTAATTGTTTCCTCACCTCAGAAAAAAATAAAGAATATGCTTTTCCTCATAGTTTGCTCTGAGGAGCAAATCAACAAACATAATGTTCCATTCTCTCATATTTCAGAAGAATGATACAAATATAATCTATTAATTTTCTGCATTGTAATCTTCTTTATACTATATTAATTCCATAAGGATCAAGCCTCTTAGTATTCTTTGCATACTAAGCACAAATAAGGATAGATGTGTTAAAAATATTTTTTATATAAACACTCTGTATATTCTCATATTCCTCTTAGTGGAAAATGAATTATCGTCTTGTTCTCTAAAATAAAATGTCCAAATGCTATATATATATATATAGGGTGATGGGTGGTGGTTCCGAGTCTATCGCCTTCCGAGTACAGACACCTCCCTAAAGGGTAAATTCCAGTGTTTACAAAAGGGGCTGGGCAATTGGAAGCAGGGGAGTGGGAAAGGGGGTGAGTCTATGCAGAGGTAGGGCCAATGGTGACACTATCAAAGATTTTTAAAAAGAGGAATAGTAAGACTTCTCAAAAGCTTTTCCCCAGTAGTAAATGCTGCTGCTGATCATTCCGATTTATTATGTTTTCCTAATAAAATAGTAAATAGCCACCATTTCTCTCGCCAAACAATCTAGAATAGTGGTTCCCATCTCATTCAGCTGCTTCCACAGTAAAGACAGATTCTCCGTACAGCAACTGAGAACAGGAACACACACATGTACAAAGACACAACTGAAACGTGGTTTGCACAAGACAATATTTACTCTTACAATGTGGGTGACGGGTACTTGGATTTTTCTGCTTCATCTCATATCGTTCTAGTCCTAGTAGAGACTCACACACTGCACCAGGCCCCAGTAGTGTGTTGCAACCCAAGTTTGCAAAATGCTGCCTTAGAATATTCTTTGTCAAGGTGTTCCCAAATAACGCCTCTATGCGGTTGGCAAATTGGGTTATCCCCAAATTCTGGACTTTTTTGTCTCTAACTTGTTTTTGAGTTGATATGATTTGTTACAGGATTCACAGCTGAAGTACATCTAAGGAAGTTTACTACTTAGGATGAAGAAACACGACATTTACTAGAAGCAGAAAGTGGTAAGAATTCTTTTCACCAACGTCTTACACTTGTCCTTGTGCTCAAAATAAAAATAAGCTGAGGAAAATTAGGTTTTACTCAGGAACTATACTACAGTCTTGATGATATTTCTGAAATTTTCCTTCTTTTACATAATTAAATCAACAGCTAATAGAATAAAAAGCCTGAAATATATACAGTAGAGATGCATGGGCTAGAGTGCATTTCCTATCACTCTGTACTTTAATATTGTTCTCACACGTATTTATTTTGCTTAAAGGGCTTTTATATTGACAATAATTCACAAGAAATATCTCCAGAATCTGGCATTCTTGGTTAGCATTTCAAAACTTGGGGAAAATTTAATAGGGCAGATAATGTGGTAAATGCATTATAAAATTGTCAGATGTTACATATGAAACACTTATTTGATGGCCCATAAACCTATACAACGTTACAGAGACATAAATATACAACATGGAAGGAGTAGCCAGAGGATTCCCCGACTTACCCAGGAAATCACTCATGCAACAGAAATTTGGCCAGTTGCTCTTTCAACATATAATATAACATGCTGAATTCTCGGAAGCTGATGGAATTTATGTTATTTGACATCAAATAGAATAGCCTTCAGATAAATGTACTCCACAAAAACAAGCCACACATATTCCTTCTGAATGTGACCATGGTGACTTCAGTAAATCTAACTGAAAGGTTCTAAATTCTCTCAAGAATTTCAACAAAAAAATACCTTGAAAATACTATAGATACTCTGGCCAGTATTTCAAAACTAAGGAATAAAGCAATGTATTGGCAGTGCCTATATTAAATATCAAACTAATCTCTGAAATTTGATTTACAGGCAATATTTTTAACACATATTGCTGGAGGTCCTCGCATACACAAGTGTGGGAACATACACACACACACACACACACACACACACACACACACACACAGTGGTATTTAGAAATACCCACACAGAATGGGCAAGAGACACTATCGTTGCTAAAAGAACTATCTCACTGGCTTGGGAAAAAAAAAAGGTGGTGATTATGTAACACTTTAAAAATATTGATCAATGTAGGGTTTTATTGAAAATCAGTATTTAATGTATTATAGACAAAGAGTTAATTGACTTAATTTTCATTGGTTCACACAAAGCCAGAGTCTTTTGGGGTTTTTTTTAGAAAAAAAACTTTATAATTAAGTTCTGCTAACCGCTTCTTTGAGAATGGAATTCCTGGTGACTTAAACACCCATTATTAGCACATTTCTTTATTAATACTGCTTCTTTTGTGTTTATTCATTGTAATACTACTTTCCTTAAATTAAAAAAAGCTGGAAAATCAAATGAACATCAAGTGGAACAAGCAGTGATTGGCTGACACCCCACGGCCAAGGGCAGGCTCCAGCAGGTTTCGGAGTAGCCAGGTCATCAGAGTATGGTGCATAATGGAGCATCATATTAGAGTGGAATTCAGCCAAACACAGAAATGTGTGGATGTGGACGCATCTGAAAAAAGGAAAATAAAGATTTATACAGGTAAAAATAATGCAATAAAGAAATTTTTCCCAGCATCTTATGCCCAATCAGAATGCTTTGTTACAGATTTTGAAGCAGAGGATTTTTATTGCCAAATTATATATTTGTAAATAATAAATATGCTCAGGGGGAAAAAGTTAACTTGTCAGACGAACCATACTTAGCAGCTTTAACGGTTTGTTTGTTTGTTTATACCCAGCACTGGAGTTCAGTACAAACATCACTAAATTCCTGAAAATAAAGCTTTATTCTGCCTTTAAAACATTAATTCACCAGAAGTGATAATTAAGATTAGTTTTAGTGGTTTCAGCTCAATTCTTCTTGTAATGTGATTTCCCCCACAACACTAATGCTAAATAAAGCACTGTGTAATGTTCTGAAACAGAGTTCCTGCTTTGGAAAACATTCTAAGCGCTTTTAAAATAAATAAGAAAGATAAGCAAAGCTGACTTAAGATATATATATATATATAATATATATATATATATAAACAGATCTTACTATTTCTATACAGTCATAGTAAATGAATAGATGGGGAGCCTCGCTACAGTCTAGAAATTGGTTACACACAGCTTAAACATAATGGTCTAAATTATCACACTAAATTTCATATATACTCTCCATCACCACCCTCTCCTAGTGGGGGGTGGGGGTAATATCGTTAAAATATCTAATAGCATTAGTGGCTATGGCAAAGGTTTTGTCACATTATACTTAGTTTTCAAAATACTTCAGATTTCATTTTGAAATTTAAAAAAGTAATCATTTATATTTATTAACATGTAAATTTAGACTCTTATACATTGAATTTGTTTACTGTGTAACAAGGAAGTGGTCTAATTGAATAGTAATAACAAAATATCACATTCTTCTAAAAATTGGCTAGGAGACAAATTTAGAGGAAAAAAAATAGTTCACAATTGTACAAGGTGGGGAAAAAGTAGGTTTGCAGTTGTCCGTATGGAAAATCAAACAATTAATAGTAGCAAACACTGTTTTGTCTGCTCACAACTGTATACCTACTTTTGGTGCACTCTTACATTAAGGATGCTACGAAGACAAAGTGAATGTGCAAAATTTATAAAATACAAAGGAGTACAGAAGCAAAAGGAATCATCAATATTGATGGAAAAGGACAAAGATTATCCCAATTAGAATGCATAGAAAGTTTCATACTAATGTACAGAAATTTTGTATTAATTTCCATTTAAAAGATGTTTTTATTGAGGATATACTAAGTGTTATTAGCTAGGTGCTTACATCTATCGTCACTGTTCTGCTAAAATTAAAAATTCTTTCAGTTGCCCTGACCAGTATGGCTCAGTTGGCTGGGAATCAAATCATCCTGCACAGAGAAAGGTTGCTGGTTAGACTCTGCTCAGGGCTGATGCCCAGGCTGAGGGTTTAGGCCCCAGGAGGGGTACAAGCAAGAGACAAACAATCAATGTTCCTCCCTTAACATTGATGTTTCTTTCTCCCTCTTTCTCCCTTCCTTCTCCTCTCCCTGGAATCAATAGTAGAAAGAAATATTTAATTCTGTCAATTAATTTGTTGAATGCATGTTCTAAACCACATTGATACTTTACATTAGCAATTGCCATTTTTCCTAAGGGTAAAAGAAATACTATTTTTTTTTTTGAAAAAACTCTATAAAATTTGAATTACAATTTGCCAGATAATTTTACAGATTAAAATCTAGAACCTAAAGCAGAATTATATTCTATTTTAAAATGACAATCTACAGCCCCGGCCAGTGTGGCCCAGTGAGCTAGAGCATTGCCCCTTAAGAGAAAGGTTGAGGATTCTATTCAGGATCAGGGCACATACCTAGGTTGCAGGTTTGCAGGTTTGCACCTCTGTCTGCAGTTGGGGTGCATAAGATCCACACCCCCCTAGTCCCACAGCATGCAGGAGACAAAACCAATAGCTCTTTCCCTCTCACACTGATGTTTCCCTCTGTCTCCCTTCCTCTCTCTCTAAAAGCACTGAAAAAAATGTCCTTGGATGAGGATAAAAAAATAAATGAATAAAAAAGTCAGGCTACATAGCCAAATATGCATAGTTATACATACATAAATAAACTTCAACAGGTTTCTGACACTATTGAAATATATAAAGAGAAGGTTACAAAAAAATCTTTCTTTCTTTTTTTCTTTTTACCAAGCGGTGATAAATATGAGAATAAACAAAGAATACTGGACTTCGCATTCCATAACTTGGACTATTGTCCCCATTATACACCTGGTGATTTTGCGGTCATACAGATTACTTTTTCACACTAAACCTGTCCCCTCTTCTGTGAAATCCAGGGGCAGTTTTAGTTGTCTTTTAATTTTGAAATGTGATGCTTCGTGGTTTTAGAAACAGACATTAAGTAGTTGATTATGATATATTTTATTCTGATTTTGTATATGTTTAAAGTTCAAATATTTTCCACATTTAAAAATATGAATATCACAAGGAAATAAAAGTTGAACTGCACTATGATCGGTTTGTATGAATACATCTGTATGTGTTTCTGGGGGTGGAAATAGAGAGAGATTTTTTGATATTTAGCATGTGCACGCTTTTCCATATATAAAATATGTAATTACTCAAAAACAGAAATATAACAAGAATAAATGATTTGACTATATTTATCTAGGTGATGATTTATGTAAAAATTTTTAAATAGACTTTGTACTTTTACATCTAAGTCATTAACTGACTTGATATAAGCTTGGACTAAGGTTCAGATGGTCATACTTGGACTTCCCAAAACTTTGTATGTTCACTGCACATCAGTGGATGATCCTGTCCTTGTTTCATCCAGAGCTCCAGGTAACATTGCCTGAGTAGGTACCTCCTGACTAAAGATGGCCCCACATTCATCATTATTAGCTTCTTGTCTAAGATATCAAGCCAAAGGTAACAGAAATCCCACCAGATCTAGGTGGATTGTGTCTCCTGAAAAGTGTCCTTGCTTACAGACAGGAGAACCATATTGAGGAAATCCTGCTTACAGAATTGAAACTGGAAGCCGTGCATGGCAACACTCTGCAGATGCACTTCCACTATAACACATATGGTGTAATGTGCACACACAAATCGATGTGTGGGCTTCCCAGTGCTCGGAACTCTACTAGATAGTGGCAAGGCATGTCATCTCCCGGCTTCCAAAATGAAAGTGATTAAAAAATAAAATAACTTCTGCCATAAGCTTTACTAAGTACGCAACGAATATTGAGCATAATCTGATCAATTAAAGGAAACATTATTCAGATGGCATTCAGCAGCTCCTTACGCAAGGAAAACTGTCACTGGAGTCAATATAAATTCTTTCTGATTATTCCAGGATCAGCTACAAATGGATTTTTAAATGAATGATTATTCAAGCTGTATCCTCTACACTATTGCCAAAAATAAAGTATCTAACATTCCATTTACTAAATACAATAAAATTTTTACTTGCCAGTGCGTTATCCAAATAACAGCATGACCAGGATGAGCTCAATAAAACTTGAACATAGTAAGTGAAGTGGAAACTATACTTTTATATACGTCAGCTCCTATTTGGGAATTACGTTAACTTTTTAAGAAAATTGAAAAAATACTTAGTACACTAAAACACTAGAGATTTAAAAATAAATAGAAAATGCTAAAAAAGAGAAAAAATGTTTCTTCCTTTATTTTATAACTTAAAAAACACAGATGCACTTACAAAATTGTAATAACCACAAAGACCAGGTTATCAAGCAAAAGGAAGAGTGAAATGGAGAGGGGTACCCTGAATCTCAATAGCATTGTCAGTGATGCAGATTTTCTCCACTGGACATACCATTACAGACCAAGGGCTTCAACTGCAGAGGTCTAAACTTGGAAAACCTAGGGTTACATCAGTGTTCCTAATGTGTGAATTTTAAAAGTAATTCGAGCAATCCTGCAACACACATCTCCTAGCTTCTGCCCAGGAGTAAGTACAGAAGCTCCATTTCAATGACTCTAGTGCCTGTGAAAACAAACCTGAATGAAGGGAGGGTGCCTTTATTTACAAACTTTTATTTCTACAAAGCTGTTTATTATAAGGCAGTCAGTTAAGAGGGCTCAGGAGCACTACGTCCAAAGGTCTCACTGTGGTGAAGATGAGAGCCCTGCGGCAGACATCACTTCTACAGCATCAAGTAAGAAACTGTGATAAAGCAATTTAGGAAAACTATAAATAAAGTGAAAGCTTTATGTCAGATAAAAATCTCAGATTTTTAATCTCTGCCTTATGGAATTAAAAGGTGGCAACCCTCAAATTTTTCCTTAAATGAACTCAGTATCAAAGGGGGAGGGAATTACAACAAACCCCTGTATTAATTTATAAATTTTATTTTATGTCAGGCTGCATGAAAGAAAATACATTTTGGCACTGTGCAAAAACTAAAGGTAGTATCTTCTAAAAATAAAAAGAGAAAATCATCCATTTATGTTACAAACAAAAATCAGGACAAAAAAGATCCTTTTCATTATGTCAGATGTCTGAACAGAATATAACTTTGTAAATGGATCCTTGTCCCCTGACGGCAATATCGAGATGAAGAGTATCAATTACTAGTACTAATTACATTAAGGGGAATGTATTCCATTTGCTTTTATTTCATTTTAGGTTAGCTATTTATTGTGGATAAAACTTTATACATCTGTTGAATACCTGAGGACATACAAGTTTTCCAGAGTCACTTTTGACAAACTACATGATTTATTCCAATGGCTTTGTCGGATACGTGAACTCTTTTGCTCAGCTAAGAGACTAACCCTACACATTAGTTTATTTATAAGCATATCACTTTGCCTTTTAAACAAGATGCCACAACAGTCTTGATATTGGCTGTTTTAAATATTCAAGAATATAGGGCTAACCCTATTTGATGAGCCAAACAAAGCTTAAGTGACAGCACAGGCCATAGTAGGTGGTTACATTAAAGAAATATATCTGTAAATCTGCCACTGATACCTCCACTTAAAAGGTTAAGATCCCACTGTTTAGAATGCAGTGCCATTCAGCCACAAGACAAACAGCCCTATCAGGGTAACAGCTGAGAAGTAACTATTCAGCAGAAAGATCCCTTCACTGGACTTTTGCATTAAAATTACCATTTCCTAGGGAAGTTTTAACAGATCTCAATTTATTTTGGGTGTTTGCAAGTAATCTTACAAAAGTGCTATTATTTTAACTGCAATTGGCCTTGTTTAGAAACCTAATAAAAGCACTAAAACAAAACAAAAATCTGCTTCTAACTCCAGGTAAAGGATGACACAACAGGTATAAACTTTCCACTTGACAAATTTCACTTTAAAAGAAACAAATAACTCAACCTCACATGCATATCAAAAGACATATTTTCAAACTTTTAATGCATTATAGTTAAACCTGTGTTTTCTTGCATTGCTTTGAATATTGGATATAAAACTATATTAAGTATGATTCTCCTTATCCAAATATTTTCTGCATATAGTAAAGTACTATATGCAGAATGCAGAAAATATTTCTATAGGAAACTAATGTTTAACAGTATGAAAGCAATAAGAAACTATCCCTTTCCTGTAATATCTTTAATGTGCCCATCAATACGCATCTTTAATGAGGCTGTAACTTTTTCCTTTGCCTTAATTCTTCTCAGATCACACATTCCACATGAGAAGCATATCTAATAGAAAAGTTATTATTTGATACTATCTGACAGTTATAAATGTGTTTCTGGAAATGAGTCCTGAAATTAAGAAATATGTGGTTTATTAGAAGATGTATTAGTAGAGTTGCTACAGTATTAGACTCAACAGTTTCCAAAAGGTTTTATTTGCTTTGTGTCAAACTTTGGTGGGTGTAAAAAGTAAACTTTGGGAGCACTAAATATACCACCCAATACATTTTACATGTATTACTGAAATTATCATTTTTTTTACTGTTTCCACATTTCACTGAGAAACAACTGTAGCAGATATCCCACATAACCTTCATCGTCTCGGTACAGCACAGTGCGTACCAACACATTCTTGCATACAGTGCGTCAAACATGAACACTTTTGTTGCTGGGATCACTAAGTGGTTCAGACAGTGCACTTTTCCGTATAAACTTTTAATACATGACATGAAGAACGCAAATGCTGATTCTATAACCTCATAAAAGTCTAATTGTTACAGGTATCAAAGCATTAAAAATGTTATTTTCACAACACTTGCATATCACTAAATGTTTTTAGACCACCATTTTTGTCAGTGTAGACAGTACTTCCCTGTCTCAGACTTGGTACCACATTTGCATGAGTCAGCATTCACTTATCTGTGAAATTCTGCATAATGTGTAACACAGCTAAAACTTTTATAGTGTTGAGCTGCACAGACACCAGTAGTAACTTTAGGAATTCTCCCTGGATACAATTATCTACTTAGTAGCCACAAAAGAAAGTAATTTCAGGTTAAAGCTAATCATCCAAACAGTATATACGTATTTGTTCTGGAAATATAAAATGTAGGGAGGATTTGTGCTGTCAAGTGCAAAGAGAAGTACGAAATACTGCGTATTTGAACTTTTTCTTTAGTAACTCAGTAAACATTGGTCTAACTTGCAAAATACAGTGGTGTGCCTGGCATAGATGGCCTCTACACCAAATTACTGATGTATGAGTTACCATTAAATCTCTGCTATTAAAATTTTAAATCACAGCTTTTGAAAGAGGGAAGACCACACTTTGCAGGAGGTCCTTTCAGTCTCAGAGTTATTAGCCTTGTCTGAGATATTTAAATGTATCTGAGATGCATCTTACCTGTTTGCTGTACTTGTTATTGGTTTGACAGCTGTATTCAGAGCAGTGATCTGATCCAATGGAAATGTTGTCTCCTGCTCCCACAAATGTGTTGGCTGGTGGCAGATCTTGTACGGCTTGGTGTTTTTTTCCTGCAGTTGGTGACTGGGGGTGAAGCTGGACGGTAGGCAATGGGGAACTGGATTTGTAATGCCGGGCCAGGTCAGGACTACCAGGCCCACCATTGACTGACCGGTATCGGCCCATGCTGGGGCTGTCTGACAGCTTCTCATTGACACTGTCGTACCTCTGTCCATTTGGCTTAGAAGCTTCTACAGTGACAATGCTGCTGTAGAGAGGCTGCTTTGATTTTTTGTTTTTCTTGTCCTTTTTAGGCTTTTTAGATTTGTCATGCTGTTGGGGTGTAAAAAAGTCTTCATGGTCTTTTTTGCCAGCCTCATAGCCATTTTTATTTTTGGAACGGCAGTATCTTGCCATCACCACAATTAAGATGATTAGAATCACTGTCATAATTCCAGCAACCACCCCAATGACAATACTAAGTCTCTGTTTGCTAATTTCATAGCTCGGGTCACCAGCTATATCCTGGGTGAGTGGGGT
The DNA here is from genome assembly GCA_004027475.1 of Anoura caudifer. Taxonomy (NCBI): domain Eukaryota; kingdom Metazoa; phylum Chordata; class Mammalia; order Chiroptera; family Phyllostomidae; genus Anoura; species Anoura caudifer. The sequence goes on along the minus strand of PVKU01000470.1, from coordinate 340,126 downwards.
GTGCAGACTTCTGGCTATCTGGGAGTCAATCACGGTTGCGTTAGAGACACTTTCATTGACAAACACATGCACCAGAGCCGTGGTGGACTGGGAAGGCTGCCCGCTGTCATTCACTTGCACCACCAACCTGTGCAAGCCATAATGCTTCTGGGTGAGTTTCCCCACTAAGGAAACCACACCACTGGCAGAATCAATCTCAAATAGCTTGAAGGGATTCCCTCCCACAATGCTGTAGTTAAGGTCTGCATTGATGCCATCATCACTGTCTGTTGCCAACACTGTAGCTACTACTGTCCTGACATTACTTGAAGGTGGCAGTAAAGTGTAGGAAACGTTTTTGGGAAGGGTAATTGTGGGAGCATTGTCATTTTCATCCATGACAAAGAGAGAGACCGTGGCTGTGGCTGATCTGGGAGGATCTCCTCCATCCACAGCCTTGACTCTGAATGTGTATGTGGTCTGATGTTCCCGGTCAAAAGACATTGTGGAGTAAATAGTCCCCGTGTCATTTTCAATGGAAAAAATATTACTGTTTTCCTCGATGTACAGGCTCATTTCTGCATTGCGCCCCTTGTCAGCATCCATCACCGTGACCATCCCCACGGGGCTGTTGGGCTGCAAGTTTTCTTTCACATAAAAGGTAAAGACGTCCTGCATAAACTTAGGGTCATTGTCATTCTTGTCAGCCACCTGCACGATTACCGTGGTGCTGCCCTGCAGCACCGGGATGCCTTTGTCTTTGGCATTAACTTTAAACTCGTACCTGTCAGTCTGCTCGCGGTCCAGCACCGCATTGACGAGGATGTCCCCAGAATCCGGATCGATGGCAAAAATCCCCATCACGGAAGAGTCCAGCGAGTAAGCTATCTCTGCGTTTTTCCCGCTGTCAGCATCGGTGGCCAGCACTGTGGCCACCCTCTCACCAGGGATGTTATTCTCCGGAAAGTAGACCTCCACCACGGACTGGCCGAAGACAGGCGGGTTGTCGTTGGTGTCTCCCACCTTGACAATCAGGGAGTTGTTGCTGGAGAGGCTGGGGCCGCCGGAGTCCACCGCCACTATGACCACATTAAACTCCCGGGTGGTCTCATAGTCCAAAGGGGCGGAGGTGTGCAGGAAGTACTTTTTCTTGTTTTGGTCACCCTCTGTGTCGCTGGCCGGCTTGAGCTGGAACGGCACGTCCCCCACCACTGTGCAGGCGACCACACCATTCTCCCCTTGGTCTCGGTCGGACACCTGCACCAGGGCGATGGGAGTGTCCACCAGAACGTCCTCGGCCACGTTGGCCACCCCGTCCTTGAGTGGGATACGCCCAATCTTGCGGATTTCAATAGACGGCACGTTGTCGTTCTCATCCTTGATGATGAGGACCACCGTGGCCTTGTCGGTCTTCGGGGGCTGCCCGCGGTCTCGGGCCATGACAGTGAAGCGCAGCTGGTTCACCTCCTCGCGGTCTATTCGGTGCAGGACACTGAGCCAACCAGACGTCTCGTCCAGGCGCAGCAGCCGTCTCACGGACTCTGTAGCCGCCCCGAACACGTATTCGATCTGCCCGTTGACCCCCACGTCCAGGTCTGTGGCACGCAGCTGCAGAATAGGGGTCCCTGGGGCGCTGTTCTCGGCCAGGTCAGCCTCGTACACGCTCTTCTCGAAGCGGGGGCTGTTGTCGTTCACGTCGGTGATGAGCACCCGCAGGATGGCCTGTGAGGAGCGGGGCGGGTCGCCGCCGTCGCGCACCCGCAGGGTCAGCTCGTAGGAGTCGCGCTGCTCGCGGTCCAGCGCCCCCTTCACGATCAGCTGCGGCTGCTTCTCGCCATCCGGGGTGTCGGCCACCTGCAGTTCGAACACGCTGCTGCGGCCGCCGGGGTTGGTCCCGCCGCCGCCCTCTGGTGCGTCCAGCCGCCGCTTGGAGCCGCCGCCGCTCACGCCGTTCCCGCCGCCCCCGGGGTAGGGGGCGCTGTCTGCAGGCCCGGCGCGCCGACCCTCGCCGCCACCTCCCCCGGGATCCTGGAGCAGCTCGTAGCGCTCGATGCCGTTGCGGCCGAAGTCACGGTCGGTGGCGGTGGGAAGCAGGTACAGAGTGCCCACCGGCCTGTTCTCCTCCACCGTAAGGGTGAGCACCGGCGAGGGGAAGGTGGGCGTGTTGTCGTTGATGTCCAGCACGATGACCCGACCTTCGAACAGGTCCACCCAGCTCTGCGAGGGCCCGATCACCGACACCTCGAAGTCCAGGAAGCACTCATTCTCGTCGAAGATCATCTGACACTGGGGCAGCTTCTCGCGGTCGATGCGCCGCTCACTAGTGCTCAGCTCTCCCGTAAGGTTGTCGATCTTCAGGTACTCCGAGCCTGACTCGAGGCTGAACGTCACCTCACCCGAGCCGGTCACGATGCCCAGGTCCGAGGCGACGTTGCCGATTCGGACGTCTGCTGGGCCCTCCTCGGCCAGCCGGTACCGGAGGAGTTGCTTGGCGGCGGCCAGGCTGAGCGAGAGCGGCAAGAGGAGACAGCAGCCCAGGCACCAGCCGCGCGCCCACCCCGCGGTCCGCATCCTCAGCATCTTCTCCTGCTGCTGCTGCTACTGCTCTTTCTAATCACAGCCCCCCTCGGCGCCCCCCTCCTCCGGGGCCGGCCGCCTGCCCTCCTCCCAGACCTCTCCCCTCTCCGGGAAAGGAAAAAAGCAAGAGGGAGAGGTGGGAGGGGGCAAGAGCAGTGTGTAGAGTCGGCCAGGGGAAACCAGCGATAGATCCTTCTCTTTTTTTTTTCCTCCTGCTTCTTCCGAAAGTTATTGTTTCATAATTCATGCAATGGGTGCTAATCGCCCGCTCGCTGGCCGCCTTTCAGTCGCAGTACTCACAGTTCACGGGACACTGCGCGCCAAGGGTTCGGCGCCCCCCCGGAGTCATTCCCGCAGCAAGCGGAGAATCCCGGGCTCCCGTCCTGGCTCTGTCGGAAGGGGCCGGTACCGCTCCGGCAGGCGGGCGGTGGAGCCGGGAAGCCACGGGGAGCGAGCCTGCAACCTCCCCCGCCTGCCAACCCTGCTAGTCTTTGCTGCTACTCGAGTTGAGTTCAATTCACGTTTCAGCCACTCAGTCCAGCCTTAGCTTCTGCTCCGGCTGCCCAGGAAAACGTGAGTCGCTTCCTGCACGAGGCGCTGGGGTCAGCAACAAGCCAGTCTCAACTCCGACTCCGCTCAGGCAGAGGAAGAGCCAGTCAACAGATCGAGAATGAAGAATACCCCTCAGGTTGCTTCTGGCTCCGAGCAGCGGAGACTACTCGCGTTACAGAGCGGTCCGCGTCCGGGTTCCCCCCGCGCGCCCTAGAGCAGCCCGAGCCATGTTCAGAGTCGGTCCCTTCTCACCCCGAGAGCTGCTCTTCCTTTTTTTCTTAACAACTCTGCGCAAGGTCATTAGTCACGAAGCCGCCGCCTGAAACCGCAGCAGCAGTTCGCCGGCGGAGGTGAAGGCTGAGCCGAGCGCACCGCGCGGCGCCCAAGTTTGGGTTCGCAGCCGCAGAGTCCGTGCCTTTCCTCACCTGCATTCGGCCCGCAAGTCGGAGCACTGGGATCTGCAGCGCTGTGCGCGATTCAGGGAGGAGATTGCAGCCTCTCTCTCTCCCCGCTCTCTCGATCCCTCCCCTCCCTCCCTCTCTCCTCCCTCCTCCTCCTCCCTCCTCTCCTTTCCCCTTTCCCCTTCTCCCACTCTGTCTCCTGCACGATCCGTTTCCTTTCACCTAGTCCCAATGCAGACAACTCGAGCTGAACTTGATCCCTTTGCAGTTCAAAGGTGAGCAAACCCAGCTCTGTGCACAGGCAACGTTGGCCCAGCGAGAGCCCCTGGCCGGGCTCTCCCAACGGCAATTAACAAAGATGCCCAATTCTGTCCGGATTTCCGAAGAAAAGCCAAAGGCATTGGGGAGGGAGTGGAGGGGGAGGTGGAGTCAGAGATAGCTGCCAAGTGGCTTGGGGGTGGGGGGGCGGAGGACAAAAACAGTTTGCCAAGGGGAAAAAAAGTGCCAGTCGGTTGTTGCCTCGGAAGTGCCCTGGCTCCGCGGGTGAATTCCGCAGTTGTCTAGTCCCTTTCGCGTCTAGGAGAGTCTGGTGTGGGCGCTCCCGCCGCCCCTCGAGCTGCCACAGCTCTAAGACACGGCAAGTGGGAAGCCCCCGCTCACGAGCCGCGAGCCAGAAACCCGCAAGTTTGCCCAAAGTGGTGGTTGCTGCTAGTGGCTCAAGCTTGTCCCTGACGCTGCTGCAGCGGTGGCGGCGGCGATAGCAGCCGAAGCGCTGAAACTACACACTCGCAGAGAGGGAGGGAGGAGTGTGTGTGTTGCAGCGGGGAGGGGCGGTAGGAGGGAGTACTAGTCAGCAGCCGCTCTCGGGAAAGCCCGGCTTCAGCTCCCTGGGCCACTCATAGTCTGCACTCTCCCTGTCAGCCACCCGTAAAACCAAAGCACTCCTCCCCCCTCGCCAACCCCCAAGTCCCCAGCAAGTGCAGCCACTGTTTTCTCGGAGGGACTTGTTTTCCCTCCCTGGGGCTGGTAAATTTCCTCCTCTCTTTAATGCCCAGTGCGTGTAGGAGAGCGCTGGAGCGGGGTCAGGAAACGTTTCCCTTCTTCCACTCCCCCTTGTCAGAGCCCATTCCCCACCCCCACGATGTGTGTCCCGCTTGCAGTCTTGCTTAGGGGAGGATTACGGGTGGTTTGGGAGACCCCGCGTGCGCCCAGGGAGCCACGTTGGTGTTCTGAGAAACCATGATGGGCTGCAGTGGTTAAAAGAGAACATAAAACTCCAGAAAAAGCGGGAGAGGGATCCTTTTGGGGGGAGCGTAGACTTCGGTGGACTGGGTTAGGGTTGGGGTGGGTGGGGTGGTGCATGTCTTTGTTTAAATGCTTGGCAGTCCTGTCCTCTTGCTTGCTTACGGGGGTAGACCGTTTGTGTGTGTGTGCGCGCGCGCCTGGGGAATAAGCACTCGTTGGAAGCCTCGATATTATTTTCTGAGCAAAACCCCGCAGCCTTCAGTAACTGGCAAAGTGTAGCGTCACCTATCTTGATAAAAGGGAAATAAACTTTAATGGCAACTTTGTGTACCTAAGTGTCCCTAGCTCCTTTTTCTTTCCTTTTTATGACTTTTGTGCCACTTGATCGTACATGCTAGCCCCCCACGCGAGGCTTCCCCAGGATTCAGTCACGGCCACCGCAGCCCACCTCATGAGATCTCAGGTCTAGTGGTGTTTTCTGAACTGTAGTCATTTACTCTTCGTTTATTTCAGCAGCGGTTAAAGGGGGAGGGAGGGGAGGCTCCAAGATTAAGGATGCTGAAGTGGGCAGGAAATATTTGGGGAGAATTCTTACCATCTCTAAACAGAACAAGGGGATTCTGCTGTGATTTGTTCGTTCCTTAGCTGGTTTGTCCAACCTACAGACATTGAAGGGCCTCCCCTTAAAGGAAAATTTAAAGCGAAAAGAAAAAAAAAAAAAATCTGTCCGTAGTGGGTACTCTATCTTTATGAGACCTGTGTGAGGAGGCAGAATGATTTAAACCAGATAAACACCAATAAAGTCTACGAGCAGCTGTAGCGCGCGGTTGTTTGAGCGGGCGCAGCCAGCAGGAATGGGGAGAGAAGCGGCAAATTTCCAAGCTTTCCCTAAGGGGGAGAGCGAGGCGCGGAGGTGGAAGTGTGTGTGGTATGTGTCAAGGAGCTGGTGAGTATTTTCCAGTCAGCTAAAGCAGCCACACTTCGGATAGCGACTCCTCCTCCGCGGCCAGGCTGGGAACCCGGTCTCCCCCCAGCACCCGTCTACCACAGCCGCCGCCACCACCCCCCCACCCCCAGCCCCCTGCCCCCGAACGCCGGAGCCTCTCAGCTCTGTATCTGCAGCATCAGCGAGAAAATCCCGGCGCGCAGACTCAGTGCGCACCACCGCAGTCTGGAGCCGGGGACTGAGGGTGGAGGGGAGCGGGTGCCGCAGCGCCTTCGCGACAGGCTAAGTGGCAGGAATGCCAAATCCCCTGTACATTTGGCAAACTCTGCTTTGTTAGAGTGCCGGCTTCCCCCCGCACCTGGTCCCCTTTTTTTCCAGGATCCCAAGCGAAAGAAGGAAGCTGTCTCTACTCCGCAGCCTTGCACCGGTGCATTCCGATGCGCGGAATTATGGTGCAGTGCATTCAACCCCCTCACCGCCTGTACTAAGATTTTGCAAACTTCAGGCAGCTGTGTGGACGGAGATATGGTGCACTCCCTCATTCCTGGTCTGGCTATAAAAACTTAAACAAACCCCTCCACATCTGCAAGCACTCGCCCACGGCCCCAGCGCGCATTCTCCAGGTACACGCGTGTGAGTGGCGAAGCAGTGGGTGTGTTTTCCCCAGCGTGCAGCTAATTTCTTCCCAGATGACCCGGGGGCGCAGCGTGTCCTTCACAGTGCAGTGGTTTTCTCATTGCGAGCCGGAGGTAGTCCCCAGCCCGCCCTCCCCACTCTCATCCCTACCAACTCTGCCGCCGCGCCAAGTCGGCGTGGGAAGTGGGTCCTACGTGTGCAGCATGGAGAACAGCGCGGTCAGACTGCCAGAGCTGTGAAGTCTCCTGGCTTCCCTCCCTCCCCCATTGGTCCCTGGCTCCGACCTTTCTGCAGTTGCAGCGGAGGAACCGCAGCGGCTTAGCTGCGCCGCACCGCTCTTGGGAAACGGTACGGAACTAGCGGGGTGGGGTGTGGGCGAGGTTAGACGAGACCTCGGGGCGCCCTTGTCTCAGCCGGAGCTCCCGATCCTCTTCCGCCCCCTGTCTGGAGAATGACACTCCTACTCCAGCCTTCCGCGGGCGCGAAGGATGAATGAAGGCGAGAAGCGGTTTCCCCCACCCCCGCCCCATTTCCGCAGTCTTACAGCTAGTGTCACAAGTGCTCAGCAATTTCATTAAATGGAACCGGGGACTTAATCCCTCCACCCCCCACCCCCGTACTAGACCTCACCGAGGGAATATGATATCCGGCTTCGCTCCCACTCGCAAACCCCTCCCGGCTTTCCAGCCCCCGGGCTGCATTTATCTTCTCAACCTGAGAGGAAAGGGTTCCGAAGGAAATGGGATCGAAAGTGTAACCGGCTGCAATAAATTAAAGAGCCAGCTGCTGGTGCTGCCGCTTTGGCGGCCAGAATGGAAGGGAGAGACGGAGATCAGTGTCCTAAAACCTGCGTCGATCAGAGTAACAGTACATCATCGATTGTATGAAGCAACAGTGTTTCAGCGAGTGTTGAACTGTAGGGGATTTTTATTTTTCAGTTTTTAAGGACAATAAGAGGAAATATCCCTTTGAAACCAAGATATAAAATATGAAACGGACATTTAATAAAAGTTGGCAAATAATTTCCTTTCTATGACAAATATCTATAACTTAAAACATTCGGTAGAGGGGTGTGTGTGTGTGTGTGTGTGTTTTAATTTGCCTATTAACATTGCTTGCTTAAAACTGTTTTGCAGTTAAGAAATTTCAGTGACTGGGCTGAAAAATAGCATTCAAGGTCTTTGATGTAGTTTAAGACGCAAGAAAAGACTGAAAGTGAAGAAACGGCAACGAAAGTTTATGGGTAAAAATACAAAGTAGGTTTCGGAGATAAGATCTCAGGGGGGCTTTCATTTACTATAGGCGCTGCACGCACAATAATACTAGAAAAAGGTTAAATACAGTAACAGGATAGCCAGTTCTGGAAGGAAATACAAAGCAATTTGACGGGAAGGGAGAAAGTGACTCAAGAACTCCACCAAGGGACAAACAGAGGAAATGACACCCCTGCATCTTCAAATTCATTGACCTTTCATCTTTTCAAAAGGGTCCTTTTATGTCCACTTACATATGTGTAGATATGCTTTTGAAACCTGGACAATCAATCCTTTCTCCAGCCTCATTTGGTCAGTTTAATTCTTCAGTCTTTCTTCGCTAAGTAATTAGAAATGATTGTCCCTTCAACATGTATCATTTCAAATAGTAAATGCAACTGTGCATAACTATTGTCTTAATAGCAAGGGTGATTCTGATCCTTGGGATTATGAGAAACTTTAGGCATATTTTGCAACCTTAAATCTAAGCTTGTAGTATTAAAATGTGTGGTAGACTGAAATGGCTAAATTATTCATTGCAGTAACAGATGTTTTGACGGACATTAAAACTCAGCAGCTTAAATAAGGAAATCTTAGATTTCCTTTTAAGCAGGTAGTGACTGCTTGCATCAGTGGTTATTTAATTGGTCTCCAGCCAAGAAATAAAAGTCGTTGTGCTGTTTAAATTATGAAATCATGTTAATGCAAAGCCATATATTGCAATATATCAATAAAAGAGGAATACAAGCTACAAATGCAAACTAAATTGATTCATACCACCTATTGGATAACTATAAGACATTTCCACAAGGCCACTGGAAAACTGTTTACATAAAAAAAAACCTCACGAAAATAAAATTTGTTTATCTAAATATTAAATTACAGGCTGTGTGATTTGTCAACTTAAAAAGTGTTCTCAGTTTTAAAATGATGCCTGATGGAAATGATTTTCACTTTAAGCTTAGCATAGGTTGAGAGTCATTTTTTTCAATTTCTAAAGTTTTAAATGCCTAGCCATACATAATATAGCATACATGTATGATTTATGCTACATATACAAAGATCTAGCCTGTTACTAACTAACAAACACATTGCCTTTTATTTACAAGAAAATGTATGGAGTTTTTCCACCCTTACATTAATTTTCATACATTTGCAAAAAAACCTAAGATTGGGAGAAAAATACAGTATTTTGCAAAATTTAGGTGAATTTTGGGTTAAGAGACTGTTGATATGTCAAAATAGTATATCATATTATTTGTGGCCATCTAAAGCTGCTCCTTGTCACTCCCTGTGGTAGGTTGAACACTCCAGTGCCCTTTGCAGCAGAAACTTGAGACCTTTGGCATTTCTTTACTATCATAGTAGGATATGTCAAATGCTGCTGTGAATAATGACCTCTAAGCTAGATAATATTTTAAGGATTGAGTCGGGGGGGATCTCATTATAATGGCTTTTATGAATATAATACTCAAGTAAATGACCTTTCTTGTACTAAGAAAGGTTTAAAGTTATGAATTAGCTTTATAAGTTTTAGCTACTGACTATGATGACCTATGCTAACTGGTTCACTTCTTACATTAACCACCAGTACCAGGTAGTACAAAATTATATTCCATCAAATTTCAACCAGTGCATTTAGAAAATACAAATGTGGCATGTTTCTAGAGTGGTTAATATGGTAAATTTGACTGAATAACAGCAATGTTTTTTCCAATGATTGATGCTGATCCTTAAAAGGCAATTCACTGGGACCTTGTCACAAATATTTCTGGCTTTGGCCTCTGGACCTAGGGTAGGAGTGATTCCTGGCCCCCTTGTGGTTATTTGAGGTCACTGACACTGTTTGGGCCATCAGAGTAAAAGTGTAATTTCACTTCCTAAGGGAACATAGATGGCCAAAATGATACCATTGAACAACTCTATCAGTTCAAGTGATTATTAACCTGACCTAGGACCAATGTTGGGAAATTGTCAATAAACTTCAGAGCAATAGTAACTTTGGAAAATAGTAGTATGTCGTAAATGCCTGTTTCAGCACTTATCTGATGAAATATGTGAATTATCCAAGTAAAACTGAACTAAAAGTTTTACCAAATAGACAATATGGACTTAAACCACATGTCTCTATAATTCAGCAGTGTACTTTTTAACCAGAGTGGAAAATACAATTCTATAGCAAAGCAACTTCTTCAAAAAGCTATATAAATCTGTGCCTGGTGATTTTTAACATTTGTAAACATGGTTTAGTCTGATTAAGTTTTTTTTTCTTAGTAACTGCTATAGACTCTAAAATTTAGAACAAGACTTTTGATAAAGTGCTTTTGACTCACAGATGGAAAGATAATAAAGACTATGTGTTTATGGTTATTTTTATTTCCTGTCTTGGATGTGTAACTGATTTTCAATATCATCTCCAATGACTGGATAAAAACCATTATGAGGATGTAAATAGAAGCTTTTAATTTGACTAACTTATGTATAAAATATTAAGTGTTTTGATGCATTATTAAGGTAACAGCTGTGATTAGTAACAGTATCTGTTTGAATTCAGCCCTGAAAGGTTTTAGCTCATTCTTTCCCTGAGTTTCCTTGTTTCCTTGTTTTTCTCTCCAGATGTTCGATACAGTCTGGTCGTGTCTGCCTCTTTGAAAGGAAGAAATAGAATCCATCCCTGCCTTTCCAGCGACACCTGATAGAAAGCTTTCCTGTTCATCTAATGAACAAGAAGTGTTGCTTCTATCTTTCTTGTAAAACAGATTTATTTAACACATAAGAGAGAGGGTGCGAGAAAACCATGGTAAACTGAAAAAGATAGCACTGAAATTAAGGCAGTGCCCCAGTTTCTGTTTTATCTTGCCTTATAAGATAGTATTTCCAGAGGTCTATAAACCAATATTGCCTTCAAATACTAAAAATTGCTGTCTTTTGGTGTGCTGGCCCAAGCTCTTCAGTTTCTGAATTACCCTCACTGCGCTCTTAATGTGATGCTAATGGTTCTCGCTTGCTTTCAGGACCTCTCGCTTGTACCAGCCTCTTCCAAGACCTTGTATGAGGAGGCTGCAATAACATGTTTGCACAGTCATATGTTTTTCAAATTTTCAAGAGTAAGAATTTAAGTATAATAAGTTAAGAACACTGCTTCCTCACTCCAATTTGCAGTTCACTTATTTAAATAGTGTTAGAGAGCCCCAGGCAGTTTTGAGATCTAGTTAAGGAAGAATGGAGATGGAGATGCATTCTGGTTAAGGGGAAAGTGGAAATGGGGATACATTTAATTTAGGTGTGTTCAGGTGTGGTTTTGTGGATTCATGGTCTTTTTCACTCATAGTTAAGTTATTGCTAACAATCCTGGTGCAGATGGCTTCTAAGAATGTACCCAGCATCCACCTTGGTGGCACAAAGATGCAGTGCCAGAGGTGCTATGTGATGAGATAGTCCACAGGGGGAGATCACGGAAGTATAAGGGTGGCCGAGTGAAATCAAGGCTTACCTGTGCAAAACCAGGAGCAACTCTATACAAAGTTCTTCTAATTACTAGACATGTAAAAGCCCAAGTAGAGATGTGTTTCTCAATGATGTCTAATCAAAACAAAAATTCTCCCCTGTCAGGAATTGTTCAATAAGGCAGATGATGCACTTAAAAATATTAGTCTTTTGAATGTGTCTGCATGTGCAATTTCTAAACAAACATTGTGCGAATACAGAATTTATTGGATTCCCTGTGTTTAAGGGCACAGATAACAATACCACAAACTCAGGCTGTGTGTGTGTGCAGCCAGGTGGCTTTTGCCTCCCAGTGTGTTGGAGTGAGCACATCTGACATTCTTTCCTGACAGAGTCTGGTGCTTGGACATGCAATGACGCACTCTGTCCAACAATGCAGTGGAGATGTCCTAAAGAAACCACAGTTTCTTACAACTCTACATCAATAAGTCAAAATATTTTGTATTTACACAATTATGAAGCTTGTTACAGTTCAAAGTTCTAAAAATTAATTTCAATTGCTCTTCTATATATATTAATTTCAGATTGATTCTGTATATCTTTTTTTTTTCGGAAGTGGTGCTCATACCAAAGTTCAAAAAAAAAGAAGTATTATAGAGACATATCAGTTTATTAATTAGATAATAAATTACAGGCTTTGGGGAGACATTTTAATACTTTTTCCCTTGTCGCATTATTTATCTTTTTATTTTTCATTTTATGTATTTATTTTTAGAGGGGGAAGGGAGGAGAAAGAGAAGGAGAGAAACATCAATGTGTGGTTGCCTCTCAAGCACCTGCTACTGGGGACCTGGCCTACAACCCAGGCATGTGCCCTGACTGAGGATAAAACCAGCAACCCTTGGTTCGCAGTCCAGTGCTCAATGCACTGAGTTACACCAGCCAGGGCCTTTGTCACATTTTTTTAACTGTGAAATCTCTTGTATTGCCCTTTACAATTTTAAAAATGCATTCATTTTGTAACTATTTTTGTCCTATTTTATGTGGTTTTTCTTGAGAAACCCAAATTATATAAACTTTAGGAACTACAAAACCTGAATCTGTCCGTGCTTGTCATAATTAAGAACATTAATAGGGATTGGGTATAATGAGTAAAACATGGATATCAAAGATTCCCCCAAATCACAAACCCAATTCTGTAAAATACAATAAATGTTAACAATTAACATAACCTAATTTATCAGTCAATATGTTATGACAATATTTTCCTAAGGACAATAATGATGCTGCCATAATAAACAGTATTCGGACCAGATTGTTGGGGCTACAAGATGCTGAAGTGGAAGCATGAGGAGGAAGAGATGGGTCAAGTATTTGGAATCAAAGAGGTTGGCTTCGAATTCCAGAACTTCGGCTTCAAACCTCTGCGACTTTGATTAAACTCCCTGAGCTCTGACTTTTTATTACTTAATTCCATTCACCCAGCATGTGTTCACATTCCATCTTCTATCAGGCCCTGTGTTAGATTTTGAGTATGAGTGAAACCGAGATCCTCGTCTCCACATAACTCATACTTTCATTCTACATAGTGAGAATAACAAGCCACCTTTGAGGTTATAGAGGTTATTATGATAATTTTATAGGAAAGTCCAACACTGCCTGGAAAATATTAAATTCTTAATAAAAGTTATTTTTTTCTCTACTCTTAATGCTCTTCTAAGGACCTAAAGTTGAATGCCCTAAATTTTGCAGGATCTTCACTTCTACTTTGTAGTCATTTTGTCGTTTAGGATTGGAGTCATTTACATTTGTATTGTTCTTTATGTGTTCAGGGGTCACTAAACTATATCCTCAGGTCAAATCTGGACCTCCGCTGTTTTTGTGTGTGTCTACCACACCCACCATCTTCCAGCCATGAATGGTTTTCTATACTTTTAAAGGGTCATTAAAAATCAAACAAACAGAAAACTGTATAAGAACAACAATTACAAAAAAATAAGTGAAAAAATAAATAAAAATATATTTTGTGTTAATTCAAAAAAAAATCAAACAAAAATGAATACCAGACAGAAACTGTATGTGGCCTCAAAGCACAAAATACTGACTTACTTTAGCAGAAAAAGTCTTCTGACATCTTTCTGAGAATATGGACTTTATGAGTATTGTATTTCATGTTCCATGTGAGATAAAGGAAGTACTACAATATGCAAGTACACAGATAGAAGATATGTTGCTGAGCTCCATGTATGAAGGTCCATCTCCATAAAGCTGTAACTCATATATGTCACATCACATAATCCACATACACAGCAATATGCTGCTTTCAATAACACTGAGCACCTACAGTGTGTCTCATATTGTGTTAAATATGGTCATTTCTCCAACTGAGAGGGTGATGCTCTGCCCCTTTCCCTTGCATATGTGCAGTTTCTGTGACTAGTTTTTACCAACAGGACACAGTGGAAATAAGTATGCCAGTTCTTGTCCCTTGGAACCCTTTTTTCTGAAAGCTCTACACTGCCACATAAGAAGTCCACTTACCCTGTCACCATTATACTGGAGAAGCCACATGGCACTAAGCACTGCAGGTGACAGTCATCCTCTCCAAGGCATCCTCTAGGCTGGTCCATCTGACAACTGAATACCACTTAATGGTTGACACCATAGTGGGCATCATATGGAGCCAATGAATCACCCACATGAGCCCTGCTTAAATTCCTGACCCACACAACATGAGTGAGATATAACAAATGTTTGTTCTTTTCAAGCACTGTGCTTCAGGGTGGTTTGTTACCCACAGTAGATAGCTGAACATGAGCATTCTGTTCACTGATTTAATGGAGGCTGAAGGTCAGGACTAGATTTAATAATGGTAATTGTTACTAGGCTGTGGCTCACCTATGTGCCAAACACCATTCTCAACACATTCATGAACTTATCATGTAGCCTGTGATGATTACCATTTAATATGATAATCCTATGAAATTATTATCATGAAGATTACTCTCTACATAACACAGAAGATGCTGAGGAGGTTAAGAAGATTAAGGAAGTTAAGCTTCCTAAGAAACCTTGAAGTTATTAGACTATGGGAATCATTTTATCCATAGTAAGATGGGACACTAAAACTTAAAAAAATTAAGGAGGTTAAGTGGTAAGGAGCTATCACAGCTACTAAGTGAATGAGGTTGGAGATCCAATTCAGCTCATTCATATTTGAAAACTTTTGTTCTGATCTATTATAAATACTACCACCCTGGCTGGTGTAGCTCAGTGGATTGAGTGCGGCCCTGTGAATCAAACAATCACCTGTTCAATTCCCAGTCAGGGCACATGCCTGGGTTGCGGGCCAGGTCCCCAGTGGGGGGTACGTGAGAGGCAACCACACATTGATGTTTCTCTCTCTCTCTCCTTTTCCTCTCTCTAAAAATAAATAAATAAAATATTAAGAGTTAAATAAATAAACACTACCTTACATAATAATAGAAAACTAATTAGTTTATAAAGTTTTGATTATAACCACATGCACTGAACATATTTCTTGTTTATATTACTTTATTTAATTAATCATATTTATCTCATAAAATTTGTCTTCAGTGTAGCTTATTTTTATCTTTATTTTTAAGTACACTTTATTGATTATGCTATTACAGTTGTCTCAATTTCCCCTTTCCCCCTCTCTACCCTGTATCCCCTTCTTTTTAGCAATTCTCCCTTTAGCTCATGCCCATGGGTCTTGAGTGTAAGTTCTTTGGCTTCTTCATTTCTTATACTATTCTTATCATCCTCCTGTCTATTTTGTTCCTACTAATTATGCTTCTTATTCCCTGCACCATTTCCCTCACTCCCCCCTTCCCCCTCCCAGCTGATAACCCTCCAAATGATCTTCATACCTGTGATTCTGTTTCTGTTCTGATTGTTGGCTTAATTTGTTTTGTTTTTAGTTTCAGTTGTTGATGACTGTGAATTTGTTGCCTTTTCAATATTTATGGTTTTGATCTTCTTTTTCTTAAATAAGACCCTTTACCATTTCATGTAATAATGGCTTGATGATGATAAACTCCTTTAGCTTTACCTTGTCTGGCAAGCACTTTATCTGACCTTTCTTTCTAAATAATAGCTTTGCTGGATAAAGTAATCTTGTTTGCACGTCCTTACTTTTCATCACCTTTTTGCCTGCAAAGTTTCTTTTGAGAAATCAGCTGACAGTCTTATGGGAACTCATTTGTGAGTAACTCTCTGCTTTTCTCCTACTGCTTTTAAGATTCCCTCCATGTCTTTAATTTTTGGCAATTTAATTATGATGTGTCTTGGTATGTTCCTCTTTGGGTTCAACTTGTTTGAGATTTTCTGAGCTTCCTGGACTTGTATGTCTATTTCCTTCACCAGATGGTGGAAGTTTTCTTCATTATTGTTATATTTTTAAATTTCTCGCTCTTCCTTCTCTCCTTTTGGCATCCTATGATTCACATCTTAGCATTTTGGAGGTGTCCCAGATGTTCCTAAGCCTATCTTTGTATTTTTTTTTTTTTGTATTCTTGTTTCTTCTTTCTGTTCTGGTTGACTGTTTATTTCTTTCTCATATTCCAAATCATTAATTTGAATTCTGGCTTCCTTCCCTTTATTATTGGTTCCCTGTGGATTTTTCTTTATTTTAATTAATGTAACCTTCATTTTTTTTCTTTATGGTTTTGTTGTATTAAATGAGTTCTGTGAGCATCCCGATCACCAGCATTTTGAACTCTGCATCTGATAGGTTGTCTATTTCCATTTTGTTTAGTTCTGTTTCTGGGGTTTTGTTCTGTCCTTTCATTTGGGCCACATTGCTTTGTCTCCTCAATTTGGCAGCATTTGTATTTGTTTCTATGTATTAGGTAGAGCTGCTTTTACTCCCTGAGTAGTACAGACTATGTAGAAAAGGCACTTGTAAATTGTGTGGGTGGAGCCCTAGGTAGTTGCCAGGGTGGGGTAACCTACCCCGCTACTGTGGCTCTGTGTAGAGAGAGGGCTTAGAGAGGCGACAATGCTGCTGCCTGGCTTCTGGAGTTTTGCTTGTGTTCTTAGCCCATTTATAGTCACTTCACCTACTTCCTATAGCTGCTGTCTTGTTGGTGACCCCCAGAAAGTGTGGGTTCGTATACATTCTTAGTCTGTGCAGGCCCTTCAAGCAGCAAAAATCCAGTAGTTTCTTCTGCCACTCTGTGTGGGACCTTTAAGTGGCAAAAATCTGGCTGTTTCTTCTGCTGCCCCAAACTCCACTGGTTTTTACAGCGAGAGGTAACTGGGGATTTATCTTCCTGGTGCTAGAACCATGGGCTGTGTGGTCTGGCCTGGGGCTGGGATCCTTGCTCCCAGGATATCCCTCCCAATTTTTAACCACCACATGTGAATGTGGGGCCATGTGATCCACTATTGCCACTGCCACTGCCTCTTGGTGCCACAGTGCTTCACCACCCATCTCTGTGACTCTGTAGCTCCTACCAGTCTGGATGAGTGTGACTTCTTTAAATCCTTGGTTGTTGGACTTCCTTACAGCCTGATTTTCTGGCAGTTCTGGGTGTTATTAATTTTGAGATCTGGTTGTAATTCCTTATATGACTGTGTGAGGAGGTGAAGTGTGTCTACCCATGCCTCCATCTTGACTGGAAGTTCAGCATAGTTGATTTTAACTGACAGTCTGCCCTGAGACCTCTGGACTGAAACATAGAGTAGGGTTATATTTTAATTTACCTACATCCTTTATGTCAGATCACAAGAAACTTGTTATTTTTTTCCTGTCTTTCTAAGGTACTACATTTAGTTAAAAATGTTTTGAAGGAAATATTCAATTCAAGGAGTTGTATTTTCAATAATAGAAATAATGGTGACATGCAATCAATGTTTATGGGAAAATCCCATTCATTGTTATTTTATTTCCACCTCACTGTAATGTTTTCATTATCTTTGTGATTCATGCCACAGTAATAGTGTTATCATGAGTTCTCTAGGTATTTTCAGAAAAAGGCTTTTTTTTAAGAGGGATATTGATAATCTAATTCTTTGTCTGTAGAGTACCTTTTTGTAACAGTGACAAAAAACAATTGGTAATGTTGACTAAGAACTTATCATATACCAGGGACAATTCTAAGCTCCTTACATATATTAAATTATTTAATAAAAGATCCAATAAATTAATATTTATGACTCTAAATTTATATATACCTTTCTACTTTGTGGCCTCCTTTTGATCCCATATTTTCCATTTTGATTTTGACCTTCATTATACACCTGAAGGATAGACAAATAATGTAATAAGAACTGTACTGTCCTGCAAACTAAAAGTCTTATTCATAAGTGAATGGAATTACCATGCTAGTCATTTTTCATTACTCACAAAGATGCATTCCTGGCTATATTCAAGCATAGAAAGGGATATACTCTTCTGATATCTAGAAGTCAGGATCGCCATGTGAATATGCTCTGGTCAAAGATATATGAGAAGAAATGCTGTAGGTCTCATTCTTGTGGAGGCAATTACGAGCCAGCACACAATCACACAATATCTAGCTTTTCCTTATGTATATAAACAGGATCCAGCAGAAGTCAGGTCTGCATGAGTGTGGTTGGTAGGGTAATAATATGGCTATAATACTAATTTATGCTTTTCATTTTAACATTTCACCTTAACCGTCAAATCGTGTGCTCGAGTGTGATATTGTTATGTTACAGAATTACATGCTTGTGATTTTGTAATAAAAAGGGGGTGTTATTTGTGCTGGATGCTGTGCATGTGTGTGTTTAGGATTTTCCAGAAAAACACAGAGTGTGTGTGTATATCAGAGAGTGAGAGAGCATACGAGAGAGGAGGGGGGCATTGATTTATTATAAGTTCACATAATTATGGAGACTGAGAAATCATAAGGTCTACATTGGCAAACTGGAGACTCAGGAAAATCGATGTGGTTATAAGTCAAATCCAAAGGCCCAAGAACCAGAAGAGCCCATAATGAAAACTCCTGAAAAGCAAGAGGCCCTACCCAGGAAGAATCCATGCTTCAGTCTGAATCTGAAGGCTAGAAAAAGACACATCTCAGCTCAAGCAGTCAGTCAGGAAGACATCCCTCATACTCAATCCTTCTGTTCTATTTAAGCCTTCAACTGACTCAGTGAAGACCACTCACATTAAGGATGGCACCTGCTTTGCTCAGTCAACTGATTTAAATGTTAATCACATCCAAAAACACCCTCACAGAAAAACTAAGAATAATATTTGAACAAATATTTGGGCACTCACCCAGTCAAATTAATACATAAAATTAACTATCAAAAGGCAACTTGGCACCTATAAGCTTCTCCTTAAGCCATGTTTAATCTCCAAATAAAGACAATTACAATGTCATAACTTTACCTAGCATGATGCAACTACTCTGCATATAACCAAAAACACACTAGCCTCTTCTCCATAAGAGGAGGTAAAGTCCTTAACTGATGGTTATACTTTCCCTTCATATCCCATAATTTAAGTAACATGATATACAATTAACAATACTTAAACAGTACAATAAAAGTAAATATTTTTATAATGATAGGGAATAAGAGAGGAAAGAGAAAAGAAAGCAAAGATATATACAAACATGCATTAATAACAAAATAAGAAGAAAAGACAGATGACTACAGCCCTCATTTTTGCACCTGGTCATGTGGTTATAACAGCCATTTACTTATTTTTTTTAAAGATTTTATTTATTTATTTTTAGGAGAAAGGAAGGAGAAAGGAAAGTAGAGAAACATCAGTGAGTGGTTGCCTCTAATGTGGACCCCACAGGGGACCTGGCCTGCAACCCAGGCATGTGCTCCAATTGGGAATCAAACTGGCAGTCCTTTGGTTCACAGGTCAGCACTCGATCCACTGAGCCACACCAGCCAGGGATATAACAGGCATTTAAAAATATCTGTCTTCCATTGTCCAGTCTGTATTCTCTTTGCCTTTAGCAAGCACCTCAATTAGTCATGTTTCTTTTCTAGGTGGGATGACCCAAACCTTCATTCCCAAAGGGTCAAGGCTATTTAGTCCAGCCTGCATTGGATTTTTGCAGTTTTCCCTTGACCTTAATCACAGTGCATAACAGTGCTAAGAGACACCTAGGATGTCTTATGTTCCATATGTATTGTTTTTTTTACTGCCATTGTGGAGCAGTAGTAGAGTTTCATCTTGGTAGTGAGAATCACTCTACTTGGACAATGCAGCAACATTTTGCCTACTGATTCAGAGACAAGAGGGACACAACATGACTGGTAGAAGACTGAACTTTCAGTTCAGTGGAACTCTTATTGTCTCTCCCGGTAGCAGTATCCCTCCCTTTGGAACACAGACATCTAGGCCAGCAGAGCATCAGATTGTGGGAACAGGAAGCACACATTTTAATGTGGATTACTCAGGGTAATAGTGAATGGTGCTACTTGAATTTCCACTCCATGATCCCTGGCTGTGTTCTTGATTTCTTAATTCCTATGAATGCTGGCTATCAGAGAAATACTACCATATATTGAACACTGATTTAGAGCATATACAGCCTTCTGGAGAATCTATTCAAGGTGCAGCCCTTCAAGATACAGCCACCTTAACTGGCACTGTAATGGAGTTTTCAAAAGGCAATTTCACAGCTTTATCAAGCCATCTGCTTCAGGATGATGGGGAACTTCCAGCAGAATACCCATCACCACTTACCAGTGCCAACGGAGCACTCAGAGCACATGGAGAGTAGCGCAGATCACCATACTGCCAGCCACCAGGATGAGAAGCCCAAGCACTTAGGCCCAGTGTATCTTGGTATTGTAGTGACCAAGGAAAACACAACACTGTCAAGTACTGGATGGAACAAAACTTTTACTCACATAAAGAAGAGAGACACTGAAGGAAATCAGCTCTAATAGTGTGCAGTGGTCTCTCATGACTAGCACACCCCCTGCCCCCTGCCCCAACAGGTGGCTGAAGCAGGAAAGTTTGCCTAGGTTCATACCTTTCCTGCTGCAGTAGGAGGACTCTGACCTCTCCTCCAACGACTCTGAAATACTAAAAGGCAGGGGCATGCTTGAGGCCCACTGACATACATGCTTAAGCAGGACAAAGCAGCTTTTATTGAGACAGAAACAGAGAAAGACATTCCTACATGAGTTGATAAGTCCAGAGGAGGCTGCATGGGTTCTTTATCTCTTGGTAAGAAAGTGATTCAGGCCCAAGGCCCATTCCTATGTGGCATAATGGGAGTAGGAAGACTTCACACATGAGGCTGCCTTTCTGAGCAGGGAACATGGTAAGAACGGTGAATTCCGTGACCATGGACACATTGCTACATTTATTTTGCTGTGAAGTGCATCTCTTGATCAGAAGGAATACGGAGGGGAATAGCATGATGGTAAGAAAGCAGGTAAGAACAAAATGCTGCCCCTTCTGTGATAGAAGCAGTGCAATGTAATCAACCGGCCACTAGGTAGCTGGCTGATCACCCTTGGGAACGGCATCCTATTGGGTGGGTACTCACGATCGGTCTTCACTGGTGGGAGCTTTGGCATTCAGCAGTGATCATAGGCAGTCAACCTTGGTGACTCGAAGTATATGTTGCTGACCCCAGGCATAACCTCTAACTCTGCCATCAACACCACTTTCCTTATGAGCCCACTGAGCAATAATAGGGGTGGCTGGGGAGAGAGGCTCACAAGTACCACAGAAAAGGTCATCCTGTCCAATTCTATCCAGTGGATTATTAAAATTCTCCTTTGCTCAGGTCACTCTTCAGTGAAAGTTCTCATGGGACACAAGAATCCGTACAGTTTTTGCCTCCTCAGAGAGTTTTATCCATATACATCTTCTTCAAAATTTCTTATCATCAGTTTTTGAATCGTATTTCTTTCATGTCTTGGATCATCCAGGCAAGCCATTGGCCATAGCCCATGGATAACATTATAAATGTATCTCTGGCCATTTCTCTTCCCATGCCAAGTGAAAAACAGATGTACCGTTCAAGCCTCAGACCACTGGTAAGATCTCACCAATGTCATTCTGGGATACCCCACAGGGGTCAGTCATGCTGCAGCTGTCCACCTTCAGGCGGTGCCAGCATGCTATGCAGGGTCATCTGTAAACCAGACTTAAGTGTTCTCTTTGCGTGTCAACTGATTGTCAGAAACTCCCCACGTGGTGAACTTGGAAAGAGGAAGTAGGTTAGCAGAAATGGGGACCACGCCTTCATATACTTACTTGTGCCTTTAGGACATGCTTGGGCCCGATTATGCATGTACCACTTCCATTTGACGATGGCATTTTGCTGTACACACCTAACTCTCTGGCTTGGTTTGTCAGATAACACCCAGCTTATGATGGGCAGCTGAGGTTACATGGTACCTTGGTGGCTCACACTTGTGTTGAGTTTCTACTAAGGCCCAGTAGCAGGCCAAGCGCTGTTTCTCAAAGAGTCTTGCCCAGCATGTCTCATTTGGCTGGGAATCGTCCTGCAAAGTGAAAGGTCACTGGTGCCTTGTCAGGGCACATGCCTGGGCTTGGGCTTGGTTCGAGCGGATGCAAGAGGCAACTGATCAGTGTTTCTCTCTAGCATAGATGTTTCTCTCCCTCTCTTTCTCCCTTATTTATTTTTACCTAAAAATAAATAAATAAAACCTTTAAGGAACAAAGGCGGTATGTAGTCATCTGCAGACAATGGCAAAGCCTTACTTTGATATCCTCAGGACCTGTGCGGCAGTTCACCTGTAGGAGCCTGCCAAAGGTTTCAGATGGCATCTCTGCCACTGACAATTCAAGCACTGTTGGATCTCTTGAATCCTTCAAGCCAAGTCACAGAGCAGCTTGCACAGCAGCCTGGACTTGTTGCAGAGATTGTGCTTGTTCTGAGCCCCACTCAAAATCAACAGCTTTTTGGGTCTCGTAGTAAATGGGATAAAGTTATACACCTAAGTGAGGAATGTGTTGCCTCCTAAATCCAAAGACGCCAACTAGGTGTTCTCTGTCTTGGTTGGCGTAGAGACCAGATGCAATGACTTACCTTCACTTTAGAAGGGATATCTCAACATGTCCCACACCACTGAGGCACCAGAAATTTCACTGGAGTAGAAGGCCTTGAAAGGTTGTCAGATTTATTTTCCATTCTCTAACACACGTGTCTTACCAACAAGTCTGGAGTAGTTGCTACTTCTTGGCCGCCAAGTCTAATTAGCATAATGTTCTCATTGTGATGGGCCAGAGTGATATCCTGTGGTAGGGTGATCAAGATCCCTGCAAACTGAATTATGACACAAGGTTAGAGAGTTGATATACCCCTGAGGGAAGAGAGTGAAGGTATATCTCTGGCCCTCCCAGCTAAAAGCAAACTGCTCTGCAGGACCTTATTGACAGGAATGGAGTGAAAAGAATTTGGCAAATCAATAGCTGATACCAAGTTCTAGAGGATGTGTTAATTTGCTCAAGTGATAAAATAACATCTAGTATATCAGTTGCAATTGGATTGACCACCTGGTTAAATATATGGTGGTCCACTGTCATTCTCCCAGATCTGTCTTCTGCACGCACTTATAAAGTGAGTTGAATTGGAGGTGGTGGGAATTACTACCCTTACATTTTTGAAGTTCTAATTGGTGGCAATAATCTCTGCATTCCCTCCAGATGTGAGGTATTGCTTTTAGTTTACTATTTTCCTAAATGGAGACAGTTCTAGAGGCTTCCGCTTGGCCTTTCCCACCATAAAATTCCTCATTTCATGGGTTACGGTATCAATGTGGTTTCTTCCAATGGCTGAGTATATCTATTCCAATTATACACTCCAGAACTCAGGAAATGACCAAAGGACAGGTGGCAGAAACACTAAACCCACTTTGAGATGGACCTCAGCTAAAACTCCATTGACTATATGACACTGTTGCCAAACAAAAAACAGAGGTTCAGCTGTCTGTTGCCACAAAAGACAAACTCGTGAGGCAGGTGCTGGGGTTAAAGGAAAGATCTAGGGGAATGGCAGACTCCTGTCTCAAAGTTCATCTCCTCCATAAGACCAAGACAGTATCTGGTGCTCCTGCTCCAATTTAAAGTGCAGTCCTTTGAAGCCTGCAGGCAGCTACTAAGCTGCCTTCCAGGTAGTATATTCCCCTTCCAGGTAGTGTAGCTTGTTCTCCGCTGCTGTTCATTTCTGCATCCCTTCTGGAGCCTGTGTGTGGAGCTGGCGCAGCCATCAGCCATGTGGCTGCTAGGGATGACCAACCAAACTGTTAGATCCCTTTCTAATTCCCCAAGCTACAACATTAAATACAGAACATCTGCTTAGTGAGCTCCTGTCAATGAATCCAGCCAGATTCAACTCTGTGCCTTACACAATTATCTCACAGTTTTAATATCCACCCCTATACATGTTCCCTAGATTTTTGTCTTTATAAATTAGAAAACTGAAATCGTTCTTTTAGTGTGTAGTACATGGCCCACACTTTGTGCTTCAGTTTTAAAGGACTGTTGGAACTTCCGTCTAGCTATAGATCTAGAAGAATGGAAGCTGGTGGGATGGGTCCTGAAGATACTCAGCATTGTCTGCCATTGTTGTGCATGTCAGCTACCTCGGGGAGGCCGTAACAATTTCCTCCGGCAATGCAGAGTTCATCTCAGATGGAGGTGGAGAGCCCACTGGGAGTGAGACCTTTTACACTGGCCATGCAGACATCGGAATTTAGGGGTTCAGTGTTTCCAGCTTCACCAGGACTTTTTCACACGTCTTTCCTCCAAATTTCAGGATACATTCTTTCCCAATTAAGACTCTCAGTGTAACATTAGCCAACCTGAGAAGCTGGAAATTCAACTTGAGTTGTAATTCAGCCAGCTACAGGATGATGTTCTTTGATTTTCAGCAATCTCAGCTCTGCTACTACTGGAGATAAGGGTCTGCTTGAGGGCACGTCTTGAAACTTTCAGGTCATTTATACAGCACTTGAAATGGGAATTTGAATCCCTGAGCGCAGCCCTTTATTTCTCCACTTTAACTAGCAACAATAAGAGCAACCAGGCAATCTCATGATATTGTCAGCTTGCCAAAAGGATTCCAAAATATTAAATATACAGCCTCCTACACCCTTGCTTCTCCAAAGTGGGTGATTAGAAAGAATACTCCATGGTGATATGTTGCATATTGCTAGTGCCAGATTATGCCATAGGATAGCAATACTTCTCTACTGCTGGAAATAGAGTCAGTACAGCCTTTAAATGTAGTGAGATCAGAGGATCAGTTCCAGAAATCTCAGAACCAAACCAGAAAACTCATCCTTAAAATTTTGCTCCTTTAGTACCATTGTTGGTACCAAAATATATATTATATTAGTCTCCAGAAAACCAGAAACTACAGGATATAGAATACATAACATTTTTTTGAGAGAAAGATTGAAATTGTAAGAGATTGGCTCAAGCGATCAAGCAGTTACGGAAGGCTGACAAATCCTAAGGTGTGACTGACGGGCTTAAGATCCGGAAGAGCCATCATTTTAGCCCTAGTCCAAAGGCTGGGGGGGAAACTCAAGTAATAAGACAGGAGAAGGTCCCGCTTGCTCGGTCCTTTTAAAATATATATATTTAATTTATTTATTTTTAGAGAGAGTGAAAAAGACAGGGAGAGAAACAGATGTGTAAGAGATACATTGATAGGTTGCTTCTCACACAACCCCAACCAGGGACCTGGCCCTAAACCCAGACATGTGCCCTGACTGGGAATCTAACTAGCAACCCTTTGGCTCACGGGCTGGAGCTCAATCCACTGAGCCACACCAGCCAGGGATTTTTTTTTTTTCTATTGCGATCTTCAAGTGATTGAATGAGAACCACTTATATTAGGGGGGTAATTTGTTTTACTGAATCTACCTATTCAAAGGTTAATTTCATCCAAAAACACTCTGACAGACACACCCAACATAACATTTGACCAAATAACTGGGCAATTTGTGGTTCAATCAAATTGATGCATAAGATTAATCATCACAAGATATTAATATCAATATAGATAGCTCATAATATTGAAGCAGCCTGGAGTGTTTAGCCAAAATGTAGAGTACATGAAAGTTCCCTGGTCATCCTTGGTAAGGTCCCATGTATGTCACGAAACAGCAGTTACCTTGCAGATCATTCAGACATGCGTGGTCAATGTTCAATTCAATAACTGATCATGGGAGCTGGGAGTGAAAAACTGAAAAATAAAACACATACATGAGGTTTCAGTAGTACCTAATTCAGTGGAACTTTATTAAGTTATTTGATACAAAAGCTTCAGATAGTTACCCAAACACGAGTGTTCTTTGTGGGAGTGAGAAAGAATCCCTCGCTTTTTTATATTTCCAGCCTCAGGAAGTTATTTGTTTCAGTAGCATTATTTACCCCATTCTTATGGATCTGTAAAATGTGGGACTTTAACTAGCTATCTCTCAGATCATTACAGTACTCACATTGTATGATATTACGTTTTCCAATTTCAAATAGAAAACTCAATCATATGAAAGCAAAACGGCTGCATCAAGGCCACTCAGTCCATTAAATGAAATTCCAGGGACAGAAGTGTATTTTTAAAAATTATCTACCCAGTAATCTGTTTCCATTACACTGCCTTATACTTTTTAAAACTCAGCAATTGTTCAAAAGAATCATGAAAATATATAGCCTATTTGGGAGTGATTTTTATCTTGAAATTAATTGGCTGTCATGGCAATGTTTGGGATGTATCATTTGAAAATGCCAGAGCAGCTCATCAGTAGTCAGTTCCACCTATAAAATTCAATTTCAACTCATGTTACTTACCTATTTTGTACCTAGAAATTAGCAAGGAACTATGGGCGATGTGAAGTATATGATGTGACCTAAGTAATTTAATTAACTTTATCTTAATGAGTGTGGGATATAATCACACGTAAATCATATTTGTTTAATATGAGTTCATTCACACCTTGTCTTCTCATGGAGAGCAGCACTTATCTAGGGTGAGGTTAACTATGAAGTCATGTGAAATTATTAAAGACATCTCTGGATGCTAGCAAGTTAGAGCAGATTATGTAATAAGTACAACTTGCTTCAAATTTGTCTTATTGAGAAGCTATGCAATTACTCCTATAATACTGCAAGTACTCTGAACATTCTTGGGTTTTTTCTTCAGAGTACAAAAAAAATCTCTGCAACCCTTATTTTCACCCTTTGAAGGCGCTATTGATGACTAGAAATGGTCTTTCAGAACCTTTTAAATTAAATATGTGGTAGATATGGACAATATTAGATTAATTTAAACAATTTAAGCTATATTATTTTGAGTGTTTTGTGGTTTGTAAAAGTAGGTAGAAGGGAATTATTTTTTAAAGGTTCCCCTGAGAAAAGTTAAATTATATCAGAATTAGTGGAATTAACTTACAGTTTCCAAATATTATATTGAGGCTAATTATCCAAGGATAGATTTAAGTGTATGCATGCATATGAGTGTATATGGTATATATATATGTTGTGTGTGTATATATGTGTGTGTATGTGTATATCCAAAAGAGGAAGATAAATTAGCAATTTATGAAAGGTATTACCTCTATTTTTGAAGCATTTTTATTTAACTTGAAGACTCAACACATAAATATATGCAAAGCAACCTATAAGGAAGCTGAGCCACTGTCCTGCCTGCATGCAGGCACTGAACCACTGTGGTGTGGCATGTTAAACAAGGAGGTATTTTTCTGTGGTGATTTTAAACAAAATGATACATGGATATTCATAGGCTGTTTTTTGACTGGGGTGTTTCCTGGAGGTTAAACATGGGAACAAGATTAATATGCTACATCTCTAAATGGGACAAAATGAAAGACATTCTTATGAACTTGCCTTGGAGGAAAAGTGAAGGAAAAATAGAACTACTCTCTCTGATCATTAGCTGTCTTCCTTAAGAGTCTCTACACTGCAATCCTGGCTGGTGTGGCTCAGTGGACTGAGCACCGGTCTATGAAACAAAATGTGGCCACTTTGATTCCCAGTGAGGGCACATGCCTGGGTTCCAGGCCAGGTCCCCAGTAAGGGGTGCATGACAGGCAACAACACATTGATGTTTCTCTCCCTCTCTTCCTCTCTCCCTTCCCCTCTGTCTAAAAAGAAATAAATAAAATCTATAAAACAAAGAGTCTGTATGCTGTAGGTGGAATAGAAGGGATACCTCCTAATTGTGAGGATTTATTGAGATCATGTGTATCAAATGTCAAGCACAGAGATCAACATATGCCTTATGCTCTATCAATATTAGTTTTCCTTTTTCTGGCCACTTCACACTTTTGCTGATTATTTGCTTATCTATGGATATAAGATGAAAATAAACACTTTAGCATGGATGTCCACTGTAATAAAGAAATAGAGAATAGATAAGATCTTCTCAAAGTGGGGTTGTCATAATTCCTTTGTCTTTGAAAAATAATAACAGTCATATTTATTTCAAGTTCTTGACTTTTCATATCTATGATTTATATTTTATCCCTTGAATAGCCCCAAGACTTTGGTCAGGCAGGTCATTATCATCATGTACTTAACAAGAAATTAGAGGCTGTGCCAGGCTGAAGTCATATAACTTTTGTATCAGAATCCAAATCAATATGGAGGTCCCATGATTGATAGACTGCCTCTAAATGGCCCCCAATTATCCTTGCCTCTTGGTATTTATTTTCTGGTGTAGTCTGCACTTCTAGAGACTCATTTCTAATAAACAGTATGGTGTAGGTGTCTCCTCTCTCATTAGGCTAATAAAGGACTGTGGCTTCCATCTTGGATTCTCTCTTGTTCTCTCCTTGCTGTGTCTGAAGGAACTGCAGCAATGTTGTGAGTAATCCCATGGAAAGGCTTAAGTGCACAGCAACTATTATCTTTGGCCAGCATCCAGCAAGAGCTGTAAGCCTGCCAATGGTCAAATGGATAAGCTTGGGTCTTCTGAGACCTGCCTGCTGCCATCTGAGTGAGCTTAGAAGAGGGTTCTCTCCCAGGTGAACTTTCAGTTGAGACCACAGACCAAGCAGACACCTTGACGGTACCTTGTGATAGACCCCGAGCCAGAAGCACTGGTGAAGTCACTCCAACTTTCTGGACTCAGAGAAACCATGAGATAACCGATGAATGCTACTCAGTTTTTGGTATCATGTTGCATAGTAATAGATATCTAATATAAATTACTTCCAACTTTCTGAATTTCAAACATCAGTCTATAGTAGATTTTAGTTATTAACTGATTGTCCAAGCTTTGTAGTTAGAGTCTTCTGATACTTAATTCTGTAATTTTGGCCAAGTTGTGCTACCTGTGACTGAGATTTCTTATATGAAATGGAGATAATAAAAATAGAAACTACCTAGTTTCTAGATAAATGGGAAGAAGAAGGATAAATCTGTATAAAGTGTTTTGAATTGTGCTGGTCCACAGATAGTGCTCAGAACATGTTATTGAAAGCATTTGTTTATTAAAGTAGGAAGTACAACTGATTTCACAAATAAATGGGGATATAAAACTAAGCAACCATTCAAAAATGTAAGCACAAATACGAATCAATGATATTAACATTGTATACCAATGGGAGAGCATAAATGCACAGGATAATGTAGAGAGTAAAAGGACTAATCATGAACTAGAACTTATCAAACAGGAAGGTTCAGGTTCTGACATAGTTCTGCATATATTAATATCTCTTTGAGAAGATAGTACTTTTGTATTGAGTTGTATTATTTGCCAGCAATTTTAATTTAGAAATTACTTTGTATGATGGCGTATAAGTAATGTGTCATCTAATTTTGTGAGCATTAATATTTTTAAAGACATTTATTAAACTGATTATACTTAGATATGCCCAAATAAACATACGTATTCATGAATATATTTAAGCATAATGGAAAAAGAGTAGTAAACAGCATAGATTAAAAAAAAATATATATTTCCAGAGGCTGCTTATGCTTTTCCAAACAAGAAATGGAGCAAAAGCAGTTAACATCATCTGAGGGACAGCACCAGGAATAGAAATGACCCTTAGAGTGCATGGGGTGCCAGGAGTAAAATAGTGAGGCACGGGATGGGGCTTCAAATACATACAAAGAGTGACTGGGTGTAGAAACCGAATCACAATTGTAAAAGCAAAATAGTGGAATGCCAAACACTGCTCATTATTAAGAGCGTTTTTAAAATGATTATAGCACTTTTGTTCAACTATACAAAGTAAAGCTATGAAGAATTACGATAAATAAGCAGTATTACTAGAACTGTTTTTCAGGATTTTCTGACCTACAGCAGACCTCTGGATTCCAGTGCAATGTGTACATTTTAAAGATTTATAAGAACAACTTGGATTTTTATTAAGAGAAATAAATCCTAGGAATTTTTCTTGGGAAAACTAAAAATACTACTGTGTGTTAACATTTGCTAAAGATGGTATTTAGATTTACAATGTTATAGAAACATCCTGCAACATGGATAAACCTTGAACACGTTTGATTAGGAAAAAGAAGACAATCTAAAGTGGCAATATGTAGTATGAATTTATTTAAATGAAATGTCCAGGATAAGTAAATTGATAGAAGCAGAAAATAGGTTAGTTGTTGCCTTGAGCTGAAGCCATTGGGAAGAATGGGGAGTGACCGCCATGTACACTATTTCTTCTGGGGATGATGAAATGTTTTAGAATTTAGTATGGTCACAGTTGCACAATTTGGTAACTCTGTGAAAAACTATTAAGTTATTTATATTACTAAACAAGAAACTAAAAAGTGTTAAATGATTCAAAACCATAAATGGTTATCCACACTGAGGGTATAAAAATGTTTCACAGCTAGAGATTAGGGATTATTATTTGAGAGTTAAACTGTGAGTTCTAGCCCCGTAAACTACAAGATGGCAGCTCAGTAGGTCTAAGGTGACCATTCTGAAGGCTTATTAATATGCATCTTCTGGAATATATATATATATATATATTAGAAACTTTTTAAAAGTTTTATTGTTTATGCTGTTACAGTTGTTCCCACTTTTTCTCTCTTCCCCACCTCCACCCAGCCCCTCCCACAACTAATCCCCATATTGTTGTCTGTGTCCATGGGGTGCCCATAAATGTTCTTTGGTTAATCCCTTCACCATCTTTCAGCCCCCCTCCCCTCCTTTCCAGCCACTGTCAGTCTGTTTTATGTATCTAAGCTCCTGTTATTATTTTGTTCATTAGTTTATTGTGTTCATTAGGTTCCACATGGAAGTGAGGTCATGGGGTATTTTTCTTCCACTAACTGGCAATTCATGTATCTCCTGGACTTCAGAGAATGAGCTGGTATCTGCAACAAGTCTGATTAATCTAAAGGATGAATGATTGGATGGCTAGCCACTCTGATGGTTAAAACAGGAGAGGCTGAACTTGTGATTGTTCATCTAAATCCCCAGATTTCGCTCAGGGCCAAGGATGTGTGAATGGTCCCCATGGAGGTAATCAGGAGTATGAAGAAGGTGCAATACAGAATACTCACTGACCCTGTCCTATTGAACAACCTTACCCAGATGGACAGAGAGAGCTCGATAAGGGAATGGAACCCTAGTCAGATTCCTAGGACTGAAAACAAATAGAGTTATACCCCACCTCCTCATCCCACAATATAGGCATGTACTGGACCTTGCTTGGCCAAGGAAATGTAGAGGTGTCCTCAGCACTGGGGAGATCACTGGAAAAACTAAGTTGTCTTAGCTGGCTTGGGTTACTATAAAAATACCACAAAGTTAGTGGCTTACAACCTTTATTTCTCACAGTACTGGAGGTGGAGGCTGGGGAAGTCGCCATCATGACACTCGCAGATTCGGTGTCTTGTGAGGACCCACATCCTGGTCCGTCATTGGAGGCTTCTAGCTGTAGCCTCACATGGCTGGCGGAAGGGGTGAGAGAGCTTTCTTGGACCTCATTTATAATGACATTGATCCACCATAAATAACTACATGTGGTTAATGGCTACTATATGGGACAGCTCAGATCTAGACTATGTAACAAAGAAAAAGAAAAATGATAAGGTCAGAAAAGTTAATAGTAAATGCAAGCCTAAGTTCAGCCAACAAGGAAGACCTTTCCAAACCAAATTATTGTTTCATTAGTGTAAGTGGTGTTGCCAAAAAAAAAAAAAAAAAAAAAAACAACAAAAAACCTTCAGAATTAATCAGAAGCAAGTAGTGCTGTAATTTTTACAAAGATTAGGGTTGTATGCAATGAGGATAACAAACATAAACAGATTAAAACTTGCCAGTTCTAAAATATATTCAAACTAATTTTTTGACATCTAGTATTGATAATAAATTGCCTGTGGAATT
The DNA here is from genome assembly GCA_004027475.1 of Anoura caudifer. Lineage (NCBI taxonomy): Eukaryota > Metazoa > Chordata > Mammalia > Chiroptera > Phyllostomidae > Anoura > Anoura caudifer. The sequence continues at coordinate 308,760 of PVKU01000470.1, read as the reverse complement.
TAAAGTAGCCATTATTTTACACATTGTCTTACTAAGAGAAGCTGCACCATCTTATTTTCTAAAAATCTTATACAAAAAAAATGAATATCCATCTGATTAAAACACACTGAGACATGGACAAAAACTAGGAGGGGTAGGAATGGGAGGGAGGTGGGGAGGGCTGGAGCGGTGGGCTGGGCTGGGGGTACAAGACAGAAAACTGTACAAGAACAGCAATTAAAATAAAATTTAAAAGAAAAAAACACACTGAGCAGCACAAACCTGTGAAAGTTTCTGTGGGATTCCTCTGTAATGTTGGAGGAGGTTACAACCTGGCCAAGAGAAAGATGTTTACCTGCCTTTGGTAAACTTCCTGACCTCTTCTCTTCTACAGCCAAGAAAAAAGTGCTCTTTAGTGAGCAAAGTAAAAAGAAAGCCTTGGAGTAAGAAGGCAGAGTCATCAGGGTTCCGCATCAACGTGTGCAGACTGAAAGAAAAGACCGCATCACTTTTAGTCGTATACTCCAGCCATGTCAGACATGAGGTGGGTCTTGCACTAACCTCACAGAGCGCCAAACGGCTGTGCACAGTGGTATTGCTGACACATTAAAGTTTTACGTCTAGTTGTGGCATCTTCTGTAGAGTGGATCTAAAGGCTTTGGCTTTATTTTTTATAATGTTTGAAATTGCATTTTTGTTTTCCCCACCTAAGCACCTTCCTGACCATACACACAGTTTTTCTGTACACAATTGGCTGTCGAGCCTCTGCTTGGGAATAAAACAGCTGCACAGAACTTACAATCATCCGGAGGTAGTCTAAGCTAGGAACTGCCTACCCTGTTTTATCTAGCCTGAACTTGACTGGATGCTGTGGCAGAAGATCATAGAATCAGGGGTGTTCTAAAAACATGAGATTAGAACTGCTTAAGAAGGTAAATGACTGTTATAAATATATATCTGTACAGCACATCTAGCATTTATAAAGTGCTTAAATATATGTGGCACTTTATATGAATTGTTTCTCATAAATATCTTTATGAGATAAGTGATATTTTAGCCCCAATATACAAGGAAATAAACCCAGGGTGCAAAAAGACTGAATAATAACATGCTCAAGGGGACATAATTAATTATTGAGAGAAGTCCTGAGCCATTTGTTAAGCACAGTGCAATGTGGTCTCTCTGATGTAGAATAGAATTCCCCCTATGAATCAAGGTGAAGGCGGTGCCATGGTCCCCCTGGAGATGTAGTGGCCCTACTGATATATGACAAAAGTGTGTGGCTCTCTATAAATATGGCCTGTGTCTAATCTAAATGCTCTTCTCATCTCCTCTTTTTTATCATGGATATTCAGACAACCACAGGACAAAGGATGGGCTTGCGAATGTGGCAACTTTGTGAAGTACTTACTTATCAGAACCTGCTCAAGGGAACAGGAAACTGAAGCCTCTGAATCTGATTGCTGTGCCTCTGGGCAAGTAGGCCCCGGAATGGGACACTTCACATTTGAGCTGGCAGGGACATGATTCTTGTTCTGCCTTGTGCCTGGGCAAGACAGAGAACCTATGGGAGCAAAAAGAAAAGCAAGCTGAACTCAAGCCAGGAGAAGTGGCTTTTAGTCCCTGCTCTGCATTTAATCAGGGGAAGTGCTTCTGGCCAAGCCATTCCACCTCTTGGAATTTCATTTATTTTTGTCCATAAAACAAGGGTGTAAAAACTAGGGCAATCACTTCAATCTTTTACAACTCCAACTTTCTATGAGCTTAAAATCCTAAGATAAAGCATCCTCTCGATGTATGTCCAGAAGTCATATTTAATGAAACCAATATCTTTCAATATACAAGTGTTTCAAAAGTTAGTTGACAGCACGTCTTTTACAAGGATGTGTGTGGGTGTCAGGGTTTTTGCTATAAACAGTAGACTCCACATTGGCCTGATCAAGGACACAAGTGTATTAGGTTTAAGCAGAGGTGGTTGTGTTTGGTTTACTGACAAGTCTATCAGGTTAGAATTTCCTGGAGGCCTAGAGCCAGAGTAGGAATGTGCTCCACCATGGCTGCTGCCACACCCCAGGAGGAGAGGGGATGGCAGATGGGTAGGAGAGGGAAAGGTGGGCTGGGGTTTTCTTTAGCCAAAAGTCTGCCACCACTGCTGCTATGCACCTAGGATATGGGGTCTGGTCACCTAGTCCCTGACACTTCCACCCTTGCCATTGCCCTTGTGTGGTGCCTTTCTGTTGCTCATTTCCAAATCCACATCCCCATGGTGCTTCTAATTTTCAGGAGCTAGTTCACCTGCCTGCAACTGGCAGCAGAAAAGCCTGAAAATGTGAGGCTTATGATTGCACTTTGGAAAAGTAAGGCTTTGTCCTGTGATAAAATGGACCAAGAGTAAGGAGATATAACAGATGCTGTTCAGCCTGCGAATACAATGCAGACCTTCAGTTCATCCTCTAGGCTGAAGTTTAGTTTCAAAAGTGTCGACACTAAGTAAAGATAAAAATGGGAAAAATTCATGAACACAGTAGATGGAACCCTGACTTTTGAAAGAGAAGTTGTTTAAACAAAGTGTAAATGTTTCTTGGTGACACAAGATTTTTAATATAAATTCAAATTTATGAACCTGATTATATAGTATGAAGGGATTGGTTACTCATTATCTGAATCCTTGAAGTTACCAGTCATATAGGAAGAGATCACTTATGAATCTGATTTCATTTAGTGGAAACTCTTCTGTTTCTATTCATCATGGGGCTATGAAATATCTTGTAATCAAATATATGTAGATTCAAATCTTATCAGGGGAACTTTGGATGTTCTAATAACATTTCTGATGGTCTTATGCGATGATGAATGGGAGGTGTGATTCACAGAAACCGGGAGAAGTACTCTTTTCATGAGGACTGGCAACGCCATGCCTACTTTCTTTTCCCCTGACTTTTCTCTTGTAAATCTGCCTGATGTTCATTTTTCTGATCACTCCTCCTTCTCTTAGAGCTCTTTCACATTGCTGCTTCTCCTCTGTTATGAGGTTCTTTTATTAAGAATATTAGGTTAACAGTTCTGTAGCTTATTGATTACTCAGTCCCAAGGTCTCTGTCAGTCCTGTGTGTCTTTCGGGGGATTGCTGAAAAGGAACTCCAGGCCTTACCTGATCAGCATTCTTTGTTCTTGGCTTCTTGATTTCAAACTTTTAATTCCTTATCGCTGTTGTTGGGTGTTATTGGAAGGGCTAGTCTGCTTTGCAACCTTTGAAGGTAGATTCTAGTGTGTAATTAAGCATCTTATTAGTCAAAGGTTAAAGAGAGAAGAAGAACAATAACAAAAAAGAGAGTTTTGGAGTTAGAGAAATCTTTGATTCTGAGCAAGTTCATTCATTACTCCAAGATACTTAGGCAAAATGGGGCATTTCTTTGACAGATTTCTGATCTGCCAAATGGAAGTCCATTTGCTGACTTGCGGGGTTGCTTTGCAGATTAGAAAGGCATTGCTTTCCTAGGGCCTTGCCTAACCTGTGGCTGGCATTCCACAAATGCTGGCTGTCTTATTCATCAGTTGAGAGCAAGCCAATGGAGAGTAGTAGGCTCCTGAGAAATGGATGCTGATTAAAATGAGGTGGAAAAGAGACTCCCCAGAGAAAACACTGTCCACTTCCACTCAAGGTCAGCTCTGTCAGCCTACCCAGGAGGCAAGGACCTTTAATTTCATGGTGTCATTTTCTCTTCCTGGAAGTACAGTATGACATATATTTGCTTTTTAAATTGAAGTGAACTAAAATTAATCTAATTATGGGAATCTGATCGTCCTTAAGGTACTTGGAAACTCCTGAGTGTCATGAAACTAGGATAAAAAAATCTAGCAAAATGCCAGCAGGAAAAGCAAAGTTAGCTAAATGGATGCCTGCAGGGCTGGGGTCAGGGGGCAAGGTATGCTTATGTATAATATAACTCCTTTGGACATTTTGTCAAAATATTGTGGCTCAAAAGACATTTGAGAAATCCTTAAAAACCTGCCTTCTTAGCCAACTGTGTATATTTTTGAAAGTCATTTAAATATAATTTAAATATTCAGCAGAGGGCATCACTAAGCATTAATTTGCACACATGCTGTGGGTAGCCATGGATTCTGACGCTGCTCCTGGACTTGATGTGCACACGCACTATGTTAGAGGACAGGGGATATGAACAAGTGTGACCTGCACTTGCTCTGCTGCCCCCAGGGAAGGGGAGTTGAATTCTAGACATCTTTAGTTTTTATGATAAAAACCTTGTAGTTCCAGTGTGATTATTTCCCCTGGTTAGACCTTCTCCTTTCCCCCTGATTCCGTGGCTCCCTAATTCTCAGCTGACAGTGTGCTGTCCACTCTGACATGCTGAATCTCTGTGCCTTAACTCTGTAAATACAGGACACTATCTTTCCCCTACCTTGAGGGTTCTAGAGCTTCCTGGAGTGAAAGCCCTTAAGACTGCCATTTGTCACATACCTTAAGGTATTTATGAAGCAGTTTTGCTTAGAAGTATCTATTTGTAAATTTAAGCCTCTGTCTTAAGTTTTATCATTTCTATTTTTCTTGATGTTCAGAGCCATGGTATCATCTGGATTTTACATATAGTTCTCCCTAAAGACAGAACATAGGTCCTTCTTTTCGATGTTGACCCTGAAAGCTCTGTATGGCTCTTGCATCTCTTGCCCATGATGTTTTCTGCTGCAAGTTTTCCAGGTGTCATTCCCTCATTGGAAACAACACCATTCACTGTATATATTCTTCCTTCATCTATCTGAAGACAAAGTAGCATGTTGGCTTTTCAGATGAGATTTTCTAAATCTGCTCACTTCTTGTTTTAGTGGTGTGATTTTTGACCTTAAATCATTTTTTACCTTAATTTCTTCATCCATAAAATCACTGTTTTAATAACACCAACCCTAGAAATTATGACAAAGAATGGGGGTAATCCATAGAAATCGCCTCTAATCAAGGGAGAACCTAATTTGCTCTGGCAGCACAGATATTAGCCTCGAGGTTAATTACCTAAGCACAGAGAATATGGAGAGATTTAGAAATACATTTACCAATGTATATTTACTGTACCTATTGTTGGCTGCTCTGGAAGACTTTTTGTGCCCTGCCCCCATCTTCTAGAACTTTCTAAATCTATGGGGCCAGCCAACTGCCAGAGAGCTTTTTGTGACTTGAGTCTGCTCTGTGTGTTCAAGCTAAAAGCACCGAAGAATTAATAAATGACATGCTAACTCCTAGGAACTTTTAATCCAGGACTTCCTGATGTTGGTGTATAAATACCCTCACTCTCTTGGCCCTGGTGTGGGTTGTGGGGGATAATCCTGAAACACAAGATCATTCCTGACTTTCAGAATTTCAGAATATTATCCATTCAGAATAACCAAATAACCGAATAATCAAATAACTGTTATTCTGCATGGATAACACACTTTATCCCTTGTGTCCTTTCGCCTATGTCACCAACCCATTCCGCTACTAGTGTTTCCTGGGCCTGCCTTCCAAACAAAGTCCTTGTGCCCAAATCCTTTGTTTCAGGATCTGCTCTGGGGGAAGCAAACTGAGAGTGATGCTAGAAGAATATGATATTGTGAGGAGGTGTCAAGTCCTGGACCATGGTGCATCTTTGTATATTCCTCTGTTCTTTCATTAATTATTTTCCTTGACGTGAGTAAGTCAATGTATTTCTTTAGAGGTCCAAAGTCTCCAATAACAGACAACCAGGTTGGCTGAGAGGAGCAGAACCCCGAGAAGAATAATTGCTGGTGGAAAAGGAAGTTTTCTGGTGACCTCCCTGGCTCTGGCTCCCCACTGCCGCAGACACAGAAAAAGAAAAGGATTTTTATAAGTTAAGAAAAAGGTCTTTCTTCTCAGAATTTACTGTTTACTGAACATGCTTCCTTCTTCATGTCTTATCATCAGTGACATCATGAAGTGGTTCTTAACCAGGGATGATGTTCTCTCTAGACAACTTGTGGCAATGTCTGCAGGCATTTTTGGCTGTCACGACTGGGAAGAGTCTATGCTACTTGGCATCTATTAAGGAGAGAGCAGGGATGCTGCTACTAAATATCTCACAATCCACAAGGCAGCCTCTTATCACAAAGAATTATTCAGTCCAAAATGTCAATAGTGCTGAGGCAGAGAAGCCCTGAATAGGGAAAGAGAAAATGTCAACCTGAACTGTGACCTCCAGTGGGAGGGTGGTAGTTATTTATTTTTGAAATAAACTCTCATCAGAGAAGAGAATAATATCCCATCAGAGAAGAGAATAATAATTCCTGGTAAAGCATTTCATTCTATTCCAGCACCATCCCGCGGGGTTTTCTGCAGTGTCAGCCATCTGTAACTACAGTGCCCAATACGGGTATCACTAAACCCATGTGGATAGTGAATGTTTGAATGCGACTAGTGAGACTGAGGAGCTAAATTTTTTTTAATTGAATTTATTGAGGTCACATTGGTTAATAAAATTACATATATAGATTTCAGGTGTGCACTTCTATAATACATTATCTGTATATGGTATTGTGTGTTCACCACCCCAAATCTCCTTCCCTCTCCATTCATCCCCCTTTATCCTTTTTTATCTCCCCCCACTCACCCTTCTGGTAATTGCCATGCTGTTGTCTGTGTCTATGAGGCTTTTTTTCCTTTGCTTAATCCTTGCACATTTTTCATCTAGCCCTCCTCCCCGCTCCCCCTCTGACAGATGTCAGTCTGTTCTCCATCTACGAGTCTGTTTCTTTTTTTGTTAGTTTATATTGTTCATTAGTTTCCTCATCTGAGTGAAATCATGGTACCTGTCTCTCTCTGACTGGCTTATTTCACTTAGCATAATGCTCTCTGGGTCCATCCATGCTGTTGCAAAAGATAATTTTATTGACTTTTAATCAATTTAAATAGCAATAACTGACTACTAAGTACCATATCTGACAATGCAGATTTCACAATGGTTAAGATTTCACAGTTTGGGATAGGGACACTTGAGTTCAACTCTTGACTGTTATTTACTTAGTCTCTATATGAACTTGAGTAAGATATTTAACTTTTCCAAGTTTCTGTTCGCTAATTTGTGTACCTGAGATAAAAGTTGTACATCCCTCATTATTATGAGACCTAAAGACAAAGTATATAGCATAGAATTCATGGACATGCATGTTCAATAAATTGTTATTAGTCATAAATGAACTATTAATATTCACTTAGTGAGGCACATACCATACCTGAGACAACCTTAGCATCAGGCACAGGAAAGAAAATAGTACATTTCCTTCTTGGAGCCTAGACCTTTCAATCTTCTTTATGCCTCTATCTTTGAGTTTAAATTCTGATTCTATTTGTCTGTCTATGCATGTGTGTGTGCGTATTTATGTATAAGTGTATCTAATCTATGGTCTCATTTTTTATTATAAATTGCCTATCCTAGCCCATTTGCATGCAACCTCCCCTTCTTTATGTTTGAATCACACTGCCAGTTTACATTCCACTGTGTTATCATTCTTCTCCTCCCCACCTCTCTAGACCTGGCATGCATGTTGAGACCTTGGGTACACCTCTTCCCTTTTCTTCCTCCTGACACCTGTTTTCCCATGGAACAAAACCATCTGTAAATGTTTTCACCCAACTGGCCAGGACATATATAGTTAGAGTTTTATGGAGACTGTTGGAGAGTTCTATTTAGAAAGAAAAATTAAAACCAGACTTTGTCTAATGTTTCTTGTTATTTGAGAAAAAAGGGTCACCATAGTTAATTTGAAATACACCTACTTCATGTGGATTTTATGTAGCTCATAGAGTGCTTCCATTACTCAGAAAGCAAAGGGGACAAATGATGACAGAAGACACCATAAAAAGTATTTAAAAGTCTGTAATGGCTTAGCTTTATGTGCACATTTATCAACTTGTTGGTGACTGAGTATTGGGGAAAAGAAAAATAGAGATAAAAAGAATATTTTTTTGCCTTTTTTGTGGGTGAGTACAAACCGACATATTGAGTAAACAGTAAGTACATCAACTCATCTAATTCAAAAACATCAATAACATCCAGCTCTTTGCAGGAAAAGTCATCTAACACAGATGATACCTTGAATACCTGGAGTCATAATAAAACAGCTTGCGCGCACACACACACAAACACATACACATATACCAACATACACACATATATTTGAATAAACAGTAATAAAGAAGGAAGAATACAGGATCAAAAGAGGTCCAGATACTTTTAAACTCAGTACTAGGTAGATTTCTACCATCTGTCCTCACAAATTTCCACTAGGGTTAATGTTTTAGTTTTTATAGTGAAGGAAAATCTTACATTGGTTTTCAAAGAGTGAACACCTAAAAATTATAGCCTTCTTAGTGAAGACTCCTTGAAGGATGCTTGAAGGATGCCTGGCCATGATTGAACACTGTGGGTGTGAACATGCTTAAGAGTTGGTCCAGGAAAAAAGAAAGTGTTTGGCATGTAATACAAAAGTCAAAGCTATTGAAGAAAAGGCAGCATTTGCTATTCTTTAGGAAAATTGGCAATATCAAAAATACACTGCACATAATTAAAATCAAGGAAATATGTTGGTGCCATTAAATTTGTTCAAGGACCAAAGAAACAAGTGTAGAGTTACCTGCATTTATAAATATTTCATAATGATGCTGAAATTTAAAAAGACAACCCTTTAACCAATTTTTGCTTTTGAATCAGTGCCATTGTTAAGAAATTACCTAAATTATGGTCAAAGAAAACATTTTTGTTCAATTTATAATGCAGGTATGCTACTGAATACACATTAAGTTTGGGTATTTCTATTTTTACTTTCTATATTGTCTTTTCTATAAAAATAATTTAATAAAATATTTATTTAGTACACATTTTACTCATATCATTCTAGGCATTGCATGGTGCTGATTTGATAAAAAAACATTGAGCATATTTTATTCAAAATTACAAGTATTTGGATGCTATATGGTTTTTGGAGTCCATTGTTCACATGTTTTCCACATTTCTATTTTCTTTTTCTTGTATGATAAATCCCTACCACATAACCACATTTTTATTGTAATGTAATTTTACTACTATAGATAGCTCTTGAAAATAGAGTAGGGTATAAATAAATAAATAAATAAACGGAAAATAAATAACACATTATATTTTTTCAGAAGTGTAAATCAAAATATAATTGCAGATAAAATTACAGTTGGTATAATGATTAGGAACAACAATATTGAAATTTTAAATATTAATAAAGTAATATTTAAATATTTATATAAATTCTTTATAAACATTTTTTTTTATTTTTAGAGATAATAAAAGGAAGGGAGGAAGAGAAGGAGAGAAATATCAATGTGCAAGAGAAACATCCATCAATTGCTTCTTGCATGCCCCCACCAACCAGGGAACCAAGCATGTGTCCTGATGGGGAATTGAACCTTTGGGTTTGTAGGAGGATGCCCAACCCATTTAGCCACACTAGCCAGGGCTATATAAATTCTTAAGAAATCATTAATATAACATTAATCAAACATTTTTAGTAGAATTTTTATAGATGGCATGGGTTCATGACATGACTGTAGAACAGGGTATTTTTATTTCATTAAATTTTTATGAAAATATTTTTTTTACATTTCTGTAAGAAAACTTTGCAGATCAAGGGTGTTAGCATGGTTTGGTAGCTAGAGCATGCGCCTTTGACCTCTCTTACACAGATGGATGCATTCCAATTCTTAGTGTTGTAAACACATCATCAGCTACAACATACACTCTCTTTAAACAAGTGCCATACATTTCTACTTTGGGCCATGATTGTTTCATAAAGACTGGGCCTAACTTGTTAAGAACTAGAAAATAGGATGAAATACATGTAACTACTATTTACAGGGTAGTTCTTGAAAGCAGGGAAGCAATGAAGTATGTTACTATTATACATCAACTTTCTGACTAATTGTTCTTTTTAAGATACAGGATGAGGGAGACAAATCCTAAACAAAGTTCAATGACTCACATATTTGAAAAGATGAAGTACAGAGTGGAGGGAGGCTGTGGCCACTGTAAGATGCAAGTCAGAGTTTTAGAGAGGAGGGCTCTACATAGCACATCGATGGATTCTTGGGGCCATGCATGATGATGTTTATTGTTTGGCGAAGAGCACAAGAGAATGCTTAACAATAATGGTGTTAGTCAGAATAGATAGTAAACCGAGGCAGGGAGGAGGGAGACATGCCTCACCCACTACCTCAGCAGTCCTAAGCATGGTCCTGTAATATTGCCAGGCATTCTGGATATCACCAAACATCACAAGATGCACCGTGGTAGCACAGGAGGAGGAGCGCCCTTGAAATTCTGTATGTATCATTCCAACGATCTGGGAAAGAAAGTCTTTAAAACTGTGTACTCATCCCAAGGCCTGGAAGAGGGAAGAGGAGAGGCTCCACAGTGCCCAAACCAGAAGCCCATAAAACGATCTTCGTTAATTCCCTACCTCTGGTCACTATCTGTTTTATGAGGAGGTCCCCAGTGCTTAGAGAAAGAGTCCATAAATAACTTTGAGTACCTGCCTCAACTTTAATTAACTGCCTCCTATCGCATGTCTGTTTTACAACAAGATGAACAAATGGGGTCTGGAGCAAGATAAGAATCTGGGCTAACAGACCCACACACACCCTTAAGTTTGAGTGGTCACATCCCCCCTTGGGGAGCTGGCACCCCCTTTACCCACCAGTCATATGTAACTCCCTGACCACATCCCAACAACTATGTAAGTCCTCAGGACAAAGGACCTTATGCTTTTTGCTAGCCAAGCTTATGCCTTTCTCCTCCACCTCAGCAAGGCTTATTCTCTTCCTAGAGAACTTATCACTAATAAACTTTGCTTGCACACTAATAGACTTGCTGATCTGTAATTCTTCACTGTGTTCAGCAGAATAACTGAGTTTCTCCAGGAACAACAGTATCATTCCAATCTTGGTGGTATTTATAGGGTGTAAACATTTTCAAAACCCATCAACATATACAATTAAAATGTATGTAGTTCATGGAATATACATCAGTTATACGTAGGTAACTGGTTTTATAAAAACACCCATGAATTTGGTAAGAAACAATTGGAGAAAAAACAGCACTCAATTTAGACTCTGAAAAGACTTAATTTAAATTTATAAAAAGTCATTAATATTCAAATTGTATAGAATAATAATTTTAATAAAAATCTGTGCTCACTGCTTACCATCATGCAAGCTTCGCTTCAAATACTTAATATGTATTAATTCATTTGCTCTTCAAAGGAAACCAATAAAGTAGAAAATATTATGATCCACATTCTATAAATTCTATGTTTTTATTCAAACATCACAAGTGGTTGGACAGGATATAGTTTCTTTGGGAACCCTTGTTCATATGTTTTATATATGGATATATCCATTCACTTTTTCCTGCCTGATAAATCCCCACTATATGATCTACCATATTGTTGCAATGAGATTTTAGTACTATAGTTTTCAAAATAGGATGGAGAACTAAGTAAAAATAAATAAACACAACACACTATATTACATGAAGCATAGGAAGTAATCACATAAATTAACCCAAGATTACACTGGCGTTAAGCAGTGTAGTCAGCACTCATTCCCAGGTATCCTGGATATTGCCCTAACCGCTGCATAAGTGCATAGATGTGCTGCCTTGCTAGTTACTAGAACACAATGCTGAGTAGAAACAGATATAATATGGTGGAGTCAGAGATTAATTGAAGAGTGAACAAATACATGGGAAATACCCAGGTAGAAATAAGATTTAACATAATGTGATTTTAGGGTACTGTTTCATAAATATGGAAATCTAATGATGACAATACAATTTTGGCCTGTGTTAATCACTGCCAGTTACATTATTAATTAGCAAACTTTTTTCTCCCCAAAAGCTTGTGGCAACGTATTTTTAAATCTTAACTTTTAAGTTAATTTATACCCAGTTATTTCATGGCAAAGAACTTAAGCCTAAGAAAATACTGGCTAGAAAACAAAGGGCTAAGAATAAAGTGTTAATTGTAGTTTCCTAAAACAGTGAACAATTATAAGTATTGTTTTACTCTGCCTAGATGTGTAATACATATTCATTAAAATCATAGTTATAAAGATTATATAGAAATATGAGAACAGACATGATTTAGTCATTAAATAAAAAAGATATCATTATGTGCCAGCGGCATTATTTTACATGCTATTATAAATTAAATTGTGTGCTCCAACCCCGAATTCACATCTGAACTCCTAACCCCCAGTCCCTCATTTTGTGACCTTATTGGGAGACAGGGTCTTTACAGAGATACTTGTGTTAGGATGAGGTTTAAATAGATTAGTGCAAACCTTAGTCCAATGTGACTGGTGCCCTTGTAAAAAGGGAAAATTTGACAAGCAGAAAGAGAGGACAGTGTGAAGAGACACAGGGAGAAGATAGATGTCTCAAGCCAGGCAGGGGCCTGGGACACATCCTTCCCTAACTGCCCTCAGAAGGGATCCTGCCCTGATGATACCTTCATGTGGACCTGCATCCTCCAGAACTGTGAGGCAATGCACCTCAGAGTAAGTCACCCTCTCCGTGGTGTTCCTTATGGCGCTCTAAGCAACCTGCTACACATGTTTAAAGAAAGTGCTTGTGGCTGTTGACTGTATGGAGTGCTATTTATCAAATATTTATAGCTTTCTCCTTCTGCCACATGGTAAGATTTGACTTTCGTTTCTTTTGAGGATGGCGATGGTCAAATATCATCTTTGGTGATGAAAGGTGAGCAGACACGACATTTGAACTTCAGGGAGATACTTTATGAGCCACTGCATGGGCTCACCTTCTGCTGCCAAGGCAGCTGGCCACCTCACAGATGATGACGGCAGATTTGTTTGTGAAAGAAGCATGAAACAGAGGCTCCACCTAAGTCATGATGCACGTGGAATGTGAAGATGAAATAGCCTGTGTTATCTGAAACTACTAATATTTGGGAGTTGTTTGTAACTGCAACCAAATGGAACTCATCCTAAGTAAAACCACTAGGAGGGCACAGGGTTTATTCACAAGGCCTTCAAAGCCCGGGTAAAAGCTACAGAAATAATTAGATGATTATCATTAAATATGAGAAGTACCCTGATAAAAATATGCAATAAATGTTATTGGTGCATGTAAGAGAGGCATTTAACCCAGGCTAGGAAAATTTCCTGAAGGCAAGTGACACATTAGCTTAGTCTTGAAAGGCAAATAGGAGTTAGCAGAGGAAAATGAAGTCAGAGAGATGACATGTGTACAAAGGTGAGAATTGCAAATTTCTCATTATGCTGGATTGTAATATATGAGGGTCAAATGAGTAGAAGTGATGGTTGGGGAGAATGAGTTGACAGGACCCTGATCCAGGAAACTGTATCATGCTTTGAAGGTTGTTCATTGCTGTTCATTGCTGTCTCAGATACCTTCCCCAGGCAATGGGGAGTTCACAAAAGAGTAAGATAATCAGGTATCATGTAGTTTTGAGATTGACAAAATGAAAGTATTATACATACTGTGACTGAAGTTATGTAAAATATAAATGTGGGGAACTGCAAAGTAATGTGTAAAAATAGTTATGTGAGGACAGGATGAACTTAGGTAAATCATGTCACCTATATAAAATGTTACTATATAGTTTGCCCGATTAAAAGGAGATTTAATATAATGCTTTGACTAAATAAGCTAAATAAACTAAAAATATTTCCCCCCAAATCTTAAAATCTTATGAGGAAAGAAAATATATGTTTACAAAACGTAGTTAAAGATCTGATGGGAAAGTACTTATTAAGATAAGCAGCACAAATGGAGATGAAATTAATTTTTCTAGCTCTCTTGCTAGGGAAATTAACTTATACAAAAGTCAGAATAAATATTTTAAATGGCTGTATTTCCAGACCGAAAACTCAGAGAGGGAAAGTAAAGAAAAATTAAAAGGATAGCCTAGTAGACAGTATTCTACTGATGTGCCATCAAGCTGTTCTTTGGCTACTTAATCAAACACTGATCTAGGTATTGTTGTGAAGGGAGTTTCAGATGCAATTAAGGTCACTAATCAACAGACATTAATGCACTATTCTAGATTACCCAGGTTGATCTGAGGCAATCATTCGAATCCTTAAAAGCAGAAGAGGAAGGCAGGAGAGAGAGAGAGATGGAAGGGAAAAAGAGGCAGAGTAGAGCTCTGAAGCAAGAGAAAGGCTCAGCTCCTCACTGCTGACTTTGAAGGTGGAGGGAGACATGAATAAGTAATATGGGCAGCATCTAGAAGCTGAGTACCACTGCCAACTGCCAACAGCCCACAAAGGAAAAAGGACATCTTAGTCCTACAACTGCATCAAAACTCAATTCTGACAACAGAATGAGCTTGGAAGCAGATTTATCCCTAGAGTCTGCAGAAAAGAAAGCAACCCTGTTGACATCTTGATGTCAGCCTTGTAAGGACCCAAAGAAGATGGCCCCGTTGAACCCACCGGATTTCTGAACTCAAGAACTGTGAGGTAATAACTTAGCATAGTTTTAAGCACTATCTGTGGCAATTTATCACAGTAGCAATACAAAACTAATAATTTCTAAAAGAATATGTGAAATACGATGGTAAGAAGACAGTGAAACGCATGCTTCAGTTTTTAATCAATGAGAAATAATATGTTATAATGGTCGGTTATTCTAAAGCCAGATGACCTGGGATCAAATTCCAGCTACATCACCAGCTGTATGAGTTTGTGACAAGTTTCTGTCTCCATAGAATGGGGATAAAAATGATTCTTAGTGTTATTAGATAAATGATTGTATGCAAAGTTCTCAGAACTGTGTCTAGCTTTTGGAAATTTCTGTAAAGGTGTTAATTGCACTTATTTAATTTGAATGGGTTAAACTTTAATCCAGGTGTTTGCAAGCCCGTGGACTATTCTATATGGGCTGAGAGCTTGGAATGGTTTCCAAAGAAAATGTTTTTAGACTCATGGGTTAAGTTCATCTACTGAAAGCAGACTTTCAGGTTGGATAAGCAAAACCACAATTTAACTGTTTAAAAAATATCTGAAACAAAATGGTATAGGATCACTAGAAATGAAGTATGAGAAAAAAATTACTAGACATGTACAAAAAAAAAACAAAGCAATTGAAGCAATGGCACTGCAAATAAGATAATCAATGATAACACTACTAAAATGGATAAAGAAGGATTTAAAATATAAGCTTTTACAACAGCATTTTGTTGAACAAAATTCTATATGGTAGATGGCCATAATTTACTTACTGTTTTTCTATGTTGAACATTTAGTTTGTAATTTTTTTTTTTGCTATTTTAGATAAGGCTACAATGGATGTTTGTACCTAAAACATTTATCAAATTGGATACTTTCTTTAGGATCCATGTCCAGAAGAGTAGTTACTGGGTCTGAGGGTATAACCACTTAAGATTCCTGAGACTATCACCAAATTGTCAAAAGTATTGTACCAATTAGTACTCCTACTTCATAAGTTATCTTAAATTTTTAATTTTTCTCTGAAATGATACTGTTACTGGAAAAGCCTTTCTGAGAAGTACTGCATATATTAACTTCCTCTTAACGGTTTAGAGAAGTGCTTTTCTGTCTTAAAAATTCCCTTGGACCTTGTTAAAATGTACAACGGAACCGGATGCAGCGCTGCTGGGGTGGATCCCAGGACCCCATTTCCTAACAAGCTCCAAATTCGTTCTCATGCTGTGGATCTCATCCCACTGGGTATGCTAAGGAGAGACTCCACCTCTGGTGGAGAAGGAAGTAGGAAAGTCTTCCTTGAGTTTTATAAATAAAGTAAGTTTGAAAAATCTCACTTTAAACAAATGTTCCAAAATGTAATCTCCCAAAATTGTCTAATCTAGATCAAAGATCAAGAAAAGAACACAACAGTCAGGAAAATTTTGTTGACATTAATATGAGTATCCTCCCACACAAATGTACATATAAACATATTATTTACTTATAAATACACGTTTTATATATTTATCCATTTGGTCTCAGAGTACTTTAAATTTAAAAAATTATCAGTAAATGATATTTTCTGTGTTATCATATATTTTTTGTAAAACACGATTCTTAAAGTTTTCAGAGTTTTCTAGTTCACAGGCATGTGAAGATTTATTTAATTCTTTGTCTTTTTATAAATGGAACATGTTTCCATTCTTGAGTTTATGATATATAATCCTAGTAGTCATTCTTGTGTATAAATTTTATGTATGTATTTTGTTTTATCTTATTTTTATCTTGGACTAAGTTTTTATAATAACATTTCTGTGTCAAAATATAAATATTCTTTTTTTAAGTCTCAGAAGTATTACAAACTCATTCTTACTGACATTGGATATAAAATTATGTCTAAAAGGGTATCAGTTTATGAATTGTGGTTGCATTTATTTATTTTTATTTGTTTCATTTATTTTCTTATAAATCAAACCAGTTGGTACCAAATAAATCAAAGAATTCACCTGATGTGGCTTGTTTGTGAATTTCTTGTATTTGCTGTAATACCAGAGGTACTGATCAAGTTTTGACAGGAGGTATTTGTTACACAGTTCAGAATTCTCCTTCAGTGAGAGAATATCTTCAACTAAGATGGAAATCAAGAGATTCCTATGTTTGAAACTTAGAGCTGTGTGTCTTTGGAATGTTCTAGTACATCTTTCCACAGTCACTTCAGAATGTTTCTCTTTCCTTCTGGGTACATAGTTTCATTTTCATTTAAAGTAGAAAGCCAAAAAAATTTTTCTATCCTGCTATGAATATCAGTCATCTTATAATTTGGTAACTTCTGATCATAGAGCTCCTTAAACAAAAATATTTCAAATATCTTGTCAGGTTTCAGCCTGGGAAGACAATAAATAATACTGGCAATACTGGCCAACTCCATGGACACAAAAGGGATGCCCAAAGAGGGTGCAAAAGGTATGACCCTCCTAATTTCCAGAAACACTTCCAATGATAGCCAAGAGAAAGAAAGACTTACACAATTTCCCTGAGAGACAGCAACAGTACCCTTCCTGCAAAGGGAGTACAACTCATATTTCTCTCCGGTCATATTTTCAGGGTCCCCAAACCAACAGATGTCAAGCCAAGTTCTCAGGACACAAAGGAGACAATCAAAAGGGCAGGCAATAGTTGTGCCAGGAGAATACAAAGGACCGATAACCAACCTTTTTATCTTGCCAATCTAAATTTCTTTTTTTAAACATTTTATTTATTTATCTTTAGAGGGGAAGGGAAGGAGAAAGGGAGAGAAGGAGAGAAATATCAATGTATTGTTGCCTCTAGTGCATTCCTTGGGGGGAACTGGCCTGCAATCCAGCCATGTGCCCTGACTGGGAATTGAACCACCATGCTTTGGTTCACAGGCCCACACTCAATTCACTGAGGTACACCAGCCAGGGCTGAGGAATCTAAATTTCAAAAGGAAGGGCCAATGTGAAATTTTACTTTCCTCTTTTGACCAAGCACTGAAAGTAGAGATCTGGTCAGAACTTTGTTCAGAACTTTGTTCAGACTTTCTTCAGAATTTTTACCCTTTACTGGTTTCAGCCCATTTTCCCAGGATGCTCTTTGTAGGCCCTGGAGTTAGCGGGGTGTCCCAGAGGGTCTCATTCCAGTTACCAGCAAATGTAGAGGAGGAAAAATATTTTTCCTATACTCTTTTTAGTGAGTGCCTGGCTGAGACTGTCTTGAAAACAGATAAATTTATCAAAGATAAGTTAACAATTCTCTACTGTTGCCGCTGTAATTAGAGATTACCGTTGGTAAGATTATCCTACGTAGCACCAAAACTAAAATGGAGTCACTTATGTCAGAGACAAAATGGAATTGGCCAAAGCAGGCACCTTTTAAAAAAATGAATCTTCACCTTACCTAAAATAAGTTGCAAGAATTTACAGTTCTCAGAAATCAATGGTGGCTGATCCCCAAATGCGAAGTGTGCTCATGCCTTACCTGGACTTCTTGGTTTCTCTGAGTCAGCTTCCCTGCTCCAAATGTGGAAGGCCACAAGGTACTGGAGGCTCTGAAAAAGCCAAATAGCTTCCATATGTACCACATGCAAACTCCAGTCCGCGAGCAACTCAGAACTCATTGCTGCTGTAGCCTTGCACTTCTTGGGTTGCAAGGTGGAAAACCTGTAATAAATTTCATCTTTCTGCTTGCTTTACTCAGTGTACACAGTTCGGTTTTTGCCACCTACTTGCTCAGCCTTAAAACAAACTTTTATTCTCCTGAGGACTCAGGGTGCGCCCAGTTCCATGTCTAAGTCGTACCCAGTTTGATGTGGACCCGGTATGATCCTCCTGGTTTAGGAACCTTCCGGAAAAAGAAATGCTCAAATAGGATGTGAAAGTTGGTCGGGACAAAGCTGTGTGGCAAGGATTTAAGATCCAGATGGACTCCTGCATCTCCACCCTTAACCCCCTCCAAAGGCAGCGATAAAACAGGGAGCTCAGACCTGCATCTGGTCGCTTATTGCTCCTGGGGGCTGCTGGGTGTTTCCTCAGGTTCCCTTTTCTGGTACCAGAACTTTTAAAGGATAAACTGAGGCGTATTATAATGTAAAGAGTTCATTTGAGCAAAAATCGATTCCAGGAGGGCAGAGCCAAACCGGAAGTGGTTGGGAGCACTGAATTGCGATTTCACTTTCATTTACTACTGGTAAGTTCGGGAGTTTACACAACTATTGACCAATCATTTATACTGCTAATTAGTCATTCATCTAATTTGTCTTGGAATATTTTTTCAAGTTATTTGCCTTATTGACTTTTCAGAACTTACTTTATTGTGATAACACGTCCTAGAATGTTTTTACTTGTCCTAGATATTAAAAGTCCATTCATCTTTGACTTATAGCTTCTCTCTCTGCTTTTATGTTTAGGCATGACTTTCTTTTCTTCCAAGCAAATATAAAATCTATTCTTTAAGTGATAAAATGATTTCAGAATTTAGCATTTCACATTTTATACAAAACATGATAGTTTTACTCATTAAAATTATGTTATCACAGCAACTTTTGGGTTTATAAATTCATCTGATCCTTACTGATTTCAAAATTCTCCCCCTATCCCTTTGAACGAAAAACATTGCATTTTGAAATACTTTCTCTAATCCAACAAAATATTTGTAAAATAATTTAATTTTTTTAAAGGGCAGAGACAGGTTTCTTAATCTCTACAAAATATGCAAAATATCAGACTTCTGAGTTAAAACAGCTACATCATTTTTTAAAATTGAGTAATATCTTGAGTATTGGATTATTTTGCAATTGGTTATTATTGCTTTTTGAATTATATTTCAAATTCTAACTCTTGTTCTTACATGTGCATTATCCTCATTTTCAAGATATATTGTTTATTTAGGGCAAATGATATTTTGTTTTCTATCATAAAATTGACTTTTTTGAAAAGTTCTCTTTCAAGGCCTACTTAATGCCTGCTTAATTTGTGCAGCAAAATAAGTTTAAATTACAATACAGTAAAATAATATATTGAAAAGAATGAAATGATTTTCCAATACAGATAACAATAGTATTTTTAGTTACAGAAAAATGATTCATCTATTAAAATAAGGCTTTATAGATTTAAATAGATATATACTTAAAATATGTTTTCCAATATAAACAAATTTTCCTCTTTTACTGTAACCTTTCCACCCCAAACTAAAACATCTGAATTTGATACATTGATTGGTTCATTGAAATTGAGCTCTTCAGTAGATGATGTTTAAATATCAATCACCTTATGAATATTTAAATTCAATAAATGTCAAATTAAAGGTTTGTCATCTTATTTACTTTTAAGAGTTCTTAAGAAATATCAGATAAAATAAGATCCTACTTGGTGGCAGCTAAAACTCTGGAAAGGCTGATCTTTGCATAGTAATACTCCAAAAAAGGATACAAGTGTTAAATATAATGTGACCTTTAGGCTTATTAAAAGAAAGCTCCTTTGATTTTAGTAAATCTGTGATATTTAACTTAAAGAGCATTTTCCAATAAACTCTTAATATAGTGGACTTAATTCTAAGTTGAAACATTGGAATGAAAAGTCAATTGTATTAAGCAGTTTTATTATGTGACTAAAATAAGTACCAATATGGAGTTTAGTTTTGTTACATTTAGCTTTTGGAGGAGCCTCAAAGTCACTTTTATTCTATTTTTCACTCTTTTTTAGATAAACATTTAATACATTAAATTTTGAATTACATTAAATATGCAAACTAAATAATAGTTACATACACATTATTTAGCTTAATGGGTGTTCTCCTTAAGAATGGATTCAGCAGGGTTTTTGGAAAAGCAATTTTACCTATTGCATTTAAATATGATTTAATTCACCAATATGCTATATACATGCTTGAAGCTATTTGTTTACAAGATTTGTCCCGTGACTAGAAGAACGTCAATATTTGCTTACTAATGTGTACTGAACCCCTACTACTTTGTTGTCATAGATTAAGGTGTGGGTACATCCATATAAGGTAAAAATTAAGTTCTGTAAAGGTGCTTATTGCAAACCCATATTTGTAACTTGTTCTTTATAGATTAAATTAACCTATTTGAAAGTGTCCAGAAGCAGTCTTACCAAATTCAGGAAATATTTAGGACCACAATATTTTTCAGAAGCAATTTGGTTTTATTTATAAATTAGAGATGGAGAATTAGTTTCTTCAGGGTTATGTAAGTTATCTAAGACAGTTCATCTGTCCAATATTTAACATCTCCTACATCTTCTTTAACCACTATTCCTCTTTCCCTCTCTCATATAGTCTGGAATTACATGTTTATCTGTGTTGACTCTCCCTTTAGTTTCTAACATTATATCTCATCTCCTTGACACTCACAGATAATTTGACTTACTTTGCCACAGGTGTGAATCTCAGACTTATAAAGTATGTGTATGTCCTCTGTCTTGATTGCTTTCTTTCTACCTCTCATCTCTCTTTTTAGTATATTGTATTGATTATGTTATTACAGTTATCCCAATTGTCCCCCTTTTGCCTCCTCCACCCAGTAACCCCCTTCCCTCTAGTGATGTCCCCTTAGTTTGTATCCATGAGTCATGCATGTAAGTTCTCACATCCTATATCAAACCCACTCAGAGTCCTTGTGGTTCATGCTCAAAACACATCCGACCCCCTTCTTTATCACCCTGGTCCAAGGCCCCACTTTCTCCCTTTAACAGCAGTATTCATCTAACTGGTAACCCTGTGAATGCTGTGTCCATTTCCATGTAGTCACAGCAGCTAGTGATTCTTTTAACATAAAAATTAAATCACATCGCATCTTTGCTTAAAATTTCCTTCACTTTAAAGCCAAATTACAATAGCCTCAAAGCCCTACAAAATGTTGTTCCTTCTTCCCTCTCTGAGGTGACCTGCTTTCCAGACACACAGGCTACATCATTCACACTGACCTCCTTGCTCTCCCTTGCACATGCAGACCTAGTCCCACTTTCTGCATTGACTATTCATTTTGCCTGAAATTCTCTTGCCTCACACGTTCATATTGCTTTTTTCCCTGGAAGATTATATGGTTGCCAAACATTTCTTACTTTAATAAAAAGAAAGTTGTTTGCTATCTGTTTGGATATGTGACTTGCTTTGCCAATTAAATGAACAGAGTGATATATACCTCTTACAATCAGAAACTTTAAGAAATACTGTATGATTTATCTGGGATCTTTTCCTTCTGCTCTGAGATGCGCATCATCCAAACAGAGGCTGCTCTTTCCATCTAGGACCTGGTATGAAACAACAGAGTGCAGCGACCATCGACCCAGTGATACTTGTAACACAAGATATTTGTTGGTAGAAGCCCCTGAAACATTGGGGCTTGTTACTGTAAGGTATTCATGACAGCTAATATAGAAATTGATAGAAGGATTGGGTGTTGATTAAACAAACACAATAACCCTTCACATTGACTTTCCTTATTAATAGTAGGTACCCAGGAAAGTCTCAACAAATTATTATAATGTTAGGAAGTAGTAAAATATTTGGTTAAAAAATATGAGTGTATTGGTTAATATAGGCTGCTTTGACCAGACACTACAAGAAAGACATGAAATCAGAAAGTAACTGGCTGCCTTGTAAGCAAAAATGAGCTTTCTATATTCAAAAATGGATATAGAAAGCTCAAAAATTCCCCAAAGCTTCTAGGTGTGGAAGCTAGCGCGGCTTCTCATTTCCAACAGATACAAAAATAAATCTGAGATAGTCTTTGAAAACAAAGACTAATTTAAACTCAATCTCTTCTGCAAGAACTAAATTAGAATTGTGGCCATAAAACCCTTTGTTAAAATCTCCAAATTCATTAAGGTAATGCCTACTAAAAATTTTAAGCCAGACAAAATGGCTCAAGAAAAAAATGAATAAAGATGTGGTTTTTCCAACAAAGCTTGGTAAGTTCAAGTTACCTACAATTAAGTCTGGGAAAAAGAATAATTATGGATGAGCTGCTAAAATATAAAGCTGAAGAAGTAATGGAAGAAGTGCTAACTGAGCTTTTGAAAGTGTTGTACTACTGCCAAAGGAGACAGTCTGGGTTTAAAATGCACTGACTCCTTGAAACTGATCCTTTGGGCTCCTAATCTCTCCCAGACAGAAAGAAGGATGAGAAGGAGAACACATTCTCCAATGTCCTCTTCAGGTGAAACTTGGGAGGAAAACAGAAAAGGAAAGATCTCCCAGAGGGAGAGACAAGTACCAAGAGAACAATGGACTAAGGATTGACTTCAGAGGGGAAAGAAGCAGGGTCTGATTTTCCTCCAGTGTCAGGGCCCTTTGAAACATCTCCCTGGGGAGACGTGATATTGCTGTGGGTCAGTGGTGAGTGTCTGTTTTCCATCCTCACCCTGTTCCAGTGGGAATGGTTGTGTGGCTAGCCTGTCTCTTTGTTCTACCACTGTGTGCAGGGTGTGTTGGACAGATGACTCCACTTTTCAGTTTTTAGATTTCTGGATCATGAAAAGCCTTAATGTAAAGATTACAGACTTTGAACATGATAACACATTTGGTTGTTTTCCTTCGTGTGGGCAAGGCAAGTGTACTTATATGAGAAAGGGAGGTAAACAAGGTGTCCTTATTTCTCTCAAATGCTACATGACACTCCTTGTGAGATAAACACGTCTGTCCCATTGCTGTTGGGTTTGACCTAGTGATGTACTTTGGTGATTGAAAAGTGAGTAGAAGTGACACACATCATTCCAAGAAGAATGACTGTTAAGGGCATTTTGTGGTTCTACTGTTTATTTTTTTCTCTCTCCGACATGGGACTGACATACTCTGGATAGAGGCTACTTCTTCAGCCTGTTGAATGTGAAGCAGCAGGAAGCAGTGCCACAGCAGAACCATGCAGGTCACACCATGTGCTCACCTTGAGCAAGGAGCACTCACTTTTCTGAACCATGGGGTCTTGGGGGTGTTAACACTGCATGGCAGTGAAAACGGAGTCATAAACTTGAATATTGCAGTCTTTGCTCCAGTGCCACCTTTATTGTGACTATATTTAGGGCCATTTTGAACACCATTTCATCACTTTGAATCTCCCATAGCTTGCTCAGTTTTTTCCATACAGCTTATCTAAAACACTAATAAATTATGTGTAATAATATATGCATATATGTATGTAAATACATATATTTTTAGTCTACCTGACCCAAGTACGGATTATATGAGGTTAGGAATTATTGTCTGTTTGGTCACTGATGTTGCTAGAATATAGTGGCCTGTTTAAAATGTATTTGTTGAATAAATCAATGAGTGAGTTGTTTGGTATTCAATATAATTCTTATTATATTTTATATGATGGTAACTGAACCACAATAAACATTTTGGTGAATTTTTGTTATAATTTTAATCTAGTTTTTTGGCTTATTTTGCATTACTTAGTTGATGACATGCATATATATTTTCAGCCTATTTCAACTAATAGAAATATGTCTCATAAATAAACTTTTTAAACTAATTTTTTGTTATTTAAGTTTTTATGAATGAAATGAACTAACATTTGCCCCTTTAATTCCCTTTTAAAATATATTTAGCTACTTTTCTTTTTCTTTTTTATGATTTTAATAAGACTGCTCTGAAAGCCTTCATGTAGAATACTTTGTATGTAGCATAATTTCCTTGGGCTAAAATGTATGAATATTTTATAGATAATCTGAACATAGATAGTGTGACTGCTTTCCAAAGGTGTTATACAAATTCACCCTCCAACCAACAATATAGTTCATTCAATTGAAATTTCTCATGTTGCCTTAAATTATTTCGGTCTGAGTAGGTAGTTTTTATATTTGGTCTTGTTATAGGTTAAATTGTGTTGTCCCTAGAAGTGATATATTGAGGTACTAATTTCCAGGACCTCAGAATGGGACCATTTTTTGAAAAAGGGTTGTAGTAAATACAATTTGTTAAAATGAGATCATAGGGGAATAGAGTAAACTTTCATCCAATATGACTGACGTCCTTAGAAGAAGATAGCCATGTAAAGACAGACAGACACACACACCCGCATGCACCCATGAACACACAGGGTAGTATAGGATGACAGAGGCAAGGATCAGAGTTTGAAGGTACAAATGAAGAAATGCCAGAGGTTGCTGGGAAAGCAGCAGAAGTTAAAAGAGAAGTTTCTCCCAACATGTTTCAAAGGTCCTGTGGGAAAATAGCTCAGGCTTTGCTTTTCCCTGAATTTCATCTCTTTCTCTTTCTGCTCATCTGAATGAAATTGTTTTGATTCCCCACACATGGATATGATTGGGCATCCTCCTCACACCTGCTTACACTCAAAATTTAATCACTTATGCTTTTTTCTTTACCATGTGATCTCCTGATTATCTATCTATCATCATCATCCATCATCATCATCTACATCTATCTATATTTGCTATATAGTGTCATTATTATTATTATTTTTGCTAATATGTAAGACTTAGGAAGGCAGATACCATTTTACTTATCTTTATATGCTTAAAGTGTATGACAGAGTGCTAAACAAAAAGTAACAGAGTTCAATGTACATTTGCTGAATTAAATAGGTTAAATATATTTAAATGAATAGCAGAAATATTAATGCCCTCTATTATTTCTTATTAGTAAGAAGTCTAACAATCTCTGGGGCTCTTACAGAGAGCACTAGCAGATGCTCTAAGAATATAGGTTGAAAGAAAGAAGTTATCAAGTAAATGTAAACTGTTCTTACTTTACCTTTAAAACATACTTCTTTGTCTAATATATAATACATTTATTGGCTTTATTTCTACATTTTACAGGAAGTTAACTAAAATTGCTTTATTAACTAAAACATTGATGTGGTATGCATTATTTTTTGCACTATTTTATTTTGGGAAGTAGAGCTTATCATACTATACTTTTCATAACCAAACCTCCTTAATATAGGTTCTTTCACCATGGGGTCTGTAATAACTTAGCAGTTTCCATTTAGTTATTTTTTTATGCTAGTTGGGTAGTTCTTTTATTGTTTTTACTCTTTTTTAAATTGTTGTTCAAATACAGTTGCCAGCATTTCCTCTTCATCACTCCCCCACCCCTCATCCTACCCCTTTGCCTTTGCTATTATTTTTATAAATCTTTTCATTTTCCTAGAGATTTGTACAATATTAACACTCCACTATTTTATAGAGAATGTTTAAAATAAAAAGTTGTTGAAGATCCTTTAAAAATGATGATGACAATAACAATTCATTCATCCATGAGCTGAACAGCAAATATTTAATTGTTAATAATTGTATCTATATTGAAGACTTAATATTTGGAAACATTAAAACATTTACTAATAATTCTGAATAATGTATCTGTAACATTGCTTGTAATTTTAATGGGGAATGAAATTTTTACAATTTTAAAGATATGTTATAATCCAGATTTTGTTAATTTAGGTTGATAAGCATCAGTCAAAATGATTGAGATAAGGTAATTGTGATGGGATTTCTTACAATAGGATAAGATTCTTAGAGTAAGGCAAGATGTTGGGTACTTCTCTTTTAAATTTCTCTATATGCATCTCTCTGTCTCCCTCTATGGCATGCACACATATGCATGTACACAAAGCATGCACACATGTCTGTACACATGCATGTGTACATTATGTTTGCACATGTATATGTGTAAAATTACTTGGAAGGTGATAATCTAACAAAACATAAAACAATAATTCACATAAGGTTTTTATATAAGCTATGGCAAAGTATATATTGCAAATTATTACAAATTATGTTAAAGTGCATTCCCTTAAATACAAATTTTCATACTGTCACTGTCAAGTACTTTTGCAAGTACTATTAGTATGAACTAAAACTTATTGGACATTTTTCTACATATCTGTTACTGTGCTAAGCATATCACATTTAATCCTCATAACAATTAGTATTGTATTAGTATTAGTTATGTAGTATATGGTAGCTGTCTTTACATTCCCCATTGTACAGATGAAAATGCTGAGTTACTGAGAATTCAGGTAACCAACTTCATGCAACTACTAATTATATTCCTATTTGAAGTCATACATATGTCTAATTCATTCATGTCTTTCCTTCTGGAAATATAGGATGTCGAAATGTTGTCTTAGAAGTCCATTTGACCTCAAGAGTAGGTACTATTTATAATGCCTTATGTGGGATAGTTAAGCAAATGCCTTTGAAAATCCAGATGAGCCTGGTACATGGTAGCCATTCAGATAGAATTTAGCAAATGAAAAAATAAACAAATGAAACTATAGACTTGTTGCATTAGCATGAGAACAGGAGGATTTAATCATTTAAAAATAAAGTTGATTAGAAAACTGCACTTTTCATACATGTCTTAGGAAATAATGTAATTTAAAAGTGTTACATATGGCTTTCAATTGATTGTTAGTATACATGTGTGACTCAGTATTTTAGGAGTCTGTGAATTTTGTTTCCAATAGCTTCACTGTGAAGTAGGGTCTCTATTAAAAATAAACCTTTGAAAAGAGCAATCTGGTGCAGGAAAAATATTCATTTTATAAAGAACAATCTGACAAGTTAGAGGTCTTTCTCTAGATGTTGGGCTTCATTAAATCAAAGGGAATAGCAGAGTCTAATGCTTGGCAATTCACATCTTTCACATTTAATATGAATTTTTCTGCTCGATCTATTCCTGCTGGTGTATAGTTATCTACTTTCCTATTTAATGATAAGTGTGAGCTTTTGGTCTCAAGTTCCAAAGATCAAGCATTATGTTCTTTTCTAACACAAATTTTGAGGTGTCAACATTTTTCAGGCTGATTAAATCCCTTGTCACACAACCAAGTTATAAAACACTGCCTGGTCATGTGACTTGGATTACTGTATAGCATGTTTAAAGTGAAGTACATCTGAGGAAGGAAAAAATGTACATTTTTACATGGTATAGCCTTAACTTATATCCCTCCAGACTATATTTAATATTAAAAGTTTATAAAAATTTAAAGTTTTACAAGCATTTCTTCCTATAGCTTAAAAGCCTACCTGACATTTATGAACAAATAAATTTATCATAGAGCAAATATATTTTTAAAATACTTATGGGTATTTTCCCACTTTACCACATCTGTCAAGCATGATTGACAAGAATGTTTTTAGTTTTAAAGTATATCCATATAATTTAATAAACTAAAAAAGGTGAGCAAACTGGTATGTGGGGGTTACTTAAAGGTTTACATTTATTTTAGCAGTTAGTGAAGTTTTAGCTTAAGTGTTCATTGAAAGAGTAGAAGCGTATTGTAGCTTTTTAAGATTAAAGAACCACTCACATATATGATTTTCCGAAGTTGCTAATTTGCTGATCAATCATTCAGATGTCAAATATCTAAGCAGACAATTCATTTCCTCTGGGTTCCATAAAGAAAAGACCCAACTAAATTTTTCCAGAAGGGAAATTCTAAAGCCCAGATATTTGGAAGGTTCAAGGCCCATATAACCAGAGAAAAAAAGTTGGTATGTTAGCAAATTCATAACACAGTTTTGCCCTTTCCTTCACTCTGCCATATTTCTTTTCTCGGTCAAGACACAATACATTTTTTCTTTGGTAATTTCTTCAAATCCATATACTCATAGGAATCTCAGGCTTGGATGGAGATTTTTATTTTTCATTTGGCATCTCCCTAGAATGCTAAGAAATGGTCATTTTGTAAGCACAATGAGAAGAAGGTGATAAGTTTGTACAGAAATCTAGAGTGTGAGCAGCTGTTGAGAGAGCCTTTGAAAGCCCAAGGATGTGAGGGTGTTGAATGAGATTCCAGTGGCCTGAACTGGTTAATGCTTCTCCCTGCAGCACCCCCAGTGACACTACTGGGAAAGAACAAGGAATGAGGAAGGTATGTGATTAACATTCAAGAAGAAAATCACTGTTCTTTTTTCTTTACCTGACACATTATGTGTATAATGTCCTGTTTCTCCAATAACAGTTGGTAGCATTTGCATACATTGTAGAGAATGCAGATGGTTTTCTGCTGAGAGCGCAGGAAGCCTAGGAGGTCGCGCTGGGAATAACTAACTAAACTACATGCTTGCGAATGCTATTAATTTTTAAATCAAGGCCTTATTATTTAGTACCTTAACATATTTTTCTGTGTTTAAAACATATGTGCTCTTGACCCACTTAGGAAAAAAAGGAAAAAGAAATCCTTAACACCCACCAGTAAAGCAAAGGCTAGTAGCATGAATGATTGAAGTGTCTGTAAAACCACCTTCCCAAGAGAACCGTCTGCTATTGAAGTTCAGATCTGCAAATATACTCCCTCATTATTTTTGCATACTTCACATACATGCTGCTTTTCCCAACTTCTACGTGTTACTTTCCATCTTTACAAGTGCTATGCTTTCAGTTTGTACTTTAAGAAATGAGGGAATCCAGAGAACTTTGAAGAGATGGTATAATTTAAAATGTGTTACTGGACTAAATATCAAACTCTATTATAAAGATTTTGCAAAAATGACCCCACTCACATTCAAGTAAAATATTCACATTTTTTTAAACAATGGTGCCAACTAACAAGAATAGATGTACTAGTGTAATGGCACTTTGATTAATAGTCTTGTGGTTGGGCTTGAACTGGAGAAAGAGTAATTAAGGACACTAAAAACTAGAGAAGACAATTAATTCTAATTTACATTAACTCATTTTTCCTAAAATAATGTATTGTTATCAAGTAAGCAGGTAACTTAAATTCATCAGACCAGAGAAAGTTTATCCCATATGAAAATCATTAGTGATATTTTATTTATTTCTTTTTTAATCCTCACCCAAGGATATTTTATTATTGATTTTAGGGAAAAGGAAGGGAGAGAGGGAGGGAGAGAGAGATACATTGGTGTGAGAAAGATACATGGATTGATTGCCTACTGTGCATACCATAGTGGGGATCAAACCCCCAACCTAGGTATGTTCCTTGATCAAGAATTGAACCCACAAACCTTTTGGTATATGGGATGATGTTCCAACCAACTGAGCCACCAGACCAGGGATAGTTAGTGATATTTTTAAAATGTATTTTAAAACATTCTTTCATGTGTTTATTTATTAAGTATATCATTTTCAAATATCTGCAATAGAAATGGCACTCACTGTGTGAACACTTTGCATAGATATGTAAGGATAGTTAATATAGTTTTTCTTGTAGGTTGACCTCTTCCAAGATAGTACAAGGGGGGACCCAAGAAAACCTGGAATTATCTTCTGGAGGATAAGACCCTTGTAGTCCCAGGTTCCCATGCTTGGTGGGTGTTCTAGAAACCCGTCTGTATCAGTTTACCAGCTGGTGTTATTGTGAGAGGCTGCATTCAGCTTCAGTGAGTTCTTTTTGAAGACTCTTTCAATGCACATTTCATACTGGGTGATTTCTGAGCATACCTGCTTATGCCACGCTGAGTGTTCAGCAGTTTTTAATAAAAGAATGGCTAACCCAGTGCCCCACCCTCCCAATTCACCTCATCTTACCTTGAGTGACTTTTTTTGTTGTTTCCCTGCATGAAAAAAGTCCTTAAAGGGAATGATTTGCCAATGTGGAAGAAGTAAAACAAAAATGGCAGAAGCACTAAAAGGCCTCAAAATGGATGAGTTCAAAAACTGTTTTGAGCAGTGGAAAAAATATCTTGAAAGGTATATTGCATCAAATGGAGAGTACTTTGAAGGTGACTGAAGCTTAAAAATGTAAGAATAAATAAAGGTACCAAAATTGTAAAGAAAACAATACAGAAGTAATATAATACTATGCTGCTAAACACTAACAATTCCAGACAGTGACGAGGGTTATGCAGTGTCAGGTTAGAAAGTAAAGAGGTGGTGAAAGGAAAAACCTGGGAGAAAAGTTTGCTTAAATGGTTTTGTCTTCTCAGGGAATTTTCAAGTCTGTTCTACATTTTATATTTTACCTTAACACTAAGAAAGAGGAAAAGCATTGAGTGGTTTATGTGTGAGCGTGAGTGTATAACAGCGTGGCTTCAGAGACCAGTATGTCTCAGTTTCAACCCCACTCTTTGTTGTCAGCTATAATCTCGAGCAAGTTACTCATTTTCCTTATCTGTGAAATGGGAAAGTTAATAAAACCCTCTTATCAGATTGTTGTGAGAATGAAGTTACCTAATGTAAAGTATTGATTCATATTTAACCAAGATCACTCGTGTTACTTGTGGGAAATAGACCATACGAAGGCAGATAGGAAACTAGGCATTTAGGAAGCTAGGCATATAGAAGTCCCTGCTCAAGATGAAGGAATTCTCAACCAGTGGTTAGTGTTTGAAGAGTAAGAAGTGATCAGATTTAGCACATATGAGGACAGAAAAGCTGAGGGGACTGAGATGGACTAGATGAGAAGTGTAAGACAGAGACAGGAAGCAAAGATGACAATTGAACAGCTCAATAGTTGTAGTAATTGCTGAAATAGAAAAGATTATGGAGGAGATGAGTTGGAGTGGGAAAAGAATCAAGAGCCCTGATTGGATATATCAGGGATATGGTCCATATTAAGTATTATGTGGAGATATTGGGTACAAAAAAAAAGTACAATATACAAATGTACCTGAGCTCTTGATGATTGCACAGGCAAATTTCAGAGTTACAGCATATAGACAGCACTTAAAGCCTTAGTAATGAACACATGTGTATAGGCAGAGAAGAGAGTAATGCTGAGATACTGCAAAGTTTATGAGGAGGAGCCAAAAAAGAAAATGTTGACAGAGAATGAGGGAGAACCAAGGAGACTATGGAGAAAACATTTGAGGGGTTGGGATGAGGAATAACAACTAACTGCTCAGTTAGGCGTGATGTAGGTCAACAGCCACTTGACTCAAGAGCAGTGACTGTGACCAAAGCAGTCTGAGAGAAATTAAGATAAAAGTCCCAAGGTCAGTCAAGAAGAACTGGGAAATCAAGATGTGGAAATGCATTAATAAATTAAAACAAAGATCATAGAGGAGCTAGAAGAAAACGCAACTGAATATTTAATTCAGTGGTAATTTCAATGCTTTGAAGTATTACTAGAAAATAAAATGATAATATTGAAATATTTGAATATATAATAAAAGCTCTGTAAATTGTAAATAATGAAATTAACACAAATAAAATAACAAATTAAAACATCATTTGAATCAATATGACAAGCAAAACATCTGGTTGATTCAGTGGGTCAGTAAAGCCATTATTTTGTTTTTTCGATATCATGAATACCTTCATCTTCAGGTTGGTGACAAGGTGGCTCTCCTGGCCCCAGACTTATATACAGACAAGACAGCATAAGAAGCAAGAAAGAGACTATCTCTGACTCTGTTCTGTCTTGTTGGGGGGATATATTTTGCAAAAGCATCCCTACTTCATTAGTTCTCATTGGCCAAGAGTGCCTCAGAACTGCCCATCCTGAATTGGTCATTGCCAAGCAAGGCACATGGAATTATCATGATTTGCTAAGATTCATCATTTGAAGTAGAATGTAGGTTGAGCAGTTAAGACACTGTCCTAAGTGATTTATATATATTACTTCAATATGCTCATTTGCATTTTTAACTTCAACATATATGTACAACTTTATCTTCTTTTACTTTACATAAATATTTATGTATATTTATATGTAGTCCAGTCAGGTATCTGTATTAGTTTGATAGGGCTGTCATAACAAAATATTGGGTGTCTTAAACAGCAGAATGTATTTTCTCACAGTTGTGGAGGCTACAAGTTCAAGATCAAAGGGTCAACTGAACTGATTACCTTGGAACCCTCTCTCCTTGGCTTGCAGATTGTCACCTTATCTCTGTGTACTCACTGATCTTTTCTCTGTGTGTGCATTCCTGGTCAATCTATATGTCCAAAATTTCCTTTTCCCTACAAGACACCAGTCAAATTGGATTAGGTCCACCCTAACAGACTTGCTTCAACTTAATTACCTCTTTAAAGATTCTATCTCCAAGTACAGTCACATTTTGAAGTACTGGATGTTAGAACTTCAACATATGAATTTTGGATAAACTGAGTCCAGCCTATAACACTATCTCTAAACATACTCTGAGCATTTTCATCTGCATACCTTGGCTCATATCATTTAACTAGAAATATTCTCCTCTGTATCTCTAACTCAATTGTCATCATAAATGAAGCTTTTCTGGACAGTAGCTTTTACTATCTCCCCAGAAGTTTTTAGGTACTTTGTTTGGGGAAATTTCCATTTTATCCTTAATATTACAGACATTTATGAACTTATGTTATATCTTCATTAGATTATAATATTCTAGAGAGTAAGGACTATGTCTTCTTTACCATAGTAGTACTTGTCCTGTCTAAGAGTGTCTTGGCCATAGTTGGTACTGAGTATAAATGTGTTAAGATAAAAATGTCTGTGAAACTGTCATTCATATATAGCCTCACAATAAAATTTGAATGGAAGAATATTATTTCTCAGATGATAAGGCAAAGATTTGTGGATGAGTTGGGATATGAAGCAAGGCTTGAAGTATGGGTAAGATTTTGATAGATAGAGATCTGACAAAAAAGGAATTAAAGGTTAGGTTAAACTCTCATTCAAACCAGAGATAAAGGAACAGGGCAATCTGGACTCACAATGTAAAATAATTGCACAATATACATCTCTGCAATAACATGTAGTCAGTTTAATTATACCACAGGGTTTTGGTTTAGTGAGAGCTAAATCCAGAAAGATAGCTTGAGACAAGTTTGAGACAGAGTCATAAATGATGCAAATGGTATTCTAAGGAAATTAGAATTTTGGGGGTGGTGGTGTAAGCAATGGTGAGTCAGGAAGGGTGTCACATATAAGAGCAACATTGACCAAAGCATTGCTTAAGAATAAATATGTAGGCTCCAGAGCATCAAGTTTCATTAGTAAAAGTAATGTGAAGAGTGAAAAGAAGATCTAAGGTTGGGGAGATGATGATGAATTTGAAGATATAGAAGGATATCAAATGATATGAAAATGTCCAGAAGCCAGTGTGAAAATAGAATATTACAAAAACAAATCTTGTTTTTCATCATGAGGTAAATATTAGAAAGTAGGAGGTATTTTAGTTATTTGAATATATCTACTTATGCATTAATACAAGTCTATGGTTAAACATTTTTAATGTTCATGTTTGGAATTAGTGCTTATTGTGTATTCTATGTTAGGGTAATGTGAGTCATTTATCCTTCAACTTATTTTTTAGAGTCATTTTAGTTTGCTCTGTCAGTTATTTAAGAACATATTGCAGTAAACAAAATTACAAGATATATACATCTTTTCAAATATCCACTTTCAAAATTGCCTCATTTGTAATTGCTTTATAACATGTACATCAAGCATAATGTTCCAAATATCCCTTCATTAGTAAATATAAATATTAAATCAGCTTAACTAAATTTTGTCTTGCTCTGTTTTTTTAAGCTGGCAAAGTTACACTGGATTTTCAATTTTTAATTAAAACCTAGACTAATTCATTGCTCCAATTATGTTTCATTTTAAGATACTATTTTTCTTGACAAAACATTTTCAATGAGATACTATAAATTAGTCCACATTTACCTTCTGGCTATTTGTGTTCCATTACTAATTATAATGACAAGCAACAAACTAAAGTGCTTATTAGTTTACATGAATAACTTGCTGTATGTGCCCAATGTTTGCTAGACTATCAGTATATCTAACTTATGCCATTCTTTAAAATAAAAGCTCACCTTTATTAAAATTATTGTTACAGTTGAAGACATTGTTTATAAACATTAAAACATATATTTAGCATCCCTAAAAACAAAAATATATTTATGTATTATATATTTTTTATCCTCTGCTTCTTCTACTAAGCAGTTATTTTGAAGAGGATGGGTTTGAGTAGCTCAAGCCTAGAGACAATTCTGAGACCCTAGAAGCCTTCTGAGAGTGAAGCAAGAGTCAAGTGTACACAAGACTGAGATTTTCCAATCATAGACAAAAGAAGGGTGGGAGGCAGGTTGCTGGGGTTTGGGCGTGGCCAGTCCACTATTTTACGTAATAAAAACAAGAGGACTTGGTGATGGGTGGGATTGGAGGGTGAGAAATAAGGACTCAGTTTAGTAGACAATTGTGTATACAACTTTTAGATCCATAACAAGTTTTATGCTGAAGGTATAATCTAGTAATGATTAACTTATGTTTTACATTGGAAACATTAACAATGGATAAGGTCTTTCAAGGATGAACTTGTAAAGTAAGAAGAGAAGAGTCTAAAAACAAAACACTGGAATGGATGGAAGGGGAGGAGGCTATGTAGAAAAGGGAAAGGAAAGGGGAAGGTACAAGATCCCTCAAGGGATTATGGGGACAAGTTCAGAGGAAAGCAGATTTCAAGAACAATAAAATGATTAACAAATTTAAAAGCAGCAGACACTTTTAGTAAGGTAAGCAATAAAAGATATTCTTTAACTTGGCATAAAAAGGTAGTTTGCAGGAACAGAGTGGAAAAAAGCCAATTCCAGGAGGCTGAGGAATGAATGGGAAGGGGAGAGTCTGAGAATATGAGTGGAAAGGAGAACTTTAAACTCCTGTATAAAAGATCTTTTCAGTTTTCCTCATTTACTGGTCATTGACAAATAAATTTGTTAATGTATCATTTTTCTGCAATATACTTTCATTCTACAAATAAAGTTTCTGGAGGGGCAAAACCTTAACTTGAAAGTCAAAGCACCTCACAACAGGAACTGCAGGTAACAACATGTGGTGTAGTAAATACCTGTGAATAAAAGCTCAGACACCATTACCACGTAGCAACCATGGCTCCTGCCCTTTTTAGCCTCTCTTCCCTTCAACACCCGCTCCTCCCCTCAGTCCTCCTCTCCAAACCAGCCCGAATCACAGAGACAGCAGTGATTTAGCAGGCAGGCAATAGGTAATCAGCCAAGCTTAGCAAGGAACTTTCTTTTTTGGCCTTAAGGCCATGTCTCTGTAGCATGACTAAGTTGGTCTTGGATTGCTTGATCTATTCTTTATTTTTATCCTCAGATGTATTAATAGATCAATCAGGTCTTGCAGGAATAAGAATTGGGCTTTAAGGAGCCCAATACAATGAATCATGCGTAAAGTTGCCTTTTCATTTTGTGATAAACAAATAGACCTGACTTTGGTTGCACAAATGTTGTTGTCTGTGAACGCATTGTCTACTTTTTATTACCCTCACAATGTATACTTTTCAAAAGCATTAAATGAGAATCTTTCTGCTTTATAATCCTTCTTAAAATGATACAAAAACTTATTAAATATGCAGTGTAAAATACACTTAAGCAGGTGGCTCTATATATCAGGTGTTTCCGGCATTTATTTAGGTTGGCAATTACTTAGGCAGCAGCTGGTAAAAGAGAGAATCTGGATTGTTATGTTTGTTGCAGTTCAGTAAGATTATATTTGTTTTTGAATGCACATTTCTGACATTTTGTAATAAAGTTGTATTATTTTACAATTGGAGAATGTGATGCATATATTAAAGAGACCGAGAAAATGTAATGATTAATAAGAAAAAATCATATTTTCAGGTAAAGGCTGTTTAGTATTTTATTTTTGAATGTTAAGAAATGGGATGTTTTGTCCTGGTTGGTGTGGCTCAGTGGATTAAGTGCTGGCCTAGGAACCAAAGGGTTGCCAACTCTATTCCTAGTCAGG
Source organism: Anoura caudifer (assembly GCA_004027475.1). Lineage (NCBI taxonomy): Eukaryota > Metazoa > Chordata > Mammalia > Chiroptera > Phyllostomidae > Anoura > Anoura caudifer. Next base: position 272,593 of record PVKU01000470.1, on the reverse strand, counting down.
GCATATGCCTGGGTAGTGGGCCAGGTCCCCAGTAAGCAGCACATGAGAGGCAGCCACACATTGATATTTCTGTTCCTCTGTTTCTCCCTCCATTCCCCTCTCTCTAAAAATAAGTAAATGAAATCTTAACAAAAAGAAATGGGATGTTTTATAGATGAGCATCGGCAAAAGGGCTGAGGTAATTTAAGGGTCCCCTAAAGAGATCTGCAGTAGCCTTTCACTCGCACAAGATCCCTTTCAAAGTACATTTGGATCTCACTTTTAAGAAAATCTGCGTATATGCTTGTAGAATCAATAGGTACCAGAAAATTTTGTCCAGCCCCCTGTTTGTTACCATATAATCATTTCATACAATGGACAAAGACATCCCTAAGGAATCAGCGTATCTGGTGGATTATCTTGGTCCATTCACTTTGGGACTGCCTTGCCTTCTTGTCCACCAGATGGTGGCTGTGAAGTGTATGCAGTTCTGAGGGGATTTGCCAAGAGGGAGATATTCTTCTGGATAATGATGAAACGTGTATCAGGAATACTCAATCACTTCAATTCCTCTTCAAGAATAAGCTTGACAATCATATAAACCAAGTCTTCCTATATTTAACCAGGTCTTCCTAGTACAAAAACTGTTGTAGGTGGGAAAGATGTGTGCCCCTTTTCTTATATCTTAGAGCAGAGCAGTGATGCTTATTGGGCTTCCCCAGGACTCTAGTTGAAAAAATAACGCAAACCTCTTCTGTCATCACTCCTACAGGCAGAACTGCTAAAAGCTTTTGGATCCTGCTCAGGGTTCAAGTTACCTTAATTCCTCTGGAGTTGCAACTGGATATAACTAGAAATAACTGTGGACTTGAGAGAAAATTGGTGAGAGGTAGGGGAAATATTAGAAATACTTTTTTTTTTATTCAAGGTATTTGAAAAATGATAGCAAAGTTGTTCATCCCTCAAAATTACTTTTTTGCATTATATAATTATTTATGGAAGACCTAGATGAGTGACTTGGAAATTATGATGTATTAATGAAAAGTAGTTTGTTTTTTCTTTTTATGTACTGGCCAGAGGAAAAAAAAATTGCTACAGTTTTTAGCATCATTTTATTTGCATCTATTTTTCTTTTCCCAATCTTCTTGCATGCTTTATATTTGTCAAATATTATCTTCATTCATTAGTTGTTTCTTATGCAAATTTACTAACAGATTTCCTATTCTAAATGTCAAAAAGGACTCTCATGAATGTAGAGCTTGTGTTAAGAGCATTAAATGCTTAGACAAGATCAACCTTGATATCAGAATGAGTAAATGGCCCTGTCTCTGGGACCTTTTTGTTTGTTTGGTTTCTTTAAACAGGTGAACAAAAAATACATTCTTTGACATTACCCTGAGGTATAAAGCTTTACATATATAAGATGCTTTACAAATGTTAATTAGTGTTAATAACAGCCATATGGCAAAACCAATTCATGTTTGGATTCAGCTTCGCAAAGCTTCCCAGTCATTATCCTGAAAGCATGGCCATCTCACCATGGAGTCTACTCTCGGGGACACAGCCAGCTCAGAGCAAGCCCATTGAGCAAGGATGTGCTGCAGCTATCTTGGGCCATACCTGACCTTATTAGCTAACAGGAGTAGCTTACTTGGCTCTTCTGCATCATAATTTATTTGCTTGATTGTTTTGTTTTGTTTCTCATTTGTAAGACTTACATAATTCACAGGTTTGATATGAGGATTAAATGGATTCCTGTGTTTAAAGCCTGGAACAGAGTACAGTGCCAGGAACATAGAAAGTGGACACTGACTGTTAGCTATTGTCTTATTATTAAGCATTTTTTAATTCAAATTGCATTTATTGGGCACTTTATAAATTCAAGGACCTGTAGCAATATCATAGGAATCTTTTAATTAAGATTTTCTATTTAATACCTGACTATTACAATTCAGTCATTGTAGAAAGCATATAATTGTACCTTTGTCTTCTGGCAGTAGCATTTTGTCCTCATTTAATTAAATCTAGAGTTCAAAACTTTCTGTTGTTGGCTCAGCTGATTTCATCTTAAGATTTAGTGCTGGGACAATTACCCCTTTCTATATTTCTGACTAGTTGTTGTTTATAGCCATTTACTTTGAAATATGATAACAATTTTTTTAGGAAAAAACAATATGAAGCTTCTGTCAGAGGAGAGACAAAGAAGGAGGACCTTAATAGCAGAGGAATAAAGGTAACTGTCCACACCGAATCTTCTAGCATCTAAATTGATTCCAAACATTTCAATAATCATAGCTAGAGTAGACATCTCTACTTAATTCCACAGTTTCAGGAAATTCACGGTCCATGGGGCCTCAGGGAGCAGCTGGCCTGACTGCCCTCACTTAGGAGAAGCTCCTGATCCCTAAAGACCACACAGCAGAGGAAGTGAAGTCAGAAAGCAGCTCTCCTGGTTGTCTGGAGGACAGGATTTCCTGTCGTGAGTGCCACCTATCCTGTAAGCACGACACAGGGAGATGTTTAGTGAGAACATGCAGATGGATGAATGCTGACGTAAGTTTGGAACTCCTTCTACTGTTTTTCATTATCTGTGACTTTAATGTCATTCTAGGTTTTGAGATTGATGTTATGCCCAGACCAAGTATCAATAGCCCTTGGTTAGTGATTCTTAGAGAATAATTGAATAGGTATTGTTGTGTCCTTGCCTGGACTCTGAGCCCTATTCTCCCACTACTGTGGTGGCATGGATCCTGTTTCCTCATGGCTAGGGCCTTCTGTGAGGTCACTCAGTTGATTGGCCCTTGGGTAACCTCCACATGTTCATTTTCCCAGCAGCTGACAACCTATCTTGTTTTCTTTGCCTTTCCTGTGACTTGGGAGGGATCCCAAGACTCTTCAGTAATGGAATTCCTTTGTGCATTTTATTTTCCAATTATTGGGATTCCCAATTGGTAATTTTTTCTGGATGCAACCTCTTGCCAATGCTGGTTCTTTTCCACTTTTGTTTCTATTGCATGATAACGTGCCTCACTTTTGTTATGAAATATAATCTGTGCTTTGACTCAATTGGGAACACTTGCTAACAATCCCCCACCCATGCTTCCTCGAATTCTTAAGTCTGCACCAGGATAGCCCATCCTAATCTAAGACTGTTTTCACAGATTTAATTTTTAAATCATCATCTATAACATGAGAAAAAATGAGGCTAAGGAATCATCCAAAGAAATAGAGATTGGGTTTGAGTAAACCCTTGAAAAGAACAGTTTACACTGTAAGGGGAGAATTTTGTTCTTTCTAGAATTGAGGAACAATAACTGCATGTGGGTAAGGAACTGTTAAATGGGGGCTGCCCTTCTCATCCTAGCTGCTATAGCTGATATTATCTACACTGTGTCGGCTATCTCTCCAGCTCTGAAAAACATAAGATTCTACCTGTAAGACTGACTGTATCAGTTAATGAGTTCAACTCCTAATATTATTGTGGCAGAGACTCATTCCGTATCCATCACATACCACTTGATTCAAAGAGTAGGCTGTCAATCACAACATTGATTGGCCACCCTCTGTGACTTGGAACAGTGTCTGGGATTGGTACATGATCTGATATTGTAATGCTTCATTGCCTTAATCCATTAGATCTAGCCCTGGCAAATAATAAATTTTCAATAGATATTCATTGTTTTAGATATTAATTTATGGGACACAAATACCTCATGAAAGTGTAGTTTTTCAATAAATATTGTTTTAAAAAGCCAAAGTTTTGTCATTGAATTAACTTTAACAGTCAATAGAGAATGTGAATAAACTATGACTTTCTTTTCCCACTAAACCCAAAACTCTGAATGCACTTTATAAATGGAATAAAGTTATCATGTTCCTAGGAGTGTGTGAGGACACAGGGCCTCATATAATATAGCTGTAGATTTTTCAGTTTCAAGTGCTAAGGTCAACAGCAGTCACTTATGCTAATGTGAATGATGCCTAGCCAGTCTCACCAGGCACTTCATCCAATAGCTGTTGAAGCAAGGAAATTCTTGGTAAAGAAGGGGGCTAGCAAAAGCATGGGTGGACAGCCAGAGGAGAAACAAAGGTCGAAATGGCCAGGGATTGGCAACATCTTGGCAGACAGAAGAAGGAGAAAATGCTAACACAATGGAGGAGTCTTGATTAACAATTGGAGAGGTCAAAGGAAAATTCTTAGTTCTCTTGATTTTTAAATCTGTGTTTATCAGGGATACATAGGTTATGCTGCAGTAGCATGCAACTCCTAAGTTTATGATTTAATACAATAAAACAATCATATTCAAAGTATGGTCCCTGGATACAGGAGTCCCTGAGAGCCTCCCACAGTGTTGGTAAAGGCAAAACTAGTTTCAGAATAAGAATAAAATGGTATTGCCTTTTAACCATGTTGACATTTGCACTAATGATACAACATTGTGGATAAAAGCAGTAGTATCAAACTAGCCTAATATTAGACACTACATTTTTCAATATATTGAGTTGGCAAGAGGGAAGGGGGATAGTTTCACTTAAAAATGTTCTTGATGACGCAGAAAAGATGATCAATGTAATTAAAATTTGACCCTCGAGGGCATGTCTTTTTAATATCCTGTGTGATACAATGGAAAATATGCATGAAGCCCTTCTGTGATGCATAAAGATATGTTGGTGGCCTGTAGGAAAAGCCATTGTGAAATGTGATTGAGTTGTGAGATGAATTAGCACTTTTTTCATGCAACATAATTTCTACTGGAATGAGTTACTAGCAAACTCATGCTTATTTAAAATTGGGTATTTGGTAGAAATTTTCTAAAATAAATTAATAAAGTGAGCTCTATTCTTGGAAAACAACTGACAGTTTTTATGAGTGATATCATCTTTCAAGATTTTAATGAAAAAAATTTGAAAATTTTATCTCTGCCATAGTGAACTTGACAGCTCCCAATACCTAAAGAATTTGTAGATGAAATTAGAGATGATATTAACAATCTATAATATTCAATACAACATCAAAAACTGAAAGATATGAATACCTCAGTACACTGATTTTTTTCCCAGATGAACAATGCTTGAAAATTTGCATCAGTAAAAGATCCATTCAAAATGCAAGACAGATAATGGGTTTTAATGTAACACATATGAAGGTTCATTGATATCACTTTGGATTCATTGTCAATCCTTACCTTTACTTGTTGAGTATTTTTGGTCTCATATCACAGAGTAAGATCCATACTTATCAGAAAAGCCTTAAAACACTCCTCTTTTTTGCGACTATATATTTATGCAAGGCCAGATTTCCTTTATGTACTTTTATACTCAGCTGATTGCATGCAGAATTTGATAAGAAATTTCAGTTTTACCCTAGTAAGACAGATATAAAGAAGTTTTAAAAATGCAAATAAAACAACTCTCATCAATTTTACTTTTTTGGAATATATATGTTAAAAATATGTTATTTCAAATGAAATTGCATGCTGTAATTTGTGTTGTAATTTGAAATCCAGTAATTAATAAGTAAAACCTATATAAACAAAGGCCCTTTGGGGGCCTCAATAAATTTTAAAATAAGAAGGGAGTTTTGATACCAACATGTTTGAAAATTACTACAAGACACATTTATTTCTCAGTCATATCATATGTTTAAAACAATAGGATAGGAAACTGTACTGCAAATTGATGTCCATCCCAGGATGACAGGGGCTCTACTATCTTGTATTTGAGTTATCTGTTATTTGTAAGTCCTATTCACAACAACAAAAAAGCAGAATATAATACATATACCAACATGCTGTGTTCTGTGCAATGATTTAAAAATACCCAGAGATAGGGAAAGCCAGAGAGGAATGATGTCATTAGGCGATTTTAAGTAGGAAGGGGCACTTGAGTTGGCTCTTTAATGAGTGTATGGATTGGTGGATGGGTATAGGAGGTGTATTCATGGAGAGATAAACAACACTAGAAAATAGCCTGCCAGATTTGACACAAGGTACCTCCTTGGTAATGAGGTTGATTCTAACCTCCTTGGTAAAGTTGATTCCAACTTTAATAGAAGGTCTGCACTGGATTGTGGAGGAAGAAATATTTTTGACAAGCCAAGTACAATAGATGGTAATAGATTTAAAAAGTAAAGCCCAGTAGTTCAGATTTGATTTCCTAGACAGTAACTAGGGTTTTGAATTTTGAGGTGGGGCACAATGTATGTAACAGTTGAAGAGATTAGTATTAATTGTTCATAGAATGGTTAATTCGATGTGGCTGACACTAAAATCAGCAAAGCCAACTAATGATTTTTAAACTAATCACATACATTCCAGTTCAAATTTGTAACTAGGGGGTAAGGGGGCAATGATAGAAAAGATGTGTTGAAGATATACAAGAGAGAGTTGGAAGAAAAAATAAATTGGTTTTCTTGAGTGACTGAATCTTTGGGGTGAGATATTGGTCTGGTATTAAATATCCTGCATTGTATATTCTTCTGTAGTTTTTCTGTACTCTCCTTTCTAACCATTTCTCCACTCAGAAGACTCAAAACCACAATAATCCTAGACAAAAATAGGCAGTGACATCTCAGTCATCTCTCATAGCAATAATTTTGCCAATATATCTTGTTGGGCAAGGGAAACAAAAGAAAAAATAAACAAATAGAACTACATAAACTAAAAGATTTTTGCACAGTAAAGGAAACCATCAACAAAACAAAAAGCTCACTGAATGGGAATGCATACTTGCCAAAGATACATCTGACAAGGGGTTAATAGTCAAAATTTATAAAGAACTCAACCACACCACCCGGCCCTTCTCCCAAAAACATCTAATTAAAAAGTGGGCAAAAGACCTGAATAGACACTTTTCCAAAGAGAACATACATATTGGCAATAGACATATGAAAAGTTGCTCAATATCATTAATCATCAGAGAAATGCAAATTAAACCTACAATGACATATCACTTCACATCTATCAGAATGGCTGTCATCAACAGATCAACAAACATGTGTTGGAGAGGATTTCATGAAAAGGAAACCCTCATGCACTGTTGGTGGGACTGCAGATTGGTGTACCACTTTGAAAAACAGTATAGAGTTTCCTCAAATAATTAAAAAAGGAACTGCCTTATGACCCAGGGATTCTACTTCTTGGAATGTATCCAAAGAAAATGGAAACACTAATTCTAAAAAATACTTACACCCCTATGTTCACTGCAGCATTATTTACAATAGTCAGGATTTGGCAGCAGTCCAAGTGGCCATCAGTAATGAGTGGATTAAAAAAGCTTTGGTACACTTATACAATAGAATATCATTCAGTCATAAAAAGAAGGACCTCTTACCTTTGTGACAGCATGAGTGGACCTGGAGAACATTATGTTAAGGTAAATAAGCCAATTAAAGAAAGACATATAGCATATAATTTTACTTATATGTGGGATCTAATAAACAAAATAAACAAACAAAATGGAAAAAGCCTAATAGATACAACAGATTGGCAGTTGTCAGAGGGGAGAGGGAGTGGGGGTTCAGTGAAAAAAGTGAAAGGATTAATAAAAAATAATGTCCTATAGGCTCTGACAACAGCATGTGATTACCAGAGGAAGAGGGTGGTGGGGAAAGGTAGGAAGGCAAAAAGGAGACAAAAGGTGAATGAAGGAGACTTGACTTTGGGTGGTGAACACACAGCACAATATACAGATGGTGTATTACAGAACTGCACACTTGAAACCTATATACTTTCATTAACAAATGTCACCTCAATAAATTCAATAAAAATTAAAAATACTTTTTGTGTACACTAAAAAAGAAAAGAAAGCATCCCCCCAGCACTATCTGCCCATCATTTTTAACTTCTATCATATTTTTTCTTACATGTGTATTTAGATGGGTGGTAGATTTAAAAAGTCATTAGGACAAGCTCCAGGTACCACTATAGTTGGTCCAACACAATACTCACCACATAACCAGTGCTTAATAAATATGTGTTGAGTGCATGATAGTACTGTATAATTAATGTTTCATTTCAAGAAAAATGATTTATTCATTCATCTAAGGTTCAGCAATATGTGGATGGGTGACATTAAATAATTTAAAAAATGTAGATTTGTCCAAGATGGAGGCATAGGTAGAAACTTTTTGCTTGCTACTACAACCAAAAGGAGGATAACAACAAATCTAAAATCAATAAGCAACCAAAATCACCAGATAATCAAACTGCATGGAATTCTGACAACCAAGGAATTAAAGAAAAAATCAACCAGAACAACCAGACTGGCAGCACCACAGATCAGCAAGGAGGGTCACCCTGCCTGAGTGAATACCTAAGGCCTTGCCCCCTTACAGACTGTCAGCTGTGCCAAGATGAAGAAATATGGCCCACATGAAAGAACACAGCAAAACCTCAGAAAGAGAACTAAGCAATAAGGAGATTATCAGCCTATCTGATGGAGAATTTAAAGCCCTGGTAATTAAAATGCTCACAGAACTGATTGCGCTTGGTCAGAAAATGAAAGAACAAATGAAAGATACCCAAAATGAAATAAAGCAAAATATTCAGGGAACCAACAGTGACAAGAAGGAAACCAGGACTCAAAGCAATGATTTGGAACAAATGGAAGAAATAAACATCCAACTGGATCAGAATGAAGAAACAAGAATCCACAAAAATGAAGAGCGACTGAGGCTGGGACAACCTGAAATGTTCTAATATCTGAATTATAAGGGTGCCAGAAGGAGAACAGCAGCAAGAAATTGAAAATTTTTTGAACAAATAATGAAGGAAAACTGCCCCAATCTGGTGAAGGAAATAGACTTCTAGGAAGTTCAGGAAGCCCAGAGAGTCCCAAAGAATTTGGACCCAAAGAGGAACACACCAAGGCACATCATCATTAAGTTACCCAAGATTAAAGACAAAGGAAAATCCTAAAAGCAGCAAGAAATAAAGAGACAGATACCTACATAGGAGTTCCCATAAGGCTATCAGCTGATTTCTCAAATAAAACCTTATAGGCAAGAAGGGGCTGGAAAGAAGTATTTGAAGTCATAAGGCAAGGAAGTACATCCAAGATTACTCTATCCAGCAAAGCTTTCATTCAGAATGGAAAGGCAGATAAAGTGCTTCCCGGATAAGGTCAAGTTAAAGGAGTTCATCATCACCAAGCCCTTATTATATGAAATGTTAAAGGGACTTATCTAAGAAAAAGAAGATAAAAAATATGAACAATAAAATGACAACAAACTCACAACTATCAACAAATGAACCTAAAAAAAGAAAAACAATGAAAACAAAAACTAAGCAAACAACCAGAACAGGAACAGAATCAGAGAAATGGACATCACACAATCACACAGAAGGAGTTCAGTGGGGAGCAGGAAGGGAGAAATGGGGGGGGGAAAGTACAAGGAAGAAGAAGCATAATTAGTAGGCATAAAATAGAGGAGAGAAAAAAGGTATAAGAAATAGATGACTCATAGAACTTATGTGTACAACCCATGTACATGAACTAAGGGGAGAATGCTGGAGGTTTGGGGGAGCAGGGTAGGGGAATGAAGAGGGAGAATTGGGAAAACTGTAATAGCATAATCAATTAAAAGTACTTAAAATTAATTTTAAAAATATATGTCAGCCACATTTTTCTGTTTCAACTTGGATTTACTAACTTTTGCATGCAGACCTGGAGTATACATAGCATACAATACATAGTTGAAGAAACCTAAGTGCCCATCAATAAATGAATGGATCAAAAAACTATGGTACATTTACACAATGGAATACCATGCAGCAGAAAGAAAGAAGGAGCTCCTACCTTTCACGACAGCATGGATTGATCTGGAGAGCATTATGCTAAGTGAAATAAGCCAGGCAGTAAAAGACAAATACCATATGTTCTCACCTATAAGTGGAAGTTAATCAACAAAACAAACAAGCAAGCAAAACATAACCAGAGACATTGAAATTAAGAACAAACTGGCAGTAACCAGAGGGGAGGTGGGAGGAGATTATGGCAGGGGAGGGAGAAGGGTTGTCAAGGAACATGTGTAAAGGACACAAGGAAAAAGCCAGAGTCTGGTAGGATCAAGGGTGGGAGATGGGGATGGCATGGGTGGGGGGAAGAAGAGGAGGGGAAATGGAGACAACTGTACTTGAATAGCAATAAAAACACATAGTAAGATATTCTTCTTAAGTTTTGGTGTTACTTAAAATATGGCATATGTTCCTAGCAAATATTGCATTATAAGTCAATGTGAGAAACTGTCAGACAAAATGGCAGTGAAAAATAATATAAAACAAGATATAAGCCTACATTTACATAGCACTATGCATTTGCCGGATACTTTTCTAAGCGCTTTCCAGTTACTCATTCATTAATTTAATGCTCAAAATAACCCTACTATTTTTTTCTTTATATATAAAGAAACTGAAACACTGAATAGCCAAGTAGCTCACTGAAGTTCTTATTTGGACATGGCACATGTATGGGATAGAGGTGGTATTTTTCTGAGGCAGTCCTCTCTGAACTTCTGCCTTCGGAAGTGAGACAGTCCTACTAGGACATTGTAGAGTTGTCAAAATCTCCTAGAGATGTCATTGAACTCTATATGATAGTATTTGACAATTGTAAAGGGTGATTGTTTTTTCTTTCAAAAAAGAGAAAATGGGCTTTTACCAAATGGAGATTACATGAAGAATTCAAAATCACTTAGAAAATCCCATGCATTTGTAGGTCCAAAATCATCAACTACTTCTTGTTTTACAATAAAATCTTAAAGATAAACATGTATTATAGGAACATGCACACAAAGTTCTCCTTTGTAGATTTAGAAACTGAAGTTCTGGAATACAAATGCAACATTGGATATGCAGATGATTCAAAGCCTATTTAAATCATGGGAATAGCAGAAGGCTCTTATTAAATGAAAAAGCAACACATTATTCACTACAAATTTCTCCAAAATGTGTGTGTAAAACCTAGTAAAATCATGAACACATGATCATTATTGTCATTATCATCATCATTTTCATCAGTTGCTGTTTTTCAAATATACAGGATTCATGATTTATGTGCTGAATTATATGCTGCAAATCTATAAAATGTTTTAGAAATTGGAAAAGAGCTCAAAAAATAAAAAAAACACTGTTACTAAAGACATTAAAGAAATGGCTCATTTATTATTCAAGCTTAATACTTTCCAACAACCAAAAGTATATGTTATTATTTTTCAAATAGTTTACATAGAAAGGAAATCCTACATGAAGGAGTTAACATGGAGGTAGAATTATCTGCAATCATGCTCTGCTGAATGTTGGAGAATCTGACTCAATATTTGCAACCAATTAAGTTTTCCTATATATAGAGTTGACATTCTTGCTTAAAAAATCAAAATGCCTTTTTTTATTGTTTTGCTGTGGGTAGATTTATAATTTTCCACAAAAGATTTGATATGTGAAATGAAGACTTGAAGTCAAAATGTCAGCTGTCATATACATAAGTATACAATCATTTTTAATGACATATTTGTTTATTTTAAAATAGAATGAAAATGCTTTCTTTCTAAAAAAGTATTCAATTCACATTTTACAGATTAAAATAAAAAACTAACAAAAATCAAAGCATAGCTCTTTTAATTTTGATTGCTACTTAGAGTAATAGGTTGGGATTAAAACAAAAGAATAATTCTGATTTATTTTATTCTTTCAGTCAATAAGAAATGGGTCAATCTGCAATAAACTTCAGAAAAATATGATACACAAATATACATTTTTACATGCAATGGATATGTTTGAAAAATTGGCATATTTTTAATTAAATTTTTTGAAATTTTATTTAATTTCATTTGCCTATATGAGGTTTCAATTAAAATGGCCCCTGTTTTAACAAATGTTTCTTGTAACTTAAGAATACTAACTATATATATATATCTTCTTAATAGAGTATAGCTTTATATATGTCTGCGTATGTGTATATTGGGTAAAAATAGGTGAATATATACAGCTCATTTAATTTTAGTGTTTGTTAGAATTATCTTTATTTTGAAGAGCTTAGAAAATCACAAAAAATATTTGGGAAAAAAGACATCTTATGTGAAGTTGTTCTTTCTTTAGACAATACAGATAAAAATCTGTTCTGAAAAAACCAAGTAAATAAAGAGGTAATAATTATCTCTCAAAACCACATTGAGTATTTTTTAATTACAATTTTCTCTGATAAGAGCCAGAATCACCTAGTTCAGTTATGTGGGATTTAACCAAAATTTATAGGTGGTACTGACACATCTACACACCAAATATCCATTGCTTTATTACACTTCAAATAATCCTGATTTACACAAATTCTATAATACATGTATGTACTTTTTTTGCATTCCTCTGGCATTGCCTCAAGAATCTTTAGACACTAGTTTACTGAATAAACAACTCTGCTGCAGTCTTTGGCATTCCACCACCTAAGTAGCCAGCCCCACCCCCAGAGAGGTTGTGTCCTCCTCCAAGACTTGAATGAAGTGCTGCACCCAGAAGTGTGTAACTGGGCTTTGAGAGGTCTCCTTAGACAGAAATACAATGGAGTTAGCCTACTATCAGGAGAAATTTGACTAATGGAAACAGGCAATAGGAGGGAGCTGTGTAGATATACCCCTCTCCTTTCTCCCTCAAAAAGATTGCTCTGAGATGTGATCTCTCCATTTAGCATGTCTGGATATGTACCACTTGGCTGAATGGACATTCTGCCATTGATTTTCTGTGTTGCCCAAAGGCTCATTACGAAGCCAGTGCATAATATTCTATTGTGTAAATGTACCATAGTTTTCTGATCCACTCATATAGGCAGAACCTAATCAACAAAACAAAAAGCAAGCAAAATATAACCAGAGACTTTGAAATAAAGAATAAAATGACAGTAAGCAGATGGAAGGGGAATAATGGGGGAAAGAAGAGGAAGCGTCATCAAGGAACATATACAAAAGACCCATGGACTAAGCCAAAGGTGGATAGGATTGAGAGTGGGAAGTAGGGGTCGGTGGGATGGGGGACAGTGGTGGTGGAAACATGGAGACAACTCTGCTTGAACAACAACAAAAAATGAAAAAAAGAAGAAGGCAGCGCAATGCTTGTCATCTTTCCCTGTTTCACTAATTTTGATACTCACTTATTTCATCTACTAATAAGTGAGTAGTAAAATGAGTATTTGTCCTACTAATACTCACTCAGTAGGATAGTCTCACTGTATATTTTAAGGAACTGAGACTAAGACAGTGTATATGCACATAATTTATGATATATGTATATATATGTATACATATGTAAATGCACCTGTATTTAGAAGGTATCTTTGCCGCAAGTCTACCACAATAAAATGAATCACAGAAAAAACAAATATAGCCTTATAAGAGCTAGTAATGTAGAAACCAACAGTTGCATGGATAAAAGGCTGATATGGTGTATGAGCTCTTTAATGTACTACTGAGTTTGGTTTGCTAGCACGTCGTTGAGAATATTTGAATCCATATTCATCAAGGATAATGACCTGTAGTTTTCTTTGTTGTGGTGTCCTTATCTGACATGGATATCAGGGCAATGCTGGCCTCACAAAATGAGTTTTGGAATGTTCTTTTTTTTAAATTTTTTTTGGAAGAGTTTGAGAAAGATTGGCATTATTTCTTCTTTAAATAGTTGGCAAAGTTAACCAGTGAAGCCATCCTAGGCATTTTTTTTTCTAGGAGGGTTTTGATTACTAATTCAACATACTTACTTGCTCTGCTCAGATTTTCTGTTCCTTTATGATCTGCCTTGGTAGGTTGTGTGTTTTTAGAAATTTATTCATTTCTTTTGGGTTTTTCCATATATTTGCATACAGTTGTTTATGGTATTCTCTAATGACCCTTTGTGTTTCTGTGGTAACAGGTGAAATGTATTCCACTTCATTTATCATTTTATTTACTTGGGTCCTCACATATCATGGTCAAGTGGAATTCATCCCTGATATGTAAGGATGGTTCAACATCTGCAAATCAATAAATGTGATAAATCACATTAACAGAATAAAAGATAAAACTTATGTGATCATCTCAGTAGATGCTAAAAAACATTTTACAGAATTCAACATCCATTGATGATAAAAACTATTAAGTTTGATATAGAGTGAATGTATCTCAACATAATAACACGTGGAAAGTCCACACATACTGTTATACTGCATGGTAGAGTTTGGAAGCTTTTTGCTCTAAAATCAGGAATAAGATGAAGGGCTCTACTTTCACCATTTCTATTCAATATACTGCAGTACCAGAAGTCCTAGTAGGAACTGTAGGACTCAGAAAAGAAAAAAAAATCAGGGAAGAAAAAAAAGTATTTGATTTAGAAAGGAATAAGTTGAATTGTATCTGCAGATGACATGATTTTATAGACAGAAAATTCTAAAGAGTCCACCAAAAACCTGTTCAATTTCATCAACAAATTCAGTAATACTACAGTATACTAAATCAATATACACAAATCAATGGCATTTCTGTATGCTAAAAAATGAATTGCATAAAAAAGAAATAAACAACCCCATATACAATACCATCAAAACATTAAAATATTTAGGAAAAAAATCATGCAAGAAATGAAAGATATATACACTGAAAACCATAAGAATTCAAAGGAAGAAATCTAAGCAGTTGTAAAGAACTAGAAAGATTGATCATGTTCATGAATTGAAAGAAATAATATTACTAAAATATTTTTACTACCCAAAGCTATCTATAGATTTAATGCAGTTCCCATCAATAATCCAAAGGCTTCTTACAGAAATAGAAAAAAAATAATTTTAAAATTTGTTTGGAACCACAAAAATTCCTGATTTTAGGAATCAATTTTGAGCAAAAAGAACAAAGCTGAAGTCACTGCACTTCCTGATTTCGAGCTATATTACAAAGCTATAGTATAATTAAAACAGTCTGGTACTGGCATAAAATGGGCACATAGAACCATGGAACAGAATTGAAAGCTCAGAAATAAACCCATACATATAAAATCAATGAATATTTGATAAGGAATCCAAGTATAGTCAATGGAACCCTCAATAAATGGTGCAGTGAAATTAGATATTCTTGATTTGCATAAGCAGAAAATGAAACTAGACCCCTATGTTACACTTCTCACAAACATTCATTGAAAATGGGCTGAAGACTCAAATGTAAGAGCTGAAACCATAAATCTGCGAGAAGAAGACATAGCAAAACATCTCCTTGACATTGGTCTTGGTAATGATTTTTTTGGGGAATGACACCAGTAGCACAAGCAAGAGTAAATGTAAATGAGTGGGACTATGTCAAACTTAAGCTTCTGCACAGCAAAGAAATGATCAACAAAATGAAAAGACAACCTACAGAATGGGATAAAATATTTGAAAACCACCTATGTGATAAGGTGTTATTATCCGAAATATATAAAGTCATACAAATCAATAGTGAAAACAAACAGACAAATAATCCAATAAAAAATGGGCAAAAGACCTGATTAGACATTTCTCCAAAGAAGATATTCAAGTGACCAACAAAAAAGATGCTCATAGTCACTAATCATCAGGGAAATGCAAATCAAAACCTCAGTGAGATACCACTTCACACCTGTTAAAACAGCTGTTGTCCAAAAACACAAAGGAAAACAAGTTTTGGTGAGGCTGTGGAGAAAGGGAAAACTCTATACTGTTATTGGGCTTGTAAATTCATAGACAGCCATTAAGAAAACCAGTATGGAGGTTTCCCTCTAAATTAGAAATACAACTGCCATATGATCTATGAATTTCACATCTGAGTATATATTGGAAGGAAACAAAATCACTATCTCAAAGAGATATCTGCATACCCTTGTTTGTAGCAGTGTTTTGTACTAGCCAAAACACAGAAACAACCTGTTTATTGGCATCTGAATGGATAAAGAAAATATGATACATATATGATGGAATATTATTTATCCATGAAAAGAAGAAAATTCTGCCATTTTGATAACATAAATGGACCTCAAGGACATTATGCTAAGTGAAATAAGTCAGACAGAGAAACACAAATGATCTCCCTTATATGAGAAACCTAAAAAAACAATAACAATGAACTCATAGAAATAGAGCAGATTGGTGGTTGTCAGAGTTAAGAATGGGGGTAGGGTGGGAAAATGAATAAAAGTACAAACTTTTGGTTATAAAATAAATAAGTCTTGGGAATGTAATCTATATCATGGTGACCATACTTAACAATATTGTATTTATATTTGAAGGTTGCTAAGGGAGTAGATCTTAGAAGATCATTCAAAAAATGGTAACTATGTTAAGTAAACTTGTTATGTCATCACTTTGCAATATATACATATATCAAACAATTACATTGTAAACCTTAAATTCATATAATGTTATCTATCAATTTTATCTCAATAAACTAAAAATATAGCTGATATTTTATTCATAATTTGATCAGTACTTTCTAATTTTTTTAGACATTCATGGGAGTAAAAAAATAATTCTTGAACCGGTTTTCTTATTCCACTTGCCCATGAGCCCCTACTAAAGATTTCAAGAAACCATCACTCAGTGAATTATCTTTTGGGGAGTAGAGGCTGTCAAATTTGTTTACCTGCTATTGTGAATTGTAACAAGCCATAGTACCTAGAAGAAGGAGGAGTGTGATATTATCTATCAATTTCACCAGAAGTGGGGCAAGTGGTGGACAAAGATAAACAAGTGTTTTTAAGTTTGATCACTGTGTCTCTGGTATGAACATACCTCTCTTTTTTTTTTTCTTTTTCTGAGTAGAAAGTGTACACTCAAGAGAAATTTATCCTAGAGATCTGAACCATGCTTTTTAACGATCCAGTGGATCTAACTTATCATGTTACATCTAGACCAATTTTTAGGATTAAGTAGAGAATTTATAGTTTTAAAAATATTACAGTGACCACAATAAATGTGGATAAGGTATGCAACAACAGAAACTCTCATACAGTGATGTAGTTTGAAATGGTTAGTCCACTTTTTAAATAAATTGGTCAGTTTCTTCAAAAAGTTAATCATATGTGCACCATATAAATCTGCTACTTCACTCTTAGGTTTTTATTGAAGAGAAATTAAAATGTATAACCATACAAGAAATGTGTAAATATATTTTGTTGTATTTATTGATCATATGTGGACACTGGCAGCAATGCAGTGCTCATCAGCTATTGAATGGATGAATAGATTGTGCTATATCCATACGATATAATCCCACTCAACAATTAAAAGTAATGATCTCTTAATACACACAACAATTTGAGTCTCCAAATAATTAAACCTAGTGAAAGAAACAAGATAAAAAAGCATACTAGGTGATTCCATTTATATAAAATTTTTAAAAAATGCACACTATACTGACAAAAAGTGATCAGTGGTTGATTGTGTACAGGAACAGCAGGACAGTATAGAAGGACATGAGGGAAATTTTGGAGGTGATTGTTATGTTCAATTTCTTGATTGTGGTTTCGATTTCACAGGTATATACATACATAAGACAAAATGTTAAACTGAACATTTTATGTGTGCATTTCACCACATCCAGTTATACCCAACAAAGCTATAATACATTACAAATAGATCAAATACTGTTATTTGTAATTATGATTGCTACTAATTATCTATTGCTGTGTAATAAATTACTGGGAATTTAGTGGCTTGAAATGACAACTTTTACTATTTCACAGTTCCTTTGGCTATTTGGATCTAGGGACCCTGGGTTCTCTACCTAAAGGTCTCTTTGATGATTACAGGCTGTAAACAAGGGGTTGGCTGGCTGCTGGCGTTTCAAGGCTCAGCTAGGGAAAGATCCACTTCCAAACTCATTCACATGGTAGGTGGTAGGATTCAGTACTTTGTGAAATGTTGTGCTTCGGGGTTTCAGTTTCTTACTGGCTTTTGGTAATAGGCTACAGTAACTTAGATCCTTGCCACTTGGGTATCTCAATAGGGTCACTCAGAATATAGCAGCTATGGTTCATCAGAGCAAGCAAGTGAGAAGGATGAGAGCACAAGACAGACAGAGAGAGGGAAACAAAACAGAAGTCAGTGTCTCTCTTAACCCAATTTCAGAAATGACATCCTGCTTCTTTTTCTTTATATTGTATTCATTCGCAGCAAGCCTAGAGGAAGGGGTTACACAAGAACGTAGGTACCAGGAGGTGGGGAATCATTGGGACCCTTTAAAAGCTTCTTAACAAGTAATTTCAGACAATTTATTCAAGAATATGGGGTTAGAATATAGATTAATTCACTACATACTTAGTGTCTCACATCACAAGGCATTTATCAAAACATAATTGTGAAGGAATATTTTAGGAGATTAAAAAATAAGTATGCAGCTACAGCAGTATCATTTTATTTATTTATTTGTAAGATGTAATTTATTTATTTTGAGAGAGAGGGGAAGGAAGGGAGAAAGAGAGGGAGAGAAACTTCCGTGTACGGTTGCCTCTCATGCACCCCCTACTGGGGACCTGGCCTGCAACGCAGGCATGTGCCCTGACTGGGAATCGAACCAGTGACTCTTCAGTTCGCAAGCTGGCACTCAATCTACTGAGCCACACCAGCCATGGTTATAGCAGTATCATTTTAAAAACAATTTTATTTGTATATTGTCTCATTGATGTCATGCTTGGTAAATATTCACTTGGGCTCAACTTTGATCTAGTGGCCACTCTCCTCGCTATCTGTGTTCAGGGTGTGAAATATGCTGTGATGCAATATAAAATTTAACGCATGTGCTCTCTTCTCAAGGAACTAGCAATCTTGCTGAAAAGAAAACCTATAAAATGGGAAAAATTCTAAAATGGACTTACTGCCTGTAAGTGATAAACTGAATGATACTGACTCTAAATTACTCTGAGTTCAGTTGTCAGAGGAAAAAATAAAAATGATCAAGTTGAAGTGTTTAGGAAAGTTGAGCCTTAAGCTGGATCTTGAAAAATGGTGAGTGCCTTTGTTATGCTTTTGTCTACAAATACGCAACCTTCCTTAATGTTTGGGGAGTACCCAGTTGTTTGTTTTCTGGCAAGAAGAAATGTCCTGCTTCCCCAAGTGCAGATTATCTCCATGCCAACTGTCATAAAGTGCACTGGCAAATGACTCTGTCTGTCAAATGTCCCTACCTAGAGTTTTTCATAGGGCGCCAATTAGCTAAAAATGAAGTCAGTGCCTTTTTGGTGGAGTGGAGTGAAGTGTTTTTTGCTGCCTGGCCCTCCAGACTGCTTTGATTTTTCTGGGTTTTCTAAGTGTAATTTTCCAGTCTCCCAGTGGCCCTTCAGGCTTTGAGAAAAAAAAAAAATCCCTCTTTTGCTTAAGACAGACAACATCTGTTCATCTTGCTTCTACTCAACACCACTGCCAACTGTCATGTAAGTGCAGAATCATTCCTTGTTGCAGGTTAGGGAGACAGTGTGCACCAAGGGTTGTGGCCTTACATTATATCAGTGGTATTTTTATATAGCTTGGTATTTTTCAGTATAATTAATTACATAGACAGATGTGTATGTCTGATCTAGTAAGCACATCTGTGATGAGAATGATGAAATAAAAAGAGAATGCAAATTAGACAACACCTGTCTCTGATAAAGATAAATGTGCATGTTTTTAGTCTTAAAATGTGAGGAGGCTTTATGCACTTCATGGAATTAGGAACCGGAAGAAAGCATATTATCAAGGCATGCAGTGATAACAGAAGAATTTCCATCTGCTCTACAGTCAGTCCTCCACTGAATAGCTTCTCTACTGGAACATGGGACTTGTGATAGAGAAAAGATCAGGAAGAGGAATCAGTTATCCATGATGGTGGGGTATTGAGTAAAGGAGAGAAAGCAGATGCAAGTGATTCGAGTCAGACAACTGTGGTCCAATGTCCATGTGGGTACCTGTACTTTGCCTATGGAATAATTTCTAAACACAGCTAAACACAAGATAGTTTACTATAGGAAAATATATGACTTGCTGCTACTTTATTACAGATCTGAAATATAAAAAAAATATTTTTAGTTATTAACCCAACCTTTAAAGATGATATTTTATTACTACAACCTGGAACGAGATGGCTTTAGGAGAGACTAGAAAGCCAATAAAGCAAGGAACATAGCATAATGCGAAAGTCAAGGTAATGCTATTTTAATAAACATTTAAATCCATCTAAAGCCATCTGCATTTTTAATTATGTTAACCTCTTTTCCAGACCTTCCTGACCTGAAAGGGAAACTGCTATAGAGTGACACTTGATTTTATGCATATTAATGAAGAGTCGGCTTCTGATATTTGTGGAATTCATTTCCAACCTGAAGGCTGAAGTTTAAATATGACTCCTTTAGCATTCTGTCTCCGACAGACCCATAAGTACTAGAAGTGCAGAGTTAACAGTGCATTTCACTCTGACTTCATCATTTGCTAGTAAACCTAAATAGCGTTTTGGGAAGAGTACATAATAAATGCATTCAGACACTGCAGCTGTTTTCTGTCTGTTTTCCAAACACATAATGTGCTAATTTGGAAAAAAATCAACAACAGCTGCAAATACATGTCAACAGCAAGGTCTTCAAGGGAAGGCCTTAATAGGTTTTGTTAATCAGTGGTGAACCAGGTGTGAATAAATAATGAACACACTTGATAACAGAGCCCTGTAGCCACAACTGCTGTAGCTAAAGTTCCAATAGCCTTTTCTTTAAGTTCAGATTTACATGGAATAATTAAAAAGGAAAATACTTAATAGCTACCAATTCAATAAACCTGAAGGAAGATGTTCAGAAAAGAAGATTGAATATAGATATCAAGAAACCTCAGATAATATAGAATGTATTTTAATCTTATAAATAAAAGCGGATTTCTAATAATACATTTCATTGGCATATTTTTTTAAACAAAGAGTTGCTGCCTATGAATCTAGAAACAATTAAACAAAATTGATCTCTTATAGAACATATCAGTGTATTTATTAGCACCCTGATTGTTATATTTTCCTTTTAGGGATTGGAAATGTCATAATATAAAAGATACATGGTTTAAGCAGCAAATGAGCATGACACAAACACCAGAACCCTGAGGTTATTACCCTTAAATCCTATGCTGTGTCAATAAACCTACACACATTTTAATCACCCACTGCATAGCAGAGTAGGAAAATGCTTAACACAGATTCACTAATTTTTTTAGTATAAATATAATTGATGAAATCTGAAGTTTTGTGGATAGTAGTTATCCAACATGACTGAAAAGTCATCATTTTATAGGAGACTGTACCTTGCACTTGGGTTTAGATTATGTGGATCCTTCTTAGAATGCTCCCAAGACCAACAGCAGTGTTACCGAGGAACCTGTTATAAAGGCCAATCGTAAGGCACTACCTCAAACCTACAAAATCAGAACTGCGGGGCTGGGGTACGGAGATCTGTGGATCAAGAAGCCCCTTTGGGTAATTTTGATGCTTGCTAAAATTTAAGGTCATTATTTTATATTTGTCACTAATCTGTATTACAGAGTAGTGTTAATTGCCAAGTGCACGGTTTGATGACAAGGCCCCCATCTGGGGACAAAAGCTGCTGAGTATCCCGCTCTGTCAGAGAAGTCAGCAGCTGTTGGTGCCACTATTAGGCTTGCTGGGGGGCACCAGACAGCAGAACAGTAATGTTTGCTGCCAAAGTATTTTTCCGTTGGTATCAAAAGCAGACTGTGTGCGAGAAAGGCTGCTGCGGCAGAAGTGCAGTGTTCCCAAGGAAAGAGTTTTCTGCCCCTTCTTCAACTCACGGGCGTTGAGTAGATTAGGGGCATTTTACAATCCAAAGGGCAAGGTGGGAGCCGTGATTGACTAATGAAGTTGCCATCGCTAAAAAGCTGGCTCCTCCACCAGGACAGGAATCGGTGTTGACCTATCCACCGATACTGCAGTTAGCCGGGGTCTAAAGAGACAATGGCAGAGGATGCTGCGCTATCAAGCTTAGAAGCCAGATTTCAGGACAGATGAAATGGATATGTCAGGAAGTGCTTGGACTTGAGCCATCTTGCCGCTTTTTCTCATACCCCAGTAGCATTTTTTCTAGAAATTCTTTTACAAGAGAGACGTTCACTAATGGTGTGGACAACTGACAGTGGAAGATGACCAGGAGAGGAAAGAACCAAACAAAAACAATTGGGGAGGTTTGATTCCTGCCCAGCAAAAGCCCCCACTCCCCCAAACTGATTGCTGTGAACTGAATGATTGTGCTCCCCCTGCCCAGATTCATAGGTGTTTGGAGATGAGGCATTTGAGAAGCAATTAGGGTGTGGCACTCATGATGGAATGGGTACCCTTATAAGAGGAGATACCAGAGACTGTGTTTTCTCCTTTCTATGTGCACACCATGAGGAAGGACATGTGGACACACAATAAAAAGACAAGCCAGGAAGAGAGCCCTGACCCGAACCCAGCTCTGCTGGTGCCCTGATCTCAGATTTTCAGCCTCCAGAACTGTGAGAACATACATTTCTGTTGTGAAGCTACTTTGTATAAGGTAGTTAATTTTAGCAGCCCAAGCAGATTAAGACATTAACTAACCTTTGTTATTTATTCATAAGGATACTCTTGGCTGTGGGGAGAGAAGAAATTTCTCTCTTTCTCCAATCTTCAGGAACATTGCACTCTTTGAAAGGAAAACTGTATCTTTTCCAGATCCCCTTGTTATATCTGAGGGGAGTGAGTTTGTGGTTGTGGGAAGGGTACTTTCTGCCAGCCTTATGGGGCAGTGGCTGGTACTTTCAACATACTGATGGGTATGATCACCTTTTACTATCTACTGAGAGCTTTGCCCCCAGGTCCAGCATGTAATGCTGAAGAATATCCTGTTACGCTCATTATCAGGCCTTTGTGTGTGACCTTGGGCTAGTCAAGTAATTATTCTGTTTCTTTGCTTGAATAAGCGAGTGATTACTTGGCACATCATGGACACTCAGTGATATCCTTTAATGAGTTTGAAATAAATGATTAATCACATTTTATTTAAAAATGTGCTTAGTATTAAGAGGGAAACTTGGTCAAAAAAGGCAATAAAACCCAGGGAAGTTCTCCTTAAATTAATGGAATATAAGCTAAATTTTGGGAGGCAGTATGGTAAATAAACATGGCATTGCTTTTGTGACCTTTGGAAAATCAAGAGTCTTATCTAAAAATAAGAGAGCCAAAATTAATCATGATCATATTATAATACCAACTTTATTGAGGTTGCCATGGGAGAGGCCATAAACTGACCCATGTCATAAATCTCTGATCCCCCCAACCAGCCTGATGATGGGTACCATGATTGTTAGAAGGTGAATTGTGTCTCCCCAAAACTCACTTGTTTGAAATCCCATCCCTCAGTAACTCAGAATGTGACTTATTTGGAGACAGCATCCTTACAGATAAAATAAAGTTAAAATGAGATCATCAGTGTAGGCCCTAACCTAACATATAACTGGGGTCCTTATAAAAAAACTTTTTACCTCTTTGACAGATAGAAACATGGGGAAAAGAGCATGTGAAGATGGACACGGTGATTAGGGTAATATTCTCACAAGCCAAGGAATGCTAAAGATTACCAGCAACCCACCAGGTACTAGAGGAGATCCATGGATTAGATTCTCCCTCACAGGCCTCAGACAAAGCCAGCCCTACCAGCAACATTGACCTTGGACTTCTAGTGTCAGAAGTTGTGAGGCAGTTAATTTTTGTTATTGAAGACATTCAGGTTGTGGAACTTTGTTAATACAGCTATGGAAATGAATAGAACTAACAGTCCTATTTAATAAATGAGGAAAGTGGGTTTAAGAACTCCTTAGTTAGTGGACTAGCAGACTGACTCAAGGGTAGTTCCTAAGATCCTCATGTCATCATGTTTGTTCTCTTGTGATCTCCACCCCTTGAATGTAGGTGGGACCTGTGTTTTTTTTTTTTTAACCATCAGAATATAACAAAGGTACTAAACTTACATGATTGATTATCTACACTGGATTATGTTATATAAGATTGTAAAGCCTGTCTTACCGAAGGACTTTCTCTTTTGCTATCTTTGAAGAAGTTACCAAACTATCATGTCATGAAACACCATGTAGAGTGGGCTATGTGACAAGTTGCTGAGGGCAGCCTTGGGCTGACACCCAGCAAGAAACTGAGGTTTCTCGGTCTGGCAACCTATGAGAAACTGAATGCTGCCAACAGCTGCAGGAATTTGGAAGCAGGCCCTTCGTTGAGGAAAACCCAGATGCTAATGTAGCCCTGGCCGACACCTTGACTGTAACCCTGGGGAAGATCCAACTAGGCCATGCCCAGATTCCTGAATACAGAAACTCTGATATTCTTCAAACCATTTTTTAAGTTTATCACTTTTGAGTTTGTAATACTTTTTTGAAGCTCGTTAAGTGATAAAGGGGATATTGTCTCCTTAAAACTCTATTGTTGTTAGACAAAAAAATTCCATTCAATTTTTATTTCATAAGAGATTTGAGCAAAAGTCCAGAGCTGTTTTTTTTTTCTTTTCTTTTTTCCAAATCAGCATTCTGTTTTAAAGAGAATGAAGGAGTTATATTTAAAAGCCATGGTGAAAGAAGGATTCTGAATTTAGAGTTAGAAGGCTTGATTTTTTAAAGATTTTATTTATTTAGTTTCAGAGAGAAAAGGAGGGAGAAGGACAGGGAGAGAAACATCAATGTGAGATTTCCTCTCATGTTCCTCCCCACTGAGGACCTGACCTGCAACCCAGGTGTGTGCTCTGACTGGGAATCAAACTGGTGAACCTTTGGCTTGCAGGCTGGTGTTCAATCCACTGAGCCACACAAGCAAGGGTAGAAGACTTGATTTTAAACACTGTCACTATTACTTACGTGAAAGTAGAAGGGCCATGGGCAAATTTCTTATAATTTGCCACTTCTACTATATAAGACAGGTTAATACTGTATGAGAAAGAACCTAGTGAAAGCATGATATACAATAGCAATTAATTAATGCTTCTGTTCTACTTTATCTTCTTTTCTTCTCTGACAGAGCTGTATAGTCTATGGGTGCTAGCAGGGAGCTTCATATCATTCTTTGGGTGGTATGAGATTGTGGTGAATCTTCTAGCACCTATATCATATTCAAGGTGAAAGACATGTGTAGACTCAAACCAAAAAATGAATCATGTGGATCTCTGTAAGTTACATAAAGGTAGGCATTCTGGTCTTCTCAGTGATCGAGGAAAGATTTATTTCTTGCAGTGGAGTTTCAGAAAAGCAAACAAATAGGACTCCTCTTTTTCATTTATAAGAGTGCATGGTTGGTCAAGCAGTCATTAGGGTTGAGTTACACTGTTTCTATCTCTTTCCCCCATTCTTCTCTCTCAAAAATATGTGTGGCCTGGGAATTGGGAACAGATAAGCTAGAATGTTTGAATAAATTAGACCATAACTGAATTAAATTAATTGACAAGTGATACAAGAGACTGGCATTGATAATTGTTTTAGTGACATTACAAATTACATTACTATAGGTATTGTATAGCTCTATGGTATTATCTCAGCTGTTAGTGTGTGTGTGTGTGTGTGTGTGTGTGTGTGTGTATAAAGAATGGTTGGAAAAAGTCCAACCATTGTTAATATAATGAGAACAGTTTGCACAACTTCAGTGGAACCTGGAAGCCAAGGAGAATAGACTGGAATACACATGCATGAACAATGACTACTTTAGGGGTGGTAGATGCTATTGAGTGAGCATGTGTACTGTGTGGCCATTGCATTCAAAATGACTGAGTGAGGAGAACAACAATTCTGCCTCAAACTTTGTGTTAAGCTTGAACGTTCCTCTGTGGAAACTATTCAGATGATTCAGAAGGTCATATCTATGGGTTTTCATCATGACAACACACCCATGAATGCATCATGTCTTGTGCAGAGATTTTTTGTGAAACATCAAGTCATCCAGGTGACTCAGCTCCCCGTACAGGATAGATTTTGCACCCTGCACTTCTGTATTTTCCCAAAACTAAAATCATGTTTGAAAGGGAAGAGATTTCAGGCCAAACATGAGATATAGGAAAATATGACTAGGCAGCTGATGGCATTGGGAGAACTGTGCGAGGCCCTAAGGTGCCTACTTGGAAGTGGACTGAGGCATCATTGTCCTGTGTACAGTGTTTCTTGTATCTTGTGTCTTCTTCAATAAATGTCTCTATTTTTCATTTTATGTGGCTGGATACTTTCTGGACACACCTCATCATGTCTTATTTTTTGCAATTAAATCTCAAGGTCATACATTCAATGACAAACCCAGTGGCATATAGCAACAGACACATGGACCTGATAATTTCATGCTCAGGGTTGGTAGAGACTACAACGACTCTTGCACTGGACACAGAAAATTTAGGGCGTCAATGCTCCAGGAAGGCTGAGTGCTCCAGGAGTGTTATAAGGAGGTCCTTTAAGATCTAACATAGGAGATACATAAAAAAGACAACCTAGGAAAAGCATCCACTTCAGGGAAAAAGACAGTTGGCCCCAAAGAGTTCCGTACAGGAAGGAGCTAGGATTCTGGTGGGAAGGGTACATGCAGGCAATTTGTTTTGAAGTCATGTTGGCGTAAGTGATTTACAACAGATTGAAGAGAATCACTTGTGTCTACTAAACAATGCGGGTTGATAAGAAACGAGGACCTAATATGTAGAAAAATCACTCCCCAACATTCTTTTAACAGCTGTCTAACCCAGAGATGGCAAACGCAAGGCCTGTGGGCCGAATCTGGCCCTCCACCTTGCTTTATCTGGCCTGGCACCTTGTTTCTACCCAGTGGCGGTGCTGAGCTCTCACTTAACTGTGAAGGAGTAGTTATATTAATACAGTCCTAAAATTACATTTAGCCCTTTGAAGGCAACTGCAAGGCTGATGTGGCCCCTGGTGAAAATGAGTTTGATAAACCTGGTCTAAATTGAGCAGATCTCAGTGATGTCATTTGTAAAATGATGGTAATAACAGTATACAGCATGTAAATTAAAGTGCTGTGCTTTAGATACTGAGCATGATATGGGGTGGAGAGCAATTGCCCAATAAATTATTTTTTAAATGTTACTATGTTATGGATTAATAATGTAAGAAATGATGGTTTATCAAATTAGTCACCACTGCAGGTCCATGGAACTGAACATAATACTATGAAACTTATTTTTCCTCCTGAAGAGTTTTATATGTTCTTCTGAATAAAGGTGGCCTTGTATGCCCAGTTATGTACAGGAAATAATTGCTACTAGCTGTCATTGCAAAGGTATACTTTGTTGCAACATGAGGCATGTGTTCTGAAAGGTGGTAGAGATGTTTGCATTTATTTTAGGTAATCCAGAGATACTTTCTCTCTGATTTTGCTAGTAGGCTCTGACTGCTTTGTTGTTTCCCATCAAACTGAGACAGATTTCAAGTCCCCATTTATTTGTAAAGGTCCATGTATGTACCTTGTTATTTTTATACAACTACAGATCTAACTTCTTTAAGTGCACATGTACCCAATACTAAGCTAGAACCATTCATCATGTAAGTGATACTTAGCAGGTAAACAAAGCACATGAACATTTAAAGAAAATGCTCCATAATGTTACCTATTTCTGACATAAGATCTGTGAGAAAGAGCACTGACGTACATCCTGTCGGGAAACATGATTGAACCTGCAGCCAAGCTGGATTCCTTTGATGGGGAAATGTTTTATAATGAGGTGTTACTGAATTAAAAACCTGGTGGTTGCAATATCAAATTAAATCACCACTTTTGAACTCAATTTCACATGAGGCAACTGTAGTTTTTTTTTTTCAAAACAATGAAATCAACTCATCAACCATAAGGATGCTGAAGCAATGCTGCTCTAAGGAGAAGTTGGTTTTAAAAAGGTCACATTATCATCTCTTCCTAATTAATAAGGCCACACTCCATCTTTGTATTTATTCATCTGTATAAATTAATTTTGATACTTGTTTTACAATGTTTACTCACACACAAAAAAGTGTGCAAAAAAGTGCATGTTATACACATGCACTTTGATAAGTGTATATAATTATGCTATGTGTAACTATGGTATGAGTTACCAGTTTATAGATGCAATTCCTTCTATCCAGTGTTTTTCAAGGGGTATGTGTCTTAGTCCATTTGAACTGCTTTAAAAGAATGCCATAAACTGGTGTCTTAGAAACAGCAAACATTTATTATAGTTCTGGAGGCTGGTACGTTTAGTGAGGGTATGGTCAGTAGGGTCATTTTTCTTGCATGGTGAGAGCCCACTTCCTGGTTCGTAGCTAGCGACCTTCACTCTGTGTCCTCACCTGGTGAGAGGGGCTAAGGAGCTCCCTGTGGCCTCTTTGTTAAGGACTCTAATCCCATCCATAAAAGTTCCGCTCTCAGGACCTAACAGCCTCCCAAAAGTCCCACCTCCCAGTACTTTGGGGCTTAAGATTTTAACACATAAATCTGGGCAAGGTAGGGTGGTTGGACATAACCATTCAGTCTGTGGCACTAGCTGATCAGGATAATAACAATAATATAACAGAACAGTAGTACTATGCATAATTATACCTAACATCTATTCCATGATTTCTTATATCAGGTATCATCCTAGGATTTTTATATACATTAACTCATTTAATAAAGATGACCTTTATCATGCTTACCTCTCCAAGGTTAATAAGAGCTCCTATAACTAAGGGCATCTGACTGCTGAGAACAACTCATTCGTCCCTGAGATGACTATGTGCTTTCCCATCTCTGAGCCTTAGCCTGTGGTTTGCCCTTTTGTAATGTGCAAAAATATTGTTTCTTTATTGTGACTTTTTCCTTCATTCAAACTGGCTTTGTCCAGTCTAATAGTACCTTGACATGCTGCACATTCACTCCCTTAAACACTAAGTAAGTCCTTAGGATATCAAGTTCTGGTCGGCATCAAACTGTCTTCAGAAAAAGTCTCAAATCTATTGAACAAGGGGGCAGAATTTTGGTGAAATGAAGATAACATCTTGAACTTAGTTGTGTTGCAGCGCCAGGACGCTATGAGCAACTACTCTCTAACCTGGCCCTGTCCTATCAGTGGAACCATGACCCCAACTCCATTGTCACCACGATTAATTATTTTTCCAGTACATGGTCTACCCCTGGAGCCATTGGGGAGGCAGGATTTAGAGCGCTGCTCACTTGTGTCTCTGGACTTGACACCACTTCCTTGAATAAACCTTTACTTTTTTGCTGTAAACTCCTGTTCATGTTTTACTTGACTTTGATGCTTGGAGGCAAATGGGTCCCTTTAGTTAGGTCACAATTTGCCTAGAATTCTCATTTTTTTTGTCCTCACACTTCAGTTTCAATCGTCCTTTGGTCTGGTTTTAAATATCATTCTCTTTAGGGAGACTTTCCTAACCCACTGAGAATAGATGGTGGAAATCCCCTCTTTGGATCCAGAGTAGTAGATGGTTAACCCTGGCTGGTAAGTATCTGGTATATGTTATGTTTTTTTTTTCTTAGTAATAAAACCAGTTGCAGCAAAGTGCCAGGTTACAGTGGATAGCCAATACTTATTTGCTGAAACAATACATAATTATATTTACTATTTTAAATCTAAAATGGATAACTTTCCAAATAATTTCTGGCTTATAAAACACAACACAGAAGGGAAAGGGAGTGAGCATAGCAGGGTGAGAATATTCAGATAGTCCCTAACAAACAATTTGCTTATTGTGAAAATCATTTAGAAGTAAAGGAGTGAAATAGATCCCACATTATTAGGGAGTTCATTCTAAGGATATTGACTTGAAAATGTCCTTGGTCAGCATTTTATTTTGCCCTTTAGCTGTTGATGGATTTTCAAGGCTATTTGAAAAACATTGCCAAAAATATATTAGTATGAGTGATTTAAAGCTAATGGTAAGGAAATTAGATGAACAAAAAGACAAAAATAAGGAACTGCAAAATAAAATAAAAATGCAGTATAAGCATCTAAGCTTCATGGACCTTTGGAATGAGTGAACTGCTTACACATCTGCAAGATATAGTCATTTGTTTTTTAAGTGTGAAATAATATTAAAACTAACTTCAAGCTTTCTTATGTTTAATAGGTTTTTGATGATCAATTATAAGTCTAGTGTGGATGTTTTATGGACTGATATTTAACTAGGAATCAAGTAGTGTTTAAATAGCAAAACAATTCTGTGAATATTTAATATATGTCTTCAGAAATCAGACAAATAAAAATCATATATATATTTTAAAATAAATATTAGAAACAAATCAAAATGATGTGTGCTGTGATATGCATTATTTATAGAGTTGATTATAATCAAAATAATTACATATGCAGGTATATCAATTATGTTAAATAGGTTTCAGTTATTTAATGACTAAAAATTTATAGCAGCTTCAGAACTAATTATAAAATAAACAAGCTATTATTCATCTTTCTAGATGTTTCTGAAATACCTTTGAATATTTAGCATTGTTTCAAGCAGGATATTGTATATTAGTTTTATACATTTGACAGCAAATTAATTAATCAAATAGATTTGCATGTATTTTGCCACTAAATCATACTTAGAGTGATTCAAGTCTAGAATAATTATCTAAAGGAATTTTCTCAAGATGACTGAGACATTGTGTCTCTGGTTCTGTTGAAATACCAATGCCTTGAAATCTTAGTAGCTTTTCTTATT
The DNA here is from genome assembly GCA_004027475.1 of Anoura caudifer. Classification (NCBI taxonomy): domain Eukaryota; kingdom Metazoa; phylum Chordata; class Mammalia; order Chiroptera; family Phyllostomidae; genus Anoura; species Anoura caudifer. The sequence goes on along the minus strand of PVKU01000470.1, from coordinate 241,933 downwards.
GTACATGTATCTTTTGTTCATATCTCACATGAGACTGAAGCTGGACCTATGATATAAGTAATGACTAAAACTGAGTAAAATATAATTTTAAATATCAAGAAAAAACAAATGTAAAGCTGTTCTTTCAAAATTTGAAATTAGTGCTGCTGTTTAAATGTAAGGATGTTGCCTTTTTAAAAATTAATATTAAAATCTGTTTTTCATCATTTTTCCTCTTTGTGTTCTTGTGATTGGTGTTAGGAGTCATTGCGACGTGGCAGTTAAAAGTGTGGGCTTTGTTAATGGTGTCTGACATGATGAATGTGCTCAAGAAATACCAATTAAATGGATGGGTATTTGAATATCTCCTTCCCACTTATTGAGTGAACATTGGCAAATAGATTTTCTAAACTCCAGTTTCTCTTGGAAAATGTAAACATAGTTGTGAGGGCTTAGCGTCCAGTGTTATTTGGGAAGGGCTTATTTGTTTTCTATGATTTTGTTTTCTCTATCACTTCCTTGTAGCCCTAGGCCCTCTTCTTTATAAGTGCCCTAAAAGCAGGTGGTTTCTCTGGGGAAGAATCTCAGAATTATAGCACAGTTTGCTGGTGGTACAGTACCTGGAAGCAACTGGCTACAAATGTGACATCAACCAAAAAGTTCTTTCACAGCAAACAAACCATCAATAAAATAAAAACACAACCCACTGCTGGAAGGACATTTTCATCAATGATACATCTGAGAGGGGTTAATATCCAAAATATATAAAGAACTTACACAACCTAAAACCAGAAAGACAAGCAATACAATTAAAAAAATGAGTAAATGATTTGGTTAGATACTTCTTCAAAGAGGTCATACAGATGGCCAATAGACATGTGAAAAGATGCTCAACATCACTAATCATCAGAGAAATGCAAATAAAAACCACAATGCGATACCATCTTATACCCGTCAGAATGGTCATCATCAATAAATTAACAAACAACACGTGTTGGCGAGGATTTCATGAAAAGGAAACCCTCATGCACTGTTGATGGGAGTGCAGATCGGTGCATCACTTTGAAAAACAGTACAGAGTTTCCTCAAAAATTAAAAATGGAACTGCCTTATGAACCAGCATTCTTACATTTGGGAGTATATCCTAAGAAATCTGAAACAATGAATTGAAAAACTATGCACCTCATTTTATTTCAATATTTTTTATAACAGCCAAGATTTGGAAGCAGCCCGAGTGCCCATCAGTAGATGAGGGGATAAAAATGGTGTGATACGTTTCCACAGTGGAATACTACTTGGCCATGAAAAAGTGGAAATCTTAAATTTTTGTGACAGCCTGGACAGACCTGGAAAGTATTATGTTATATGAAATAAACCAATCAGAGAAAGATAAATGATGTATTATTTCATTGATATATAGAATCTAATAAACAAAATAAACTAACAAACAAAATAGAAACACACTTACAGGTACAGAGAACAGACTGACTACGTGGGAGAGGAAAGGAGGATTAGGGAACTGGGTGATAAAGGTGAAGGAATCAAGGACAAAATTTAAAAAAAAACTGACAGACAACAGTATGCTGATTACCGGAGAGAAAGGGAGGTGGGGGAGGGAGAAGAGGGTAAGGGGGGATAAATGGTGACAGAAGGAGATTTGACGTTGGGTGGTGAACACACAATACAATATACAGCTGATGTGTTATAAAATTGTACACTTGAAACATATGTAATGTGATTAACCAATGTCACCCTAATAAATTCAATAGAAATTGACAGAGAGGAAAGAAAAATTAGAAAAAAAATATGTGTTTATTATCATATTGTTTTCCAACACTTACACTTTGCTTTTTATGGATGTTTGTTTTATTTGGCTCTGTTTTGTTTTACAATCCTCAAGATGTGTCCCAACACCTTGTTACTCTGGTTACTCTAGGGTGGGCCAAAAACCAGCATCAAAGGCACTTTAATGGAGCGCTTTAGAAATGCAGGCCATTAGGCCCCATCCAGACCAACTGAATCAGCACTGCCTATAGCAAGTCCTCAGGTGTATGTTTACAAGCGCATTGCAGTTGAAGTCTCAGGACCCTAGTATGCCATCAGAATGCTTTTGAATAGCCTTGAAAACTGGAGACTAGACATAGTTGGTATAATCTATCAATGATTAACTTCTCACTCTATTTTGATAGGTCTATACTTCCAAAGGGGAATGGAGGTGATTTAATAAATAATTAGCTGTCAGTTTCACCCTGGTTCCTGACTACAGCAATTTTTATTTCCCTACACTTGAAGTCACTTGATTTCCATCTGGAGGATTCCCTTACATTGCCTCTTATTTCTGGGATGAGCCGTGTTTAAAAAGAAAATGGCCTACCAACTTCAACCTTGAATTCTATGGTTTACTTTTGTGTCATCCCCAGGTGCTCTCCTGGTTGCCACTATTTATGTAACTTGGCTTCTTTCGTGCTCACTGCTCCTGTCTTCAGGTGAATAGTGACTCATGTGTGAATCTTTCTTAAGACTGCATTTCCTTTTCTTCTTTCTGTCCTCTGATGCCTGGTACCGAGTGTTTACCTCCTGGATTTTCTGGTGGTTCCTGTCTGTTCATACATTCTATTATTTTGGTTAGCTATTCAATTCAAGTGAACTTTGAAGCACTAATTTAGGGGTATGCTTCACCCAAAACAGAGCAACAAATGTAGATCAATTTGTAATACATAAGTTGTTATGGATATTATTTTTAAAATGTATAGGTTAATTATGAATGTTTAGAATTCATGTCTAACTTTCTTTCAAATATATATTCTGTTAGTTTGTGATGATCAAGAGTTTGATTTTCAAAACTGCTGAACTTGGAAAAATATGGTAACTTTGGGCATTTTAGATATCTTGTTCAGAATCCACTAAAAGCAGGAGATATTATTAATTCATTGTGTGAAATGTAAGTTTTGGCAAAAGAGAATCAACAAAAGTTTACAAAAGAAATGATAATGTTCATTCAAAATATTACACTGAAAATATATGGATTTAGTGTTGAGTTTGTTATTTGAATGTGAAAGAAATCAAGTCAACCTTAAATTTATGCTGCTTGTTTATTTCCCTGTCCTAGGCTATCTTGTTTTGATATATGTGCTTATTCTAAACTGTCTACAGTGAAGAGAGAGCACCAGGTTTTTCTAGAAACCAACTCTGTGCCTGATTTTTTTTAATCTTTGCTTTAGGATGATCTAAATGCTGCCTGAAGTCTAACATCTTGGAACAAAATGTATTCATTTCTCTCTGTCATGTTACATTTAATCATTTCTGTTGTCAGCATGCCCTCTAGAATTCAGAAAAATCCTCTTGCTCCACCAAAAAATATATCTCATCTTTACTTTGATTAACAAAAAGCTATATTTCCATAATCCCCTTCTCACTGGCTTCTCAGTGTTCATTTTTTCTGTCTCCAAATAGTTCTGTGTATGCCTTTCAGATAATCTGAAATGCTTACTGTCTGTCATCGTGACTGTTTCTTTACTGAAAATTTTTTATCCAACTTCTACAAAACAGAAAATTGATTCACCACCATGCTAAAAAAAGAAGAACTTTTATAATGGAAGATTTTAGGTATGTGTATGAGGTCTGTTCAGAAAAAGTTCAGACATTGTTAATATAATGAAAATGGTTTGTGCAACTCTGATGGAAACTGGCAGCCAAGGAGAGTGGACTGGAATGCTCATGTGTGAACAATGATGTCTTCACTGCACTAGTCAGTGTGGGTGGTGGACACTGTTGAGTAAGCAAATGTACTGTGTGGCTGTCACATTCAAAATGACTGAGTAACTAGGGCAACCGATCTGCCTCAAATTTTGTGTTAAGCTTGAACATTCCTCTGCAGAAACTATTGAGATGATTCAGAAGGCCACAGCTATGGGCAACTGGTGATTTGGTGCCCTGCAACTTCTGCCTTTTTCCACAACTAAAATCATCTTTGAAAAGGAAGAGATTTCAGACCATTGATGACTTTCAGGAAATTATTACGGGATAGCTGATGGTGATTGAAAGAACTGTATGAGATCTCACTGTGCTTACTTTGAAGGGGACTGAGGCATCATTGTCCTATGTACAATGTTTCTTAAATATTCTTCAATAAATGTATCTATTTTTCATATTACCTGGCTGGATACTTTCTGGACTGATTGTGCATGTGCCTGTATATTTTCTACACACATGTATAGGAGACTACTCGTAAATATACAGGTCAGTACCTTTTTATATGCTGAGTCCACTCACATAACCAGTTACTAGATCGACACAGACATTTCTCTCTACTCCTTTAACCACTTTGTACTAAGTTTGGGCCTTCATTGAGAGTTGCCCTTCTTCTGGCCTCCCCACCACCAGTGGTCAAGTTGGGTTAGATTATGTTGCCATAATAAACTAGCTAATTCTTAGAGGGTTAAAAGAATAAATTTGTTCTTTTTCTTTCCAATGCTACGTATCTGTTGAGATCATTGCAGTTTGTCTGCACTTAACCTTTATTCATATTTTGAAGTGTTATTTTCTCTCTTGGTAAGAAGAATGAATTACGAAGAATTTTATCCAGGTACTTGAAGCCTACATTGTTCATATTCTCTTTTAACATCTTTTTTTTGTATTCTCTATGACTTATATGTTTTCTTTTCTCTTTTTAAATTTGACCTATACGTCTTCCAGAAGTGTTGGTCCGGTTTTCTATTTCACAGCTGTAAACATTATCATCTTCAACACTATCAGAGTGCTATTGATTGCATACCTGCTACCAAATACCAGATATCCTTAGTATCAAATATTGTGCTTAGCCTTATCAATCATAAGATTGATGATACTGAGCCTTATCAACCTCCTGTAAATAGGAGATATGGGTTAGAGTCAAGGGGCATAATCTCACATTCGATGATATTATAGTGTTTTTGGTTAAGCAGTGACTTTTCCATATCTGTCTTTACAATATTATCAAAGTTGCACTCAAGGTTTGTAACATGGTGTTTGGTTAAACCTTGAAGTTCCTGTTTTATATTTGGAAGATTGTAAGATAATCGGAAAATCTTTCTTTTATGTCTTAATTTAAAAAAATTGTTTATCAGTTCACAATGGTTTCTTCCCATGTGTCCTAGAAATTTTATCATTTTAGGTTCTATTCTAGGTCTATGATTCATTCTGAATTGATTTTTGTACATTATGACATATGAATCAAAGCTCCAATTTGATTTGCATAAGACTATCCAATTATTCTAGCACCAGTTTGCGGACAAGACTATCATTTTGCACTGAGTTGTCTTTTGCAGCTTTTTCAAAAATAAATTGTCAATGTATATAATGGCTCTATTTCTAAATTTTATTTTGTTTTATTTTCATATTTAACTTTGTGTCAAACTGTAGCTTATTAATTACTATAGTTTTACAATAAATATTAAAATCATATAACGTCAAGGCCCTCAATTTTCTTCTGTAGTTTTTTTAGTTGTTTTAAGATCTTTGCATTTCCAAGTGAATATTAGAATCAGTTTGTCAATTTCTACAAAAAAAATTGTAATGTTTTTGGCTGGGGTTACATGCTAGCAATATTAAGTTTTCTAGACTATAAGTCTTTTCTTTTTAAATTTGAGGCTTTAGTTTAACTCTACAGTATTTTCTCATTTTCACTTTATTGGTTTTGGACATCTTTAGTTAGGTTTATGCCTACATGTCTTATAGTCTACATGCTAATAATGTGAATGGATTTAATTTTTTTCAAATATTAGCATAATTTTATTTGCTTAACTTGTTACTTTAAGGTATTTAGAATAAATCTTTAGCTTACCAAGGTCTACTCTCAAGTGATATTATGCTACTTCTCAAACAGTGTATAGATCTTAGAAGAGTATGCTTCCATTTCTGTCTTCTTCCCACGCTCTTACCAATGCCCCCCTAAAAAAACCCTAAACCCTGGCCTTTCTGTTCACCCTGTTTACTCCAGCTGCCTTGGGGACACTAGAAGAGGTGAAGAGGGTGATACCCTTTGAAGATGAAGTTAGGGGTCGCAGAGAAGGAATACAGGGGACCCCTAAGAGCTGAAAAGGGTGAGGAAAAATGTATTCTACACTCAAACTCTAGAAGGAATTAACACTGCCATCATCTTCACTTTAGTCTGGTGAAATTCATGTTGACTGACCTCCAGAATGGTGTGATACATCTTTTTTGTTTTAAGCTCCTACATTTGTAGCAATTTATTAGAGCAGCAATAGAAAGCTAATACATTTTGCATTGCTTAGGAATCACTGCCTCTAGATCATTGATGTCTAGTACTTTAAAAAGCATTCTTTTTATGTTTGTTCATTTGGTTTTGGGCATTCAGGTTGGAGAGTAAATATGATTCCTGTCACTCCATCTAGACTGAAAGTAGAAATCCAAGTACGTTTTATAATTTTTAGGAAATAAAAAACAGCAAATCTTCAATTCCTTGAAGATCCATGCATGGGTTTGTTTATTTTAGGCATAAAGTTTGATTTTATGGAGCTGGTGAATCAAAGGTAGGAAAAGAGTGATATAAAGGCAACATTCTCATATAATATAAAAAATAAGAGGGGGATTTGTACATTATGTAGTGGAAGTAGCATAATATGGTGAAAAAGCAAGGAACTTTAGAGTCAGACCTCAGTTTATTTTCTAATTTTACCCTCTTCTTTGTTGAGTGAGACAAGACATTAACCACTCTGAGCCTTCTGTCATCTGTGAAACAAGGATAATGTTCTATGATGGTTGCAAATGGTGAATTAAAAGGACTTGGTCTGGTCCTTAGCACATGATAAGGATTTAACAAATGTAAACTTTCTTATTCTTAATGTATCTTAATACAAAAGTGAAGCATTAGACAACAGAGCTGTGAGAACTATTAGTTCCTCTTGAAAATGGGCACGGAAGAGGAAGTAGTGTTTGTTTAGATGCATGCTTATATTAGCAAGGGGTCTTAGACAAAAGGTGGAATATTAAGGAAGTGATTATAAATGTCTATGTGGTAAGTATTAGTTAAATTTGGGACTTGAACTGTCTGTAAGAAGTTTTCAAATCGGAACTCTCCTTTAGTTTCAAGGCTGAGTAAGAACTGAGCCGACACTGACAGTCTTTTGTTCCATAGAAAATACTGAAGTGATTTGGTTAATTAACTTCAAAATAAATCCAAAACCTTTTTGGCCTGATTCAGTCCTTTGATGGAACCACTGTCTCCCTCATGAAATCTAGGGTTTGCATAAAAGGAAAAAGTGCATGTACTGAATGCCCAGAATTGATCATTTTTGCTCTTGAGACAAAGGAATTCACACACCCTACACCAGTCATTTTGGGTCTCTTCTTCCATCTGCTGACCTCAGCTCCACCCACTTGCCATTGAGTCATTGCCTTTGATCTTCTCTTTCCCTCTGTCACTCCATACAAGTTAATCCTGTTGATAAATTCCTGCTTGTATCTGGTCCAGGGACTTCTGTCCGTTAAGAAGCTTCCTGGACTCACACTGGCCACCAATGTGGCTCAGTTGGTTGGGCATTATCATGCAAACCAAAGGGTCACTGGTTCAGTTCCCAGATAGGGCACATATGGGAGGCAACCAATGGATGTTTTTCTTTATTTCTCCCTTCCTTCTCCTCTCTCTGAAACAAACAAGCAAACAAACAAACATAAAACCTTCCTGAACTTAAATGAGGAATTCACATAAAGGTTAATTTATAGAATGAGATAAAATAAAAATTTCCTGTTACATAATGTTTCTAAGATTTTTAAAATTCTTTTTATTATATTTCACATTAGGTTGACATGGAGATAATCTACCTGGTTTGAATTCTTGCCCATTGTTTTCTAGCTGTGTTACTTTAAGGAAGCCACTTAATTTTTCTTAGCTTTCAAGCTCTTCTATACAGAACAATATTGGTACCTCCCTCACCATGTGTCATAATCAAATGGTTAATATATATGACAGTGCTTACAAGTACCTGGTGAATGATAAGTGCTAGACAAATTTATAATATTATCAGTGCTTTAAAATTTATGCAAATATATTGTGATAATTTTTGACTACATTCTGCTTTTATCATAAAGCTCATATTTAACATAGTTACTTAAACGCAAAAATGCTAACAAAAACTACTAAATTTAGAGTTTTTTCCTCTTTAGAAAACCTAGCTGTTTTAACCATATAATCCTATCTTCTGATGCCATTTGAGAGGCATCAGAATTATAGACCTTGCAGACGTTTTGGAACTGTGTTTGTGAGCCCTAGAGCATAGACAGGTAAGGGTGTCAGCTCAGAGACTTTGCAACATTGATTTGTATTATTTAATTCATTAGGATAGAATATGGGCTATGTAAATAATATATGCTGTTTATTTGTAAATGAAGATTCCAGAGAAGATCTAGTGCATTTCAAAATTTAACATGCTTGAAAATCACCTTGGGATCTTGAGAAAATGCAGATTTGGAATCTGAAAGTCTTGAGTGGGGCCTGAGCTTCAGTAATTATAGTAAGTTCTCAGGTGGTATGTTTATGCAGCTGGTACTTGACCTAAACTATGAGTATTAAGTTTATAAGATGTTGGCAATTAGAGCAATAATAGTTTAATAATTGAAGTTCATTAACTCTTTTGAAATCCACTATTGGCCATCAAGTACATCTTTTACACATTTCAGATGAACATATTCCATGGTTATGAGGTTCTTTAAAAATCGTATTTGTAAAATATGCCTCTCAGATGTTATGTTTTTCTTAATGTTGATTTTATTTAATTTATCATTTCAGTTACATGGCATATTCAACATTAGAACTAGGCTACCAGATATATATTCATCAGAAAGTAAAGATGAAATTGGCAGTCTTCTGCTGATTATTTTTATGATCATAATGTAAATATAATGAGTTGAAAATTTAATGAGTTGAAATGGGATGAGTTAAAATAATTTTAAAAATCATTAAAATAATTAAGTTGTTTATGAAGTACCCAAAGTTTATGTCCTCCTCTTTTCCCTCCCCCAGCAGCCCTAATCAACAGCTCTATTGACACATATAGTAATATACTCATACACATATTGCATAAAAAACAACAAAATTGGATGAGAAGATGTGTGAATTCAAGAAAAATCTCTGAAAATGTAGTAAATAACAATAATTAGAAGAGAGCAAGTCAGTAACATTGGCATCTACATATCTCAAGGCAAACTGCTTGAAGAATAATGAATAAATTTTTAATTAAGTTTGATTTTAATTGAAAAATAGAGATGTATCAAAATATTTCATGGAAGAGAATTAAATAAATGTTCTTTAGCAGAATTCCAAGGATAATTACTTTAGAAAAATTCAATTTTCTCATATCTTTAAAGAATAATGTATTTACTTCATGTAGACAAGCATTCTACTTTCAAGAAAACTTGTTTTTATGAAGCTTACATTGGTATTTGTTTTGTCTATCTATGTGCTATTCAGGTTCCTTATTATGCTTGGAGTTAAGGTATTCTGTACTAATAAAATGCTGCTTAAAGTTTGCAATGCCATGCACTATTCAGAATTTATTTTCAATAAATGATTTGAACAAAAATAAAATGGTATAAGATAGCTCTGTTACATAAAAAAAATTGCATTTACAACACTTTCCTTTTTTTTTGGTTGTTATTTCTAATTACTAGAGGATTTTACATTTCTGACCAACCACCTTTTAGTACATTTATGATGTGGACCCCGGAATGTGGGGTCCACCACATTGTGGCTGAGATATGAGAAATTCAGACTACTGAGTCCTGTGGAGGAAAAGGGACAGCATAGCTTCTCTCTCAAGGGGAGAAAAAGCCTGGGCCCTCCCCTTGACCAGCCTTTATTTCTTTTCTGGGCACTTTACATGATGGTCCTCATTTACTATGCACAGATTCACTTTAGGTGGTTACCTTTTACAGAAAACAAAGGAGAGGATGCCATTAAGCACATCACAGATGAAGGATATTAGCAAATGAAAAGGGAAAAGTGGTTGAACCGGTTACACTCATCCTTAGAAAGTTTAGCATGGATTTTAGGAAGTTACTTTGCAGTAAATGTTTGCTGCCTCAGTTCAGGGTGAGAGAGTTTTAGCAAAAGCAAGTCTCATAGAAGTCTTGGTACAATGCAGGCTTGATTCCCCATGGGAGAACCTATCTGTGGGTGTGGGTCCTGTGCATCGGACCTTGCTTTCCACTGGGAGCTGGGCCCACGCCACGCAGAATGGTCTCCTACACATTTATATCTTGCAGTGTTTATGACAAGGTTGGATGTCACCATGGAGATTACTGTTGTATCACAAATTTTACATTCTAATGTTGGTATAATATAAAATGATTATGGATTGTAGTTCAAAACTTAAAAGATTTAGTAATGATGATAAAACATGTTTTACTACTTTTCATCCTTGGGTTCCTCCTGTCTGTGGCACTACCTAAGATAAATAATACATGTTCTTAATTTAACAAAAAACATGGTGATAATTATGTTTGCTTAAAGATATGCACTTCCAACAAAGTAGTAAAGGAGATTACATACATATTTTATGATAATTTATACAACTAAATTAAAAAAATCAATGTGTTTTGATCAACATTTAGAAACGATGTTTTAGTATACCCCATAATGAGGACTTTGAAATATGAAAGAACATTTTAATAATTATTTAGAAGTTCTGCATTAATAATGTGACTTTCTTTTTCTTCTAATCTCCACGATTATTCTTCCAGTTGCGGAGCATATCTTTTTTTTTTTTTTTTTAATAAAGCCCTTGTCATTCTGCAGCGGTGCATTACTAATCAGACAATGGTTTCCATACTGGTGAAACGTTACTTGAAGTATTTATTACAGCTGTTAGACTGTTAAAGAGTTAGCCAGTTATAAATTGCTCACATTATATCAGGTCTCATTTGCCACACAGTTCAAAACTGCTTGTCCTTTTTCAAAGCAAGCATTGCATAATTACAGTAAGTGACTGCAATTATAAACACATAACTTTCAAGAATGTCATTTATTGACTTAATCGAAGTAAATTCAAAATGAACATTTTTTTCTTCTCCATGTTGACCTTTGCAGAAGACCTCAATCACATACATTTTGCAATGTGTACTTCCTTTATTCATGTACATGTTCTTTTGTTCAATGAATATTTTTAAAGCACCTAATATATAAAAGGAAATGTATGCATGAAAGTTAGTGGAACCAGCAAGATAAAGTAGTGAGGTATTAATGAATTTGTTAAGTAAGTGGCATTGTTTTTTTTTTTTTGTTTGTTTGTTTGTTTTTTCTTTTTTTAGCAGGAATAAAAGTCTGAACTTGTCTGCTCACTGCATTTTGATATTGGAGTTGCCAAACAAGAGTGCAGTCAAGCACTGGATGGAATGATGCTTTACTCACATGGAGAAGAGACACAGCAAGACCAGCTTCAGAAGAGGGCTTCCTTCCTTGGCCAGCCGGGCTCCACGCAGAAGAGGATGCGGGTCAGTTAACCTGTACACATTTCTCTTGTGCTGCTGCAGAAGGACCCCATCCTCTCCCCATCAACAATTCATATCCTAAAAGTAGGGTGTCAACTTTCTTTTCAAGGGCTCATGGAACATAAAGCTTCAATAGAATAGAAATTTTAAGAGTTGAATCTTAAAATGAATAGAAACAGAAATTTAGAAAACAAGAAACTCAGAAAAATAAATATTGAAAACCACAAATTACTCCTAATGATTATTTTGTAGCAAAAAATGAAATCAATTCTAAATTGCTATATACTTTGTAAATGATAATAATTAAACATTTGAGGCTAAACCTTTGGAAGTTAACAAATTACTTCGAAGAATATTTATATCTAAAATATTTATACTTATAAACAAGAAATAATTTAGCTAATTTCATTATTTAATCATCTAAAATAGTTTGAAAAATGACCAACAAAACAAACCAGAGGAAACCTGAAGAAAGAGCATAGTGAAGATAAAAGTGTAGGTTAATAGACTTAAAAACAACAAGCACATTCTATTTTATTTTTTAAGCCTTTTATTTATTTATTTTTAGAGAGGGGAAGGGAGGGAGGAAGAGGGAGAGAAACATCAGTGTGTGGTTGCCTCTCATGTGCCCCTCACTGGGGACCTGGCCCACATCCCAGTCATGTGCCCCTGACTGGGAATCCAACTGTCAACCCTCTGGTTCACAGGCTGGCCTGTGCTCAATCCACTGAGCCACACCAACCAGGGCAATGAGTACATTTTAAATGTCATTGGTTCTTTGAAAATGGATAACACCTAGGCCTATATGGAAAAAAATGAAGAAAAATGATATCAAATTATATATCAAAAATAAAAAGTACTATAATGCCAAGTTCTGTGAAAATTAGAGAAGATGATTTTTTAAAACCAAATATAAATTGCCAAAATGGAGCCCAGAAGTGATGGAAAAGCAAATTGACCAAATAACATGAAAAGATAATCAGAACACTAAGCAAATCAAATCTGTGTCACATGTCATTCCTTTCCAATTTTTCAGAAATGCAAAATCCCACTTCTACTTATATTGTTTCAGAGTTGAGATGAGTGAAATCTTATTTATAAAGCAAATCTAATATCATATCATTGTATCAAATTTGAAAATAATATGCAAATGAAAAATAGCAGACAATAGCCTCACTTGTAAATCAATGTGTAATGCCCCCTAAGATATTAGCAAAAGGAAATCTGAAACACATTAAAATAAAAATTATCATTGTGATAGATTTTAATAATAAAATGTTGCTTAGTATTAGAAGCCTACTGATTACATTTATCAATAAAAGTGACCAAAGGAACACTAACAATAATAGCTGATAGAAAATTAATAAATACTTCTGATCAAAAACTCCTCTGATGGATGTGACTTCTGTTAAGTCCTGTCATTTTGTTCTCTGGTCTTCATGCCTGAGTATTGTTTGGCCCATTGCTCTGACCTGCTGAATGCACATATTTTAATTTTTGTCTCTCCTTGTTATTGATCTGAACTTGGCTTGATCTGAACAAATAGACCATCCTAAATTGTGAGCTTATCGATGGCATGCATTTTTGTTTTCATGTAGATATTCAGCTTGTATCAAAGATCCGGCCAATAATAGGCATTAAATACAGAAAATGAATACATAGATCCTGATTTTATACATAATTCAGATTCACATACTTCTTTATTTTTATTTTATTGTTAAATTGCAGTTTTCCTGCATTTTTCTCATTGCTCATCCCTACCTACCTCATCCCTCCCCACTACCACAGTCAGCCGCCCCCCCCCCGACCCAGTGCCCCTGCCCATGAGGCCTCTATTCCTGTTCCTTTGCTTGCCTCTTCCCCTTCTTTGCCCGTTATTCACCTTCCTCCTCTCCTCTGGTTGCTTTCAGTTTGTTCTTTATTTCCAAGTATCTGGTTCTACCTTGCTCATGTTTGTTTTGTTGATTATGTTCCACTTATAGGTGAGATCATATGGTATTTTCTTTCACTGCCTGGCTTATTTTGGTTAGCATAATGTTCTCCAGTTCTGCCCATGCTGTCACGAATGGCAGGAGTTCCCTCTTTCTTTTTGCTGTGTAGTATTCCTTTGTGTAAATGTACCACGGTTTTTGATCCACTCATTTACTGATGGACACTTAAGCTATTTCCAGCACTTGGCTATTGTAAATAATGCTGCTATGAACATTGGGGTGCATAGGTTCTTTTGAATTGGTGATTCAGGATTCATAGGGTATAGTCCCAGAAATTGGATCACTGGATCAAAAAGCAGTTCCATCTTTAGTTTTTTGAGGAAATCTCATACTGTTTTCCACAGAATGTTGTGCCAGTTTGCATTCCTACCAAGAGTGTATTAGGGCTCACTTTTCTCCACAACCTCACCAGCACTTGTTGTTTGTTGATTTATTAATGATGGGCATTGTGACCAGTATGAAGTGGTATCTCACTGTGGTTTTAATTTGCATCTCTCTGATGGGTAGTGATTTTGAGCATTTTTTCATGTGCCTATGGGCCTTCTGTATGTCTTCCTTGGAGCAGTGTCTGTTCAGGTTCTTTGCCCATTTTTTACTTGGATTGCCTGTCTTTCTTGTGTAGAGTTGTGTGAGTTCTTTTTATATTTTGGAGATCAAACCCTTGTCTGAGGTATCATTACCAAATATGTTTTTCCAAACTGTTGGTTCCCTTTCTATTTTGTTAATGTTTTCTTTAGCCATGCAGAAGTATTTTTAGTTTGACATTGTCCCATTTTTGTATTCTTTCCTTTATACCCCTTACCCCAGGGGATGTAGAGGTGAAAATACTGCTGCGTGGGATATCTGCGATTTTCCTGCCTATGTTCCCCTCTAGCACTTTTATGATGTCATGTCTTATATTTAAGCCTTTTGTCCACCTTGAGTTTATTTTGGTGTATGGTGTAAATTGGCAGTCTAGTTTTATTTTTTTGCATGTACATGTCCAGATCTCCCAGCACCATTTATTGAAGAAGCTATTTGTACTCCATTTTATATTCCTGTCCCCTTTGTCAAATATTGGCTGACTCTGTTGACATGGGTTTATTTCTGGGCTCTCTGCTCTCTTCCATTGGTCTATGAGTCTGTTCTTATGACAACACCAGACTGTTTTGATTACAGTGGTCTTGTACTATAGTTTGATATCAGGTATTGTGATCCCTCCTACTTTGTTCTTCCTTCTCAAAATTGCTGAAGCTATTCAGGGTTGTTTATGGTTCCATATGGATTTTTGAAATATTTGTTCTATATCTGTGAAATACATCATTGGTATTTTGATAGGGATTGCATTGAATCTATGGATTGCTTTGGATAGTACAGACACCACATACTTCTTTTTAAATGAGGACTTTTCCTAGTTTAGTCTGCCTAGGTGCAACTAGACTTCTGTCCCAAATTTGAGGTTTGGGACTTTGCTCCTGATCATCCTGTTCAAAATTATTTCTTCCAACTTAGAGATTCTTCACTGGGATTCATGTGGGACAAAGGTCATATGAAAAAGGGAGTCCATATGGAGGATTTGTTTTTTTTTTAAAACTTCCCTAATTGTTCACACAATCATTTTATTTATATGCATACATGCTGATCTTTTTTCTGGAGAACTGGTTTATAAACTTGTCTCAATTATATTCTCCCTTCTCTTTCTGTTTTTTTTGTGGTATCTTGCTGGTCCCAAAACAAATACCTTTCAAAACTAAAATTCAAATTGAAAGCTGATAATGCTGGTATCATGTTTTATGATAATATATGTAGCTTGATGTCAATAATAATTTTGAGTTCATGAAGACTATCTCTCATGGATGTTTTTCCTCTTGGCAAATGCTTTCCAAAAATATGGCAAATACAAATGAATATTACAAAATTGTTATGGCATTAAAAGTATATTTTCTGCAAATTGTAAGTTCAATGATCTATTTTCTCCTTATTCCTCATGTGGTTCACATATAGTGCTGGATTAAACATCAAAGTGCACCAAAATTCTCATGGCATTTTTTAAATTAAAGACTAAATTTTTTAAGATGTTTTTGGTTTATATAAAATTGACAGAAAGATGGGGAGGTTTCGGGCAGTGGGCTGCAATGTGAGTAAAAGACAGGTAACTGTACAAGAACAACAATTAAAATAAAAAAATGAAAAAAATAAATAAGTGATCATATAATGAGAAGATATAAATGAAAGTAGCTTACAACAGAGGTGGTAAAACAAAATTTTCACTGCTTCCATAAAAGTAATGTAAATGAGTGACATCTTTGTATCTTTTGATGAAAATGCTCACCAATAAATGTAGAAAGAATGATAAAAAAAATTGACAGAAAAATACAGGTATTTCCCATGGATCCATTGCTTCCACATTTGCCTACCTCACCCATTACCACCATTCCCTACCTAACAGTCACTTTGTCATAGTTAATGAAACCATATCAACATATCATTATCACTCAAAGTCCATAATTTACATTGAGCTTCACTCTTGCTGTGGTATATTCTAAAGGTATGGACAAATTTATAGTAGCATATGTCCATCATTACAGTATCATACTGAACACTTTCACTGCCCTAAGTACCCTATGTGTTCCACCTCTTCATTTTTTTTCCCCACCAAGCCCTGACAACCTCTGATCTTTTTACTGTTTTCATAGATTTGCCTTTTGCAGAACATCAGTTATACAGTTGGAAGTATACAGTATATATTCATTCAGATTGGCTTCTTTTCCTTAGTCATAGATGTTTAAGATTCCTCCATGTCTTTTCATGGCTTCCAGGTTGATTTCTCTTCAGTGCTGAATAACACTGTGTTGTCTGGATGTACCATTCTTCATCCACTCACCTACTGAAAAACATCTTGATTGTTAACAAGTTTTGTAAATTACAAATAAAGCTGCTAGAAACATTCATGAGCAGGTTTTTGTGTAGAAATAAGTTTTTGACTTCCGTAGGTAAATACCACGGAGCAAGATGTGAGTGACTTTTGCCTCACCGATTCAGAAAACTATACCTTTAAGCCCTGTGTGTCTTTCAATTGTTTTTAATTTAGTTCACTGATGCAGATGCAATTCCACTCATTGGAAAGATCATTTTATTCTGTGCTCTGGCCAAGTTCTCAAACTAGATACAAATCAGAGTCATCTGGAGGAAGTTTAAAAAAAAATTCTAGTACCTCAGCTTCATCTTTGAAGATTCTGATTAAAGTAGTCTAGAAATAGCACTGGTATCTTTAGATAATCCTGTTGTACATCCAGAATTGAAAACCATTTTTATTGTTTTTCACCTTTCAATTAAATTTATTGGGGTGACATTGGCTTACAAGATTATATAGGTTTCAAGTGTACAGTGCTACGATACACCATCTATATATTGCATTGTGTCCCCACCTATCCAAAGGCGAATCTTCCATCACCATACATTTGACCCCCTTTTCCCTTTCTGATCCCTTTAGTAACCACCATACCGTTGTCTGTGCCTATGGGCATATGTTTGTTTGTTTTTCTTGTTTGTTCATTTGTTGCTTTTACTTTTATATCCCACACATAAATGAAATAGTATATTGAGTTGGCCAAAAAGTTTGTATGTTTCATTCCATAAAATAAAAGACACATTTTTAATTTTCACCAGTAACTTTATTGATTTGGATATTTTGAGTACTTCAGCTATCTCCTGCATGGTATAATATTGATTTTTCTTAATTAATGTCTGGATTTGATTGCTATCAACTTCAACTGGTCCACCTGACCATGGAGCATTGTCCAGTGAGAAAGCTGCTGCTCAAAAATTTGACAACCACTTTCAATCAGTCACAGCACCTTCTCCATTCACTACACATTTTTTTTTGTGTTTCAGTTGTGTTTTTACCTTTTCTGAAATAATAAAGAATAAGATGCTGGAAATGTTGTGTATTTTCTTCCATCTTCAATATTAAAATGACTACACAAAATCCACTGATTTTGATAACTTTAACAAATACTTGATGATATGAACCACTTTTAAACTCAATAGTTTTCTGGCTTTTGTGAACAGAAGAATCACCCAAGAAGTCTTGATAAATCACACTGATGCCATGATTTCATTATAAATTTGGTCATCCTATTTAATTATTTTGAACATGTAGTCCAAAAATTAAGCCAAAAATGTTACTAGGTTATTGACATAATCAGCTACATATTAATAAACTTTGTTTAATTATTCTTTACATTGTCAACCAACTTTAACCCCATACTCTAAGCTACGCATTTGTTACACTAGTTGTTACCTCAGTTGCTTGTGGCAGAATTTCCATTCCATAAAGAATGAGAATTAACACATCAGGTGTGGAAATTTCAAGTGGTTTACTGTAAAGCAACTTTTAGAAATTAGAGTTAGGAACATATTGCTAATCTTTCAAACTGGGCTTTACATCTCATATCAGCAAATTTTTAGTAAACTTTACATCCTGACATTTATTTTTTTTCAAAACTTACTCATGCCCTTGTTTTTCTTCTTAATATTAGCTTTAGGAAATAGTATATTTTAAGTAACAAATTGTGATTTCTGTAGTGTTATGAAAAATTCTAAAATAAACTATTACACATTATATCAGGTTAATCTTTCTAGAAATGAGGACAGTGAATTGGTCACTTTTTATGGAGGAAATGAGAGGGCATGGGAGGATAAAATGGAAATGTTTTCAGTGTAAAAAAAAATCTAGGCCTTTGTGGAATTACTAACTGAGTTTATTTGCATCTGTAAGTGTATCAATTAAGAAGATAGAGTGGGAAAGGAGGAAGTACTGAAAACACAGCATGGTTATTATTATTATTATCTTTTTTTTACTCAGATTGACAGTGTAAAGTGTTCTGAAATCACTGGGTAATTAGGTGAACTTCTACATAGCCCTGAATTGGCAATCCTGATACTACATAATTAATAATATTTTCTTCAAAGTATGAGTGATAATGCCTTGATTGAATGCTCCACTTTCATTACGTTGCTAAATAAAATGAAACAATAATTAGAAAAACATGCGAGTTAAGGAAAGCCCATATCAGTATGTGTTTGTACGTAAAGAAGTAGAAGAATTAATCAAATGAATTGTGAAATAATTACAGGTAATTGCAGCCATATGAAGATTATCACCTTGCTTGTAATCAGAATTTCTTAAACATACAATACATGTGCTCATCTTCCTTGATGATGCCCTGTAAAGTGTGGGTTGTCGCTGAGCTGTAGTTCTTAGAATTACAGTATAATATTTTTAGGGTCTCTGCAAGTCAATTGAACATTTCCTTTCAGTTAAACTCTATTTCCAAATTCTCCTCATGAAAATTAATTTTTCTTTTCTCTGCATTCCCATGATATCTTCTTTGTATCATTCCAAACATCATTGTTTTAACAGTTTCTTTTACATTTATCCCTATCTTTCCATCCCCAACAATACCTTATAACTGTCTTATATCTTGTTCTTGCTGGTATCTCCCCACATTTAATACCATGAGCATACATACTTGGTTTTCAAGAAATGCTTGACAAATGCATGAATTCAATCAAATAAATGAAACCATTAAAGATAAATAATGAAAATGAAACTATGGGCCCTAATTTCTGTGGGTAATGATTCAAAAACAAACTAGTCCTTTATTTGATGCAAAAATTAAAGATTACTTTATTGAACCCTTCTATATATAGTAATTTATTATAGAATAAAAATAGTGCATTACTAGAAAATTCAATGCACAGTGAGTGAAGAGCTGATACTTATAACATCAGAATAGAAATTCTTAGTACTAATCACCTATCAAACTCAGTTTCAAGTTCTCAACTGCTGGTAGGACATTTTAGTAATCTAGGAAAGAAATGTTTGTTCAACATCTATTTGCTGTATACTTTTGAAATCCAAAAGATAAGGGGGTCACCACAAAAAGCCCTCAAGTTGTACACTGCCCAACTCTAGAAAGGTGGAGAGGGATGTATTTACATACAAAATTGGTTTAGTTTCTTCCTTAAAAACTGATAGAATTTACCAGTGAACCCATTGGATCTTTGACTTTCTCTTGTGGAAAGTTATTAGCTGTTTATCAAATTTCTTAAATACATTGTATCCTTTTTGGAGGACTCAGGCTATTGAAGCTTGCAGACTATGACAGAATGAAAATTATGGGGCACTGCACGTTGTCTTTTAAAGAATTTCATCCTGGAGTGACCACATTTCATTGGCTGTCATCAAAGTATATGGCCATATCCAACATCAGTGAAGAATGAAATTATAATTCCGTTATGTGTCCATTATGTTCCTAGAGGGAGTAAAACTAGAAATATTGGTGAATAGGATTGATAACAGCATCATTGACTTGAATGGTGATGTAAGATTTTGCATAGCATTTGAATATTTAAAGAATAGCTAGAATTTTGGCCAGAGTCGACAAACAGATATGCTAGGAAGAAATATGCAGGGCCAAGAAAAGTAGGAAATAAATGTGGTGATCTCAGAGAACTCAAGAGGAGTTCAAACCACTGTGCAAATTACTGTCACCACTGTAGATGCCTGTGTGGTTGGTTATCTTCCCCCTACTTTAAACTGATTTCCTCAGGCTTGAAAACTTGGAGCTATTCGAGAAGCACTACTAACAAAAGACTTTGTTCAGGTTACATTTATTGCTTCTGTGTTGCTTCAATAGCTTCTTAAGTGGTCTCCTTGAATCTAGTATTACCTGCCTTCAATATTACCTGTATTCACCAATAAATTTATTTTTTACACATTTTGGGTCACTTCCATTGCTAAGAACAATAATTACTTTTGGTTGCCTTTTGGGCCAATTGTTTAGTCTGTCTGCACAAGCCTAATATATTGATGATTTAATGTATTTAAAAATTGTATGCACCACTTTTGTACACCAAAACAGTTGGTCTCCTTATTTTAGCAACAAAACGGATTCATTGATAGCTCTTTCATAATGCTGACTACCTGAAATACCAATTTTTCTTCTTCACTAGTACATAAAGTGATCCCACTCGTACTCTTTAACCATGAAATAATTCTCATATTACCTCAGTACATTTCCTCCTCAAATTACATGAACAATAACAACAAAGAACCAAGACATTAATGAACTGAATTACTATGTTATATACTAAATAACTATAAATATATCTTTAATATAAATATATTTTCATTTGGAAAGTAGAAAACTGAATTGTAGAATCTGAGCTGAAACCCAAAAGTTATGGAGGTTAGATGGGACATTTGGGAATTAACTGCAGGCCAGTGTAATGCTTAAACTGGATTAAATATTATAGTAGCTACTAATTTTTAAAAATGCATTGCCTATCATTTTACCTAAATGTGGATTCTATTTTCCTTCAAATCATTTTCATATGCACATCTCTTCTCTTCCTGAGTAGGTTATAAAAGGACAAAAGCCCCTTTCAGGCCCTTTTTCCCAGAAGTAGCTGTCCTTGACCCTTACGACCATAATCAACTGTTGTCTTTCTGAACCTCTATCATCAGGACTGGAAAGTGGCTGAAAAATTTCCTGGACAGGACACGCCAGATCACAAAAACCAGGCACGGCACCTAAAGACAGCCTCAGAGCAAGCTGAAGTCTATGCAAAACCCACGGAAGCATCTGTTCTGCAACCGCCCTGAGTACCCAGCTGCAACCCCCTTGCCCTTTGTAACCCGATAGAAGCTCACAGCCCCAATCTTTCAGGGCCAGTACAATCTCTGCACTTAGGCCCCTTTCCTCACTTGTAAAGTGAAAAAGCTTTTCTTTCCATATTTTCTACTCTTAGTGAAATTTTTCACAGCCTTCCTAGCCAGCCATCCTAACAGGTTATACACGTTTCACAACCAGGGACATATCTTTGACTTGTTTCATATCCCTATACCATTGAGCACTCAAGAAATATGTGGAAACCAACTAAATGAAAACAGACAAAGGCTATTTCTTCTGAGCTTACTACAGCAAGGGAGTCAGTCATCATCACTTGAGTTTTGGAAGACTTGAAGGAAGTCAGAGGAGTGAGAAAGCTTTGGAGTAGAAAAAATGGAAGAATCCTGGTGTGCCCTGATCAGAGGCTGTTGCCACGGGAAAACTCCAGGGCAGGCAACTAGAAGTGTGCATGTTGTGTGACTGGTTAGGAGCGCATATTTTTCTTACTGTGGTAGGTATCAAGTTGGAAGCATAAGTAAAAATTAGGCAACCTTTCAGTTACTACTCAACTCTCAGCTACTTGGGGCTGATTGTTTCAGAAGTTATTGTTTAGCTTTCTGGTTTATCACTAGAGATAGCAATTAGCCTTCCTGGATTGCTTATGATAGATGGAAGAGGCTGGTTTCATAGGCAGGGTGCTGCAAGTTGTAGGTCAGAGGTCTGTATTTATACAGAGGTGGGCAAAAGTATGTTTATAGTTTTATGAGTAACACATTTATGTATTTATTATTGTATCATTTAATTTTATTGTTAACCTACTTTTGCCCATCCATGTATATGATCTAGACATTGTGTGTCTACATGATCAGTCACTCAGCACTGTGTTCAGCAATTGAGAAGGTATCAGAAAATGCTCAATTTTAATTTGACAGTGCCAGAGGAAAGAAAATAAATCAATGGCATCGTGTAGTTTTCTGCATGTAAAGGTAAAGTGACTCTATTGTATACCCCAATTTTAATGATTTAGTTGCATTTAGAGTCTATCATGTATGTTTTCTTCACTACTGGATCATTTTCCACCTCTTTGAGAAAATGGGAAAAAGGAATGGAGGAAAATCTTTGCCTGAAGCAGTCACTTGAATGCCAAACTTGACCCTGAACCTTATACACAATATGAGCTGGAATTGATGCTTAAATATCTTTAAACCTTAGTTCAATAAAGATGATAATGTGAGTTATTTCATAGGACAGCTGTGACAAATAGGAGAACCTGAGAATTTTAGAAGCCCCAAGCAGGCCTGTATATTCACTCTCTTTATATGTAGTTCAAAATAAAAATATTTCTAAATCATAAATAAATTACAAGAAAGTCCAAAAAAGTTTTTATTTTTCCTATGATAAATAACTTCATGATACTTAGTTAAAAATATAAAATAATTCTCATTCTCTTTTAAGAGGGGGTTATTCAGGCTTTGCTGGGACCCTAAGTACGTGGTTAGAGAGTACCTGTGATGTAATCCATTGCTGGAGGGGATTAAAATAAACCTCCCACACATAATACACTTAGCAATAACTGGCTCAATCATGTGATAATGATTAATTTTACTGTTATATTGTGAAGTTTTCTCTAACTTTATAATGATGAATAGTGAAGGCATATTCATATAAATATATCTAAGGTGTTTATATGGAGTCTTATTTTCTAAAATTTTTGAGAAAGGTTCTTATGTTAACAGGTAAAAAAGTTCCTCTTAAAATTGTAAAATTGCCACTTTTAAATCAAAAGAACTTTTAGAGGCATCAAGAAGGGGAAAAGAACTCATGACATTCTTAAGATTCAAGTTTGCCTTGAACTTCTTTTAAAAAATGTAAATGTATAATTTTTCCTTTCAACTTGAAGGTTTAAACACCTTGGTTAAAAATGAAAGAGCCATTTTTATAAATGTAGAATTATAAGTCATAATAATGATATGGAAAGGTCTAAAACACCCATTACCTGCAGAAGAAGGAATTAGCTGCAGAAAAAAAAATGGGAACATTATAATTTTAGAATGGCCAAACATGTGCCATTTAAATAATTTATTTCAAAAAATTATTTTGCTATGCTATTTTCTCAGAAACAGGTGAAAATTGTTTTAATCTAAATTTTGAGGACAAATGTAAGGTGCATTTCTTTTTGTTGTGTTTTCCCTTTATTTTTAGCAAGTCTCTTTTGTTTTAACACTCCTATTTAATAAATGTGTTCTCTTTCATTTTCATGTGTATTTTTATTCATTCTTATACTAATTATTCATTCATTCATCTATTTGTGGAAAAATAATATTGAGCACCTACCATGTGCCTGTCACTGGGCTAAGACTGAGAGACAATGTGATTATAATGGGCCTGGTGTCTTCCCTCCAGGACTGCAGTTCAAACTGGAAATTAGAATGTAATGTAGTTTCACTTGTGATGGAGGAAGTCCCATGTGCTATGGCACCACAAATGAAAGGACCCGAATACAAATTTGAATACGTATGGATGTGAAGATCAAGGGAGAGTAAGAGGCTGAGGCAGACTGGTCCCTGCAGGTATGAGACTTAGATCCCTCTAGATCTAAAATCTAGAGAGAATAATGTTCCAGATTCAGAAAGAAAAAATAATAAGTATGGGCATGCTCAAAGTCAAATAAGAGCAAAGAGGTAAATAGTAAGAAAGGTGAAATTTAGAAGTTTATTAAGCATAATTTGCACAGAGCCGCTTATGTCATTTAATTGGCTTTGGAATTTTATTCTGTTGTCATGGTGCAGCTTTTAGGATGTTTCATTAAAGTCTTTCAATTAAACATGTAATTGATTTTTAAAAATTTTATACACAGAGCCCTGGCTGGTGTAGCTCAGTGGATTGAGCACAGGCCTGTGAACCAAAGGATTGTGGTTCGATTCCCAGTCAGGGCAAATGCCTGGGTTGCAGGCCAGTTCCTGGCAAGGGATGCACGAGAGGCAACCATGCATTGATGTTTCTCTCTCTCTCTCTCCTTCCCTTCCCTTGTAAAGATAAATAAATAAAAATGTTTAAAAAAAGATTTCTTTAAAAAATTTTATACACATAAATCATTTCAAGTTTTTGAAACTTGAAATAATAGTTATAGAGATAATGTGGAGTTTCTTTTTTTGATTTATTTTACTTTAGTCACTTAAAACATTATCTAAAAATATATGGCTTTATATATGGTTTATAAAATATTAAGTGAAGATTAGATAATAAACTTCAAAAGGGAGATTTTGTTCCATTTTCTTCTTTTGATGGCTTTCTAAGATCAGGTGTTTGGGAATTGGAAGGGGTGAAATTGTGAATGTTCAAAAATTATGAGGTCATTTCAGGTCAAAACACTATTATGTAGTTTAAAACACTACACGCTCTTGTCCGAAGTATCATTGGCAAAAATGTTTTCCCATATGGTTGGCTCTCTTTTCATTTTAATGTTGTTTTCTTTGGCCATGCAGTAGCTTTTTAATTTGATGAAGTCCCATTTGTTTATTCTTTCCTTTATGCCCCTTGCTTTAGGGGACATATCCATGAAGATGTTGCTGCATGGGATGTCTGAGATTCTCCTGCCAATGTTTTCCTCTAGGAATTTTATGGTGTTATGACTTATATTTAAGTCTTTTATCCACTTTGAATTTATTTTTGTGTATGGTGTAAATTGGTGATCAAGTTTCATTTTTTTTTTGCAGGTAGCTGTCCAGATCTCCCAACACCATTTGTTGAAGAGACTATTTTTGCTCCATTTTATGCTTCTTCCCCCTTTGTCAAATATTAGTTGACCATAGAGACTTGGGTTTATTTCTGGGCTCTCTGTACATGAAATAAACCAGACAGTGAGGGACAAATACCATATTATCTCACCTTTAACTGAACATAATCAACAAAAGAATAAAGCAAACAAAATATAATCAGAGTCATTGAAATTAAGAACAATCTGACAATAGCCAGAGGGGAGTGGGGAGGGGACAGTGGGGAGAAGGCTTTTCAGGAACTAATTTAAAGGACACATGGACAAAACCAAGGGGGAGGGGGTAAGCAAGGGAGGGAGGGAGGTTTGGAGGGGGTGGGGTGAGGGGGGAATATAGATAATTGTAATTGAAAAACAATAAAAATTTTAAATTAAAAAATCCACTGTTTGCTGGATATTGATAGACATTCTGATAGTAGTTCCAAGAGTAGGAGTTAATCTTAGTTCAGTATTTCATAATCTGTTGCATTGCTGATCAATCTAGAGGATAGGACTTGTCTTAGGCAGGAATAGCATAGTCTGTTAGGTAGGTAGGTTGATTTATTGGTTAGAGCACTTGCAAGCCTTAGCATTCCAATAAGGATCTTTTATTGGATGTCAAACACTGTGATGTCCTTTTCTAGGTTAAATACAAGTATCTTGTGTGGAAAAACCTATTACACTGGGATTACTGTGACCATAGGCTCTCTCTTCTTATAACACGTAATGGGGTAGTGTCAATTGAGAACCAAACACCAGAAGTAATAAGGGAATGTTAAAAGTTCATTAAGAGTCTACGGAGTCACATTTAGAATACAATATAGCATATCATAATTATGTTTATCTCCAAAATATTTGTAAATTATGTGCATTTTCATTGTCAAATTTAATTTAAATGCATTTACTTTAAAATTGTGTTAAGTAATTGAAAGAGAAAAATGCAACTAAGTAAAAAATCAAAGTTCGTTCAATAAGGGATGACTGGTTTCCAGCTCTATGGTCAGGGAGAAATCTTCAAAATGTTTTATTTGAAAGTCAAAAGTACTGGAAAATTTAACATAAAGGAATACTTTGAAGAATTATGTAAGAGAAAAGAGGAATGTCATCTCTAAGGATTTTTATGTCCTTTGATAAGATCTCTACCAAGAAAAAAGATTAAAAAATAGAGAGATTGATTTATTTTTTCTCAACATATCTTTTTAAATTTAAGAATCAAAGCATACATTTTAATGGAATTATAAAATTAAGAACAAACTGACAGTAACCAGAGGGGAGGCGGGAGGGGATAATGGGAGGAAGGGAGGAAGGGTTTTCAGGAACAAGTATAAAGGACACATGGACAAAACTAAGGGGGGTGGAATCAGGGGAGGGAGGTGGGGATGGCTGGTGTTGGGGGGAGTTGTGGGGGGTAAATGTAGATAATTGTACTTGAACAACAACAAAATAATTTAAAAAAATAAACGCAAATTATATAAATAAAAAAGAAAATTACTGATTTTGAATTATTTCATATGTTCTGTAATTGTTTAGTAACTTTTACTTTCACTTCAGGTAAATTCTCTGTCATTGATGAGTTTATAAGATTTTGCATCCTTATAATTTTTTAGGATAGTGTGTGTGTGTCAACATTTTATAGCCACATCAACAGTCGCCTTGAGTAGAAATATGATGGCATTGGGAGCATGGACTTTTAAAAATCTGATGGGCACTGCTTTCCTAGTCAACCTTGTTTTGAGTCAATGGAACCTTGTAGTAAAATCAAGTTATAAAGAACTCATCTATAATTAAAGTTAAGAAATCAGAATGCCTGTTTTCAGTTATCACTAGTTTAACATCACAGTAGATTTCCCTGCTACTAAGGGTGGGGAGAAATGGAAACTATCTACAAATGCTGTATTAAATGCCTATTAATTACATTTTTCGTCTGAGAGGTTTTGGGATATTTTCAATATACCATGGTTTACAGTAATTCATCTGAGTAGTTAGACTGTGAAGCCAAGAAGAAAGGACAGATTCCCTTGGATTGGTGAGAAAGGAAAGAGAATAGTATTTAACTTATGGGAAAAGGTTAAAGAACAAATCTCAATGCAGAACAATGAATATGGTAGAGGTGTGTTAGTGGAAATGTTACTGAGATACAGACCCAAAAACACAAGAGCAAATAAGACAGGTGTTACCTGCCAAGGGTAACTACCTACTGTAATGTTTCTTTGTTCCATGAAGGCATTTATTTACTCATGAACCATGGGCTTATATTTTTCTTTGGAACAATTTGGGTTAATCCCCTTAGCCTTCCATTACATACTTGTAATATTTTTCACTCATCCACATGTTCATTCATTTCATCATTTTTTCATGAGTAGTCGTCCATGGATGGCTTACTGCAGAAGTAATGCAAACGTGAGAAAAACTTTTTCCTAGGATACATCTCAAGTCCATAACATTGCCAAACAATTCTGCAAGATGTGGAAGTATTATTTATCCAGAAAACTAAGCTTGACTCTGTTTTGTGGCATATCTACAAATAGGAAACATGAACTGTTTTGATTCCAGGCCCCTGGATGTAGTCTAAGTGTTGACATTTAGTTATGTTTAGAAAATGAATTTAATTAAGAAATAATTTCCTGCATTATAAAAGTGCCTCTTTCAATCTGTTCACAAGATTATTGGGTTTATATCCACTATACAAAGTTCATGTAGATGATCCTAATTAATTATGGTAATGATAAGTTGCAGCCATTGATTAATTGATCAACTAACTAATATTTATTAGTACTTACTAATAGTATTTGTAACCTTACATCCTTAATTAAAACCCTTTAAAATGTGGATCAATTCAGAGATTCCATCAATTTTTAGATCAGTATTCCCATTCAACACTTCCCTCATTGTGGCCCTATCAAGTTACAGAACAATCATCAGAACCAGTAATGACAGTGTTTTCTAGGGACCCAGGATTCTTTTACACACCTCAGGTTAATACTTACCTATGTTATAGGCATTTATAAATGAGATAACTGATGTTTGCAACATTAAGTAACTCGATCTGTCTTAAACAGCTTCTACAGTGGTAGAACTCAGCATCAACACCAGGTCTGTATGGATTGAAATTCCACTTTAACCATTTCATGATATTCCCACTTTAATAAACACTCAAAATGCAGGCAGGAAATTGCATTTCTTTTCTCAGACACATATGCTTTCTGAGTGTCATACTTATAAGAGGCAGCTGCTCTTCCAACCCTGAATTTGTTAGTCTGCATTTATTAAAATTACCACTGATGCTGGTATTTTTTTCTATTGTCATCAAATTCTTTTTAAAGCAATCTGTAACACACTGAAAAATGCTTCTAGGAAATAGCTTTGCAACTCAAGAATGGCACTTCAGAGCTAAGTCATTTAATGTTTCACAGAAGAATGTTCTGAATGCACCGGTTTCCACAGGGCTTTGGTTGGGCTCACAGAAGCGACGCTGCGCTTTCTGTAAGAGTCTTGAGCTTTCTTCACAATAAGCTTTTCAGGTAGGTGGCTCAGAAATCAATGTGACATCCACCTTAAAGAGGATTCAGTAACTTTGCCTTATTTATTTTGATATTTTTATATGAGTGCTGCTATAACATGAAGTTGCATTTCTGAAAGAAATAATTTTCTTTTCCATATGTTGGTATGGTAGGTATTACTTTCTGAAATAAATAATTTTCTTTCCTTTGGATGATTATAACAATACTTCTTATGAATTTGGGGTCCCATTTAGTTTAACATTCTATTAAATAGTTTTTTTTATGTTGTGTCTACATGACTTCAAATTCTTGGATACGAAAGAAAAACCTCACAGTGAAAAGCATCACAGTGACAAAATGAAATATATCTAAGTACAAAGAAATTATGTGGAGTTTCTTAGTAGTGAGGCCAGAAGCAAAAGGAAGAA
The DNA here is from genome assembly GCA_004027475.1 of Anoura caudifer. NCBI lineage: Eukaryota > Metazoa > Chordata > Mammalia > Chiroptera > Phyllostomidae > Anoura > Anoura caudifer. The sequence continues at coordinate 213,139 of PVKU01000470.1, read as the reverse complement.
TTGGGGAAACTATATGTTCACTGTGTTTAAATTTTAAATATTCACACTCTGAAGCAGTCAGATTAATAAAAAATCACTTTGGCAAGATGACCTAAGCTCCTTATAGCATTCAAAAATAAAAAGGAAATTATAACTCAGGTAGAATAGTTACCTGTTTGACCCTTGTAATTGTGGAGAATATTTGCTTAAGGAATACAGGTTGGATAAATAAAAAAATTGCTTTTGTAGTGGAAATACTTACTAATGGTGCATTATGACAGGATGATTAAAAATCCACACATCAAATTTAATTATTAAATATGAATCAAAACCTATAGGCTTGAGTGGAATGAAAGGTAGAACTGAAGTTGAGGACTGAGACAATTGACTTTTTTTTTTCTTGAGAGAGCCAAAAGTTTAAGATAGTTGTTAAAATATTCTGATTAACTCAAAGCTCACATTAGAAGAGCTGTGACATTCTATGAATGCAATATTATAATCGATACTGACAGATCTAATCAGATCACTGGGGAGGAGTAGGAAAGGTCCATAGGAAGAGGCTGCCTAGGGCAACGGTAAGCAATCTAGGATGGCATGGGCTGAGATGCAGAACTCCTCCAGAGCACAAGGAATCATGGGCCAGAAGGTTTAAAATAAAAAGGAGGACAGAGATTGGCTCTCTGGCTCTCTTCCTCAAGGACGCCTGGATGACCCTGCTGCAGCTACCTGTGGATGGATGGCATTTTGGATAGTAGAAGGAACTCTGAGCACAGCTTAGGATCAGGCTGGCCTGTTAGAAGCTGGCAGAGTTGTTCTTTTTTGGCTGTTCTAGAGGGGATGGGCTCAGAGGCAGAAGCCTGCCATTCTTCCAAAATTGTGTAGCTTTTGTATCTTATGTTGTCTTGGTTTGTAGACTAATCCAATAGAAATAAGATAATTAAAAACTAACAGGTGGAATGATAGGGCCCTCAGGAGTTAAAGAGTTTAGTCTTAATTGATAGGTTTAAGTGATTAAAGCTGTAACTAAAGAGTTAAAGAGTATAGACTTAATTGGTAGGCTTAAATTTGATAGCTTTTGAATATAGCTCCTTTCCTTTATCACCAAACTTTTGCCGCCACAATTTTGCCTACAGGGTGGAGGCTGCAGCAGGATTTCAGTTGCTGTTTGGTAATATTACTTTTAAAAGTGTATGATAAATATTTGCAAAGTGTTAGGAAACCTAGATCCCATATACATAAAGCCATTGGGCTCTCAAGTTTGGGGACGATGACATAAAATTTATCTATCCATATAGAATTTATTCTTTAGTTAAGCATTGTATTTAAACAAAGGTGTGTGTTTGGTAAAGTGTCATGTGTTAAATATTGCTGTCTATTGTCCCACATCTGTATGCAATCATAAAACAAGAAATCAAACACTAAAATTATTATATCTGAAAACAATTCCTGAACTACTGATCCCCACATATTTGTTGCTTTCTTTATCCAGGGAAATTTGTCCATACAAATGAGCATCCTCCAGCTAATTTAAATATTCTCTTATTTTTAATCATACACCATTTTACTAAATATACACATTCCTGAATTTAGAAATTATTATTGTTTTTAGTGTAAGTTATTTTTTTAAATTTTTGTTCAAGTACAGTTGTGTCCATTTTCCCATCATCACTTTTCCCCACACTATCTTCCCACACCTCCCACCCTCAATCCTACGTGCCTTGGGCTTGTCCATGGGTCCTTTATACATGTTCCTTGAGGACCCTCTCATTTCTTTCTCCCATTATTCCCCTCCCCCTGCCCCACAGGTCACTGTCAGTTTGCTTCTTATTTCAATGTCTTTGGTTCTATTTTCCTTGCTTGTTTGTTTTGTTAATTAGTTTCCACTTATAAGTGAGATCATATGGTATTTGTCTTTCATTGCCTGGCTTATTTCACTTAGCATAATGCTCTCCAGATCTATCCATGCTGTCACAAAAGAGTAGGAGCTCCTTCTTTCTTTATTCGATTGTGTAAATGTATCAAAATGTTTTATCCATTCATTTACTGATGGGCACTGAGGTTGCTTCCAGCACTTGGCTATTGTAAATTGTGCTGCTATGAACATTGGGGTGCACAGTTTCTTCTGAATAGATGTTTCAGGATTCTTAGGGTATAATCCCAGCAGTGGAATTGCCAGGTCAAAAGGCAGATCCATTTCTAGTGATGCTGAGCATCCTTTCATATGTCTCTGGTCCCTCTCTATGTCCTCTTTGGAGAAATGTCTGTTCAGGTCCTTTGCCCATTTTTAATTGGATTATTTGCCCTCCTGGAGTGGAATCATGTGATGAGTTCTTTACATATTTTGGAGATCAAATCCCTGCCTAAGGTATCATTGGTACATATATTTTCCCATATGGTTGGTCCCCTTTTCATTTTGCTGATGTTTTCTTTAGCCATGCAGAAGCTTTTGATTTCTATGTATAACCTACATATTTTTATTCCAGTAAGCAACAGATGAATTAGTCTTCTAACCTCTAGTTTCTCTGTACTCAAAAAGAATTAAGAAAACAGTTCTGAAAGGTTTAAGCCCAGAGATCAAGGTGAAAGCATGTTTTTAATAGGAATTATGTTTAGTTATACACAAAGTTATTAACTGAGAGAAAAACAATTTTAAAAGTTGACTTGTGATCACTCCCAGGAAAAGAAAAAAGGCAGGTGACTTGCATAATCTTATAAGTATATTGATAAGTGAACCTTTTAGTAAATAGACAAAGAATTGTTCTTGCTAGGATACTAACACTTACCTATGGAATGCTTTTAGTAGAATGTTTGTGCTTTAGGATTGTTTATTATAAACAAAGCTGTATTGTAAGTATTTATTAAGTATGGCTTCCTAGAAATGTCAGATAAGCCATAGAACTATCTGGGGGTATGCAATGAAGATGTTTCATTAATTGTCTTTACTCTTTGAGGTATCCCATAAACCTTATGACACAGGTGGCAAACACAAGGCCCGTGGGCTGAATCCGGCCCTCCACCTTGATTTATCCTGCCAGGCACCTTGTTTCTACCCAGCAGCAGTGCTGAGCTCTCACTTAACTGTTAAGGAGTAGTTACACTTATACAGTCCTAAAATTCCATTCAGCCCTTTGAAGGCAACCGCAGGGCTGATGTGGCCCCCGGTGAAAATGAGTTTGACACCCCTGCCTTATGGAAACCTCTACTAATTCTCTTAGCCAGAGGGTATGCACCCAGTGTTGACAGAAAAGACACAAAAAGTCATACAAAATTTCTCTCAGTGTCTTTAACTTACTCATGCTCCTTGATTGCTTATTTCTTTGAAATTAACAGTGATGCTTACTATTAGGGGAAAATTCTGATTTACATGAATCTTCCTTTAGAACATGATCCTTAACTTTATCTAGTGAATCCTAAGAATCAACTTCTTCATTGATTATTAATCCACATCTTCTATAGCAGATATGTAATATTTTAAATACAATGTTAAACTTTAATGATTCCAATAAAAATCATCTAATACAAGTCTTCAAAAGCAATAAAGTACTCTGTTTCTAGTATATATTTAGGTAGATGAACTTCACAACTCATGCCCCCAAAGTTTTCTTGGATAGAAATTAGATTTTTTTGAATGTTTTTTAACTATCACAATAAATTGCATTATTACTCTGTTCATTGTTTAATATTTGATAATATCTATGAGCTTAAAAAGGTAAAGAAGAGAGAGGCTTACTGCTTTTAATAAAAAATATAGCTTATTCTTAATATATTTCATTTGCATTTCTAATCTTCATTATCCCATCTTCTCAAAACATCTAAAAGAATTAGATACTCAAAATTTTAATTCTAGCTCTTTAAGTAATTTAGTGCATTTTCTTACAGGTGTCTACTAGTTTATTTGGGGGAGCCTAGTCTAACCAGAAGGCTATGAGGTGCCTACAATAGAAATGAAGAGAGAGATTCTTCCAAGATCCAACATAAGTCTACAACCCAAGACACAGTGAAAAAGCCTCAGGAAATAATGAGTTCTCTTTCTACCCAAAGAGAAAACAAACATTTAACTAAAGGAGGTATATACCAGCTGTGAAATTTCTGGGGAACAAACTACATGTAGAGTGGAAAATGAGAACTAGAATTTGGGGCGAGATCTTATGGAAGACTCTTCTTCCATATGGAAGTTTAATAAGTAGAATCTGTCTCATCCTTAATTTATCTATTGAACTCTGTTGATTGAACTCTGTTAATGAAGCCAAGGTCTTAGGCCTGAGAATTTGGAACCACAGCTACGATTACTTCACGTGGATATGCCATCAATTTTTGCACAATTTAAGAGCTTTGCAATTGCTAGAAAACTCATCTGATAGTCATTAACATAATGTTTTTAATGATGATATACAAAAACTTGTTTTTATATAAGATATACACTAGCTCCTAGCTGGTATAATAAGAATAGGGATTTCTAGAGAAAACATTTCATATTAGAATTTTAAAACTAAATGAAACCTGAGACTTGTGTTTAAAAAGATGAGAGCACGGTACTAAAATCAGAATAAACACATATAAGTTAACTTTACCTAAAAAAACTGAGGAGAATAAATAGTAGTATTTTGAATACTGTAAAATATCTACAGGATGACCAGGCACTAAACTAAGACACATACTCACAGCTTCACTGCATAACCTCATGAACAGTTGGATTTGAAAAGTACGGATCCAGTTATTAACTACTCCAAAAATATACAATTCCATGCAAGAATTTAACAATTATAAGGATTATGGGATTCATATAGAAATTTTTTCAAAGATGTAAATGAACACTTGTTAGAGAAATAAAACATACTGGATGGAAATGTAGAATGCTATAAAGATTTCAAATCATCTTTAATTAATTTATAAGTAAAGTAACTTTCCAGTCACAAGCTCCATGTGATTTTGTGCTGACTTAATAAAGTCGTGTCAAAGTTAACCTGAAAGTATGAATAGTTTGGATAGTTGAAGGAAAGTTATGTTACAATAGGTTAAAGAGCATAGTAAAGAGTAAGAATTGACCAATATTAGTATCTCAGACATATTTACACAGACGCACATACACAAGCTTTATACACATAGCCATAGATATATTTTCATTGAATATATGATGAAGGTGGCCAATGAATTAGTGAGAATGAAAGGATTAGTTAACTGATAATTGATGCTATAATAATTTTTAAAAAATCAAGTCATATTTACCATTACATGAACCGGAAAGGAATTAACATTTAGTGTAAAATTTGGAAATAGAAGTTCTGACTTAAAATGTTGATGACACATCAATTTGGAGAATGTAAGTTTTCCCAAATACAAAAACAATAAAAAACCCCAATAACAAGAAAAAAAACACAGCAAAAAAAGTAGGCAAGACTTAAAATTAAAAAAAAAATACACATAATAAAAGAGATAGAATGACGAACACCAAAGCAAGGGAAAATACTTGTTCAAATAAACTAGGTCAAGGGTTAAAAGTTTTCATAACTAACATGTTCTTACAGTTATATAAAAAAAGCCTAAAAACTCCAGTGGAAAAATGGTCAAAGAACACAGAATATTAAAAAGAGTAATGTTAATTTTTGTTTATTACAAATAAAATATGTATAACTTTAAAATACAAACTTCTGTATTTTCTTCCATATCTATAATGAGAAAAAATCAAAATTATAATCAAAGTATGAAATATAAAATGGGTGTTAATTTTGAATTATTCCAATTTGACTTGGCAAAATATATTGCTTTCTTTACCCTAATATAAGATATTCACATTATTTTTTAAATATTTTATTTATTTATCTTTTAGAGGGGAAGTGAAGGAGAGAGGGAGAGAAATATCAATGTGTGGTTGCCTCTCCTGCATCCCCTGCTGGGACCTGACCTGCAACCCAGGCATGTGCCCTAACTGGGAATCGAACTGCTATCCTTTGGTTTGCAGGCTCACGCTTAATCCACCAAGCTACACCAGCCAGGGCAAGATATTCACATCATTTTCTTTTCAAAGCTAATGGACCAATAAAATGCAATTGGCATGCTTTTTCAGCAGGTAGTATATTTCCCTTCAGAAAATAAGTGCATTTTATAGCAGTAATAAACTTTACATTTTTGCAAAATGGCACTAGAAAGATCTTTGACAGAAATTTCTTTGTCAATCAGCTCCAGTTTCCTTTATCTTTAATTGGCTTGATTAAAGCAGTATATATGAATCATGTTTGCATATTTCTTTATTATGTTTGAAAACTTTAAACATATGTAAAATTTATACTGCTATTTAGACATAAACACTTGTCGGAGACACAGGCATTAACCTGGGTCTGGCTTCATTGCAGGACACCACATCAGTATTCTAAACTACTTTTCAGGGTGGGAACAAGAGTAGGAGTTTACAAGGAGCAAAAATATAAAAATTACAACTACATTTTAACATACGTTTTTGCACAGCCTGCAACATATATGTCTGTATGTACATTTGAAACTACAAACAAGTCAGAAGTACCTATAATTTCCTTGTAGTTTTATATTCATTAGACATCAAGCCAGTCATGCTAGTAATTCTTGACCTTCGCATCATGTCTAGCATTAGTGACCTAAATAGTGCTTGATCTCCAGAGAAACTAGTTTGTGGGGAAGATTTCTCAAATTTGCTGATGAAAATTTTAAGGTCAGCAGAAATTACATGATTAAGACTCCTGGGTGGTAGAGCCAAAACTCAAGGCTTAATCTTTGTTTGGGGTTTGATTATTTAGCCAATTTCAAGTAAAGGCCTTTAGTTAATAATCTTTTCACTCAATACCAGCCTTGATAACAAGAAACTTAGCAGGCCCAAACATCATAGAACTGCAAATTGGTTCAATTTTTCTCTTATTATTCCTTGAAAGTGCTAACATACCAATGACAACATTGTTGTTGTCAATATTGTCAACAGCAATATTGTCAACAGCACTCAGGAACCTTTGTACAGACATTTATTTATACATGAATATAATTCATGTATAAATAAATGAATTCATGAATTATACAGGAAGTATTTCTGACATCATTTATTCTCTCAAGGAGTTTTGTTGCATACCTACTAATTTGCCTGGCGCAATTTAGATACAGAAGTTAGTGATAAACAAATCTATACATTCAGAGACATTAAATGTCACTGAAGTCACACTTCAAACAAAGGGTCACATACAAAACATTAACTGAAATTATTGCAAGTGGATACAGAATGCTATAAAAACATGCAATAAAAGGACTAAATTAATTTTATGTAAAAACCTGAATGTTGATAAGATATTAGCCAGGTGAATGGGGTTTGGGACTGGGCATGGTGGGTGAGAGAAGGGAAGAATATTCTAGGCTAAGGAAACGGGTGACGGCCCTAGTGCAGGATGGGAAATAGTGATTTCAAGAAACTGAGAGTCCTGCACGGCCTCAGTGTAATGATCAAGGAATTTATGACACAGTAATGTGAGACACACATTCAGGGGCAATGCCACATCACTAACGTATCCTTGTCCTTGAGTAGGAAAAGTAAGTTTTGAATAAAACGTAAACACTAGTTCAATACAAGGACTGAGTTATTCCGTATCTGGCAGGGCACAGGTTGGCAGTTACCACGGGATTCTGTGTGTGCCAGATTCTTTGGGGACCACCTGATTCAAGGTCAGCCAGGGCTTGGAGGGCCCTTAGGACACAAGGAATGCATGGGATGTTTCACTCTTGCTTTGGCATAGAAGAAAGTAATCTTGCACTTTGGCAGTGTCCTAAGACTTTAGATAGTGCCAGTGTCAATCTCAAGTTGCCTAGAAGTTTTAAAAATCTATATCTCCTTTATGTATCTGCTATTGACTTCAGGTATCAGCCTAGACTTCCAATACCCCTCTTGACAGGCTGGCTGCTACCTCACTTGTTAGGTTATGCATTTCCCACCCCGACACTCCAAGTGAAGATTTAAAAAAAATTAGAATCCTACAGCAATTCTTAATATGAAGGGTTTCGTTCAATACTTCTGAATTGGGAAGGTACTAAAATGTCACCCTGTCATACAGATGTTTTCTTCTGGACATCTAATTCCCCAAATACTCATCCTGGTTCACAAGGTGAACATGTATTATTTGAAAGGAGAATGGCAGTGAGAAGTGTTTGTCAGCTCTTTTGAAGCTGTGAGAAACAGCAGCTACTATTTCCTCCACTAGGCTTTTTTGTCGCATGGGGAGGGTGAGGTTACACACCTTATAGAGATGTTATCTTGTGGCTTTTGTCTTCACTTCCTTGCTCAACTCCCTTGGCTCTTCCTCTCGTAACATACAAAAACCATGGTTTCCAAGTCATTTAATATTTTAAAGGATTTAATATTTTAGGTAGTGAAGGATCAAGCTCACAAATTGAATCTTGGCTTGGAGATTGATGAATTGAATTCAGGCCAGATGAACAGTGGCCAGACTTGTTGCTCTCCTGATAAGGAAAAAAAAAAGAATGGATAAAAGTTACAATTGCATGCTCTGTAAAGTACATAGTCATCATTTCACTGACACTTTCTAACAATAGTTTCTCATTTTAAAGGGGCCATTTACAAAATTTATGTCCATGATCATGTTTGTTTAATGAGGAACATGTGTGTGACTATGTTAGCTCTGCTCTCAAAATGAATGTTATTTGTGGACACACATTGTCAACATATCTTATATTCAATCACTTCTTTATTTCTCTCATACTTCAGGCTATGAGAGAGTCCATAAAGCTAGAGTGAACAACAATAAAAAGATTCATAATACCTCTCTGTTGTCTGTTTCTATGGGTTATGCGTATATGAGGTCTGTCCAGAAGGTATCCAGCCATGTGGTATGAAACATAAAGACATTAACTGAAGGTACAAGAAACATTGTACATACGACAATGACACCTCACTCCCCTTCAAAGCAGGCACCTTGGGACTTCACACAATTCTCCCAGTCGCCATCAGCTGCCTCATTGTATTTTCCTGAATCTCACTGGCAGTCTGAAATCTCTTCCCTTTCAAAGGTGATTGTCCTTTTGGGAAAAAGCAGAAGTCACAGAGCACCTAAGCTGGGCTGTAGGGGCCAAGTCATCTGCGTGATTTAGTGTCTCACCAAAAATCTCTGCATGAGATGTGATGCATGGGGGGGCACATTGCTGTGATGTAGCTCCCAGTCACCGGTTGCCCCTAGCTGTTGCCTCTGAATAATCCAAATAGTTTCCATGGAGGAATGTTCAAGCTTAACACAAAATGTGATGCATATTTGTTGCTCTACTCGGTCAGTCATTTTGAATGTGATGGCCACACAGTGCACATGCTCACTGAACAGTGTCTATGGCCCCCACTGACTAGTACAGTGAAGTTGTCATTGTTCACACATGCACATTCCAGTCCCCTCTCCTTGGCTGCCAGGTTCCACTGATGTCATGAAAACCATTCTTATTATATTAATGAAGGCTGGGGTATTTCTGGACAGACCCCGTTCTTTGACTAATCCTGTCATCTTTCATTCAGATGGAAGAAAGGGAGGGGCTGGGTGGAGGTGGGCCAAGAAGAGGAAAAATGGGGACGTATGTAAGTGTCAACAATAAAAATAAAGTTAAAAAATCCCAGGATTTAGACTGTTATAATGAATCTCAGTGACAGGCTTAAGGTTGTGCTAAATGGGCTTAGGGTTTTTATTACAGTTTTTATCATTTTCAGTGTTTTAATAACACATTCTTATGTTCTCAATAGTCACAGATCTAGAATTGAATGTTTTGCTACTTTTGATCATCTGAGACAAAACAATTTGAAAGATAAATTGTGGAAAGCTAAAGTAGTAGAGCTGGATGAGTGTTTAGAAATTATCAAATGCATCCTTTATTTATAAATAAGTGAGAATCTTGAGCGCTATCCAGTTTTTTTAAAGATTTCATTTATTTATCTTTTAGAGGGGAAGGGAAGGAGAGAGGGAGAGAAGTATCAATGTGTGGTTGCCTCTGGTGCGTCCCCTGCTGGGAAATGGCCTGCAACCCAGGCATGTGCCCTGACTGGGAATCGAACCGTGATCCCTTGGTTCGCAGGCCTGCACTCAATCCACTGAGCTACACCAGCCAGGGCTCTATCCAGTTTTATAGAAATAAAAACAATCTGAGTCTTTTGGTGTAAAAATATTAATAATAATAATCACTGTTCATATGGATTGTTTTTCAGAAAATCAAATCAATGTCTGGGCATATTCTGATTTGTATCTCCAATAACTAAATGAAATTGTGTTTTAAAAAGGCATCAATTCTCATAGCTTCATTTAATCATGAATTTGTTCTTTTTATGAATGTGTTTAATTGTGTTTACTTTTTGCCATTTTTTGAATTTTTTCTCCCTTTTTCCACAACCCTGCTCATTTTTTATTTCTTCTATCACTTTGTTTTTAGACTATTTAGTTACTGGTGATTTTTATTTTTAAATTTATAGAGGTACCTTAATCTTTAATTATTATAATTATAATAATTTCCAAAAGTCTCTGTTTTGCCATTTCTCATATGTTCCATGGTATTCATAACTGCTTTCTTTATAGGGAGGCTATGTGTAACCATTTGCTTAGGATGAGATCTGATTTTACCTGTTTCACTCAAAAACACCCTACATTGGACAATGAGGAAATTCACTGGGTATTTGAAAGGTCTTGAATGTTCAGATTTGGCTGTTGGGACTGGGGTCTATACCATGTGTTATCAACCAGGACAATGTGGTGAAGAGTCCACTGCCACCACAGCTGGGAAAATCCACCATTCCCGGCTCACTGAAGATGAGAATTAGATGGCTGTGCTGGAATCTCTCCTGCCACCGAAAGCTGGATCTTGTTAAACGGACTTTCCAGAATGGATTCCTGAAACATCTTTCTCATCATCCTTCCAAAATCAAGTCCCACTTGATCGTTTCTGATTGACAAAGGTGGGGCAAGTGAGTTTTAAATTCTAACTGTGGATGAATAAAGAAGATATAACATGAAGATGTAAGAAACATATGAAAAGTGCTCAAAAGCTGGGGATTCAACAATCACAGCAGTTTACCATGAAAATCATTCTAACTTGACATTTGTTTCTATAGATAGGGAGGAAGGAAGAAATCAGGAAAGGATGTCTCAATTGGCTGTAAGATTGATAGTATACAAAATTTCTGAATGCAGCATAAAAACAATGGGGGAAAATAGGAGAAGGATCATCAATGAACATATATAAAGGACAGGAAAAAGCCAAAGAGGGTAGGATCAAGGGTGGGGCAGGGGGACTGGTGGGGAGAAAATGGAAACAACTGTATTTGAATAACAATACAAAATAAATTGTATAATAAAACCAGTTAACTTCCCCTCAAAAAACCAACAAAAAGCCTTGTGAAAACAATAAATAAATAAAATTAAGAAAACAGAGGATTTGAATATAAATAAAATCCTACCACGTAACAAACAATAAAGATCTAGTTTAAAGATGTGGATTTAAATTTTATGTTATAATGGCTTAATGATAAAACCAGTTACCCTTTTCATAGAAATTTGGAGAAAACCATCAACTATTTCAGAATTCCTTTAAGAAATTAGTATGTCATGTACACAGGGATTCTAAAACTACTTTACAAATGTTTTTGATCTTTGAAAAGAAGAAGCCCTTAGAGAATGCTGCTTAGATAATTTTAAGGTAGACTCACTCTCTCCTTATGTCTTGCTGATAAGTCTCTTCAGCCTTTCCAGAGTTTTTCCAAGTTGAAGGGCAAGTGACATTTTTTTTTCCTTTGGAAATTTTGTTGGGAAACAGGAAGATAATACATCAAATATGAATAATGTCAGACACTGATCATTGACATGGACCCTGTTAGATGCCTAATCAATATTTATTTGCTCTTTTTTTATTGTTGTTCAAGTACAGATGTCTCCGTATTTCCCCCTCCACCCACACTGGCCCACCCATTCCTGCCTCCATCCTTGATCCTACGGCTTTTGGCTTTGTCCATGTGTTCTTTATTCATGTTCCTTGATGACCCTTCCCCTTATTTCCCTAATTATCCCTCTTCCCCCTCTATTCTGGTCACTGTCAGTTTGTTCTTTAGTGCAATGTCTCTGGTGCTATTTTGCTTGCTTGCTTGTTTTGTTGACTAGGATCTGCTTATAGGTGAGATCATATGGTATTTGTCTTTCACCACTTGGCGTATTTCACTTAGCGTAATGCTCTCCAGTTCCATCCATGCTGTTGTGATGGGTAGGAGCTCCTTCTTTCTTTATGTTGAATAATATTCCATCATATAAATGTACTACAGTTTTTTGATCCACTCATTTACTGATGGACACTTAGTTTGCTTCCAGCACTTGGCTATTGTAAATTGTGCTGCTATGAGCATTGTGGTGTATAGGTGCTTTGAATAGGTATTTCAGGATTCTTAGGGTGTAGTACCAGCAGTGGAATTGCTGGGTCATTTCATTTGCTCTCTTTATTGACAAACTTGATCATTGTTTGGTATGACGTGTATACAGTATAAAAAATGCAAAACTATTTTTCGCACCTTCCTTCCAATTAGGGCTAGTATATGACATATCTCATCCTATGGAAGAAGGCTTTTATCCTTCATGTCCTCCAGTTAATAAAGTAGAAGCAGTATGGCAGAGAAACTCCAGCTTCCTGTTTCATAGTTCAATCACTTTTGAGCTGTAAGTCTCTGAAATTGAAAAGAAATTGATGGGTAAGTGAAGCAGCCAATTCACAGACCTAAACTCTACAAGGTCCTGTATTATCTATACGGATAGTAACTAATGTTAATGAGCAACATTTCAGAATCATAAAGAGTTTGCTACTCTTTTTGATTAACTAAATCTCAGTTAAATCTTGAACTCTAAGTTAAAGTACTTTTCTCATTTAATAGCAATTGATACCATATTCCAAACATTTATTCAATGAACAGACATCACAAAATGAAGCTAACACTACACTATACATCTTTGCATCTCCCTTACAACAAATATTGGCAACAACCCTTCAAGATGAGCAAACAGGGGAATTTGGCAGCAGTTCTCAATATCTATTGTTGCTTTAATCTGGCTTAAACCATTAATTATTTTTCAGGTTTTAGCAACCTCTAAATTATTGCTCCATAAAGGTTGTGAAGTTAATCCCAGGAACACACTCTTACTACCAATAAATATGCTGCTGTGTGCATCAGTTAGGGCGATACTACAAGTGTTTTCTATTGATACAGTCACAAAGATATTTTGTCAATATACAGCAATATCTCCTTAACATTTTGGAAACTGTTTCAAAACAAACATAATGTCTCTTGTTGGAATGCATGGCCCTAAAATGCTTTATAAATTGTTTTCTCTGCAAACATACTCAGTATTACTATAGAATAAATTTGTGACTTCCTTAACTAAATTTGAATAACTCTAGTGCTGTGGCATATACTCTGTTCCAGATTTGTTTTTACATGCTGCTGTTGAGCTCCATTAAAGTTTTATTTGATTTCTAAGAACATACATTTTGATAACAACATCAAAATCTAGATGAACTATGAAGTATTAATATCTGGGTACTCTTACTCTCCATTAATGTTCCATTTATACTTATAAATATGCTGTTAAATTTATATACAGCTCTTAGCAGTGGTATTTTTATTGCTTCATAAAAAGTAGAAAACATGAAATAGTGGCTGCTGATAAGCTACATATTATGATGAAGGTACAGTAGAACTACACTTCATAATTTCAGGATCTGAATATAAAAGCAATTCTTTGGAGAACATATATAAGTATGCTGAAGCTCATTTTCTGTTAAATTTTTGGGAACAGATTTCCTATATATTTGTCAGCTTAAGCTTATTAACTTCATTCACGTTTTTTCTACCTGTTTATTTAATTGATGTATCAGCTTCTGAGAGAAATGTGTCAAAAATCTACAATGGTAAATGTGTTAATTTCTCCTTGAAATTCAGAGATTATTTGCTTTATATATTTTGATGTTTTATTAGTTTCATAAACTTTTAAAATTGTTATATTTTTCTAGTGAATTAAACCTCTTGAGCTCTATTAATATTTTATTCTTTAATTCCACCTTACCATTTAATACTAACAGAATTACACTAGCTTTTTAAAAAATGTTTTTTTCTTGAAATACTCTTTTAAATCACACTAATTTCAATGTTTCTTTAAATGTACTTTTTCCGAGATTCTTTGGTAGCAGTTTTCACTTATATTAAAACTGATCCTAGAGAAACAGAAAATATGAATGTGTAGTATACCTATTTAAAAGTCCATATCTAATTGCAATTGTTAAACATTTTTCTTACAAATAAAAATCTCTAGGCCAAGAAGATTTCACAGATAAATTCTATAAAAAATTTACAAAACAAATATTATAAGAAGCCTTTTAGAAAATTTAGGAAAGAAACTTTTTGTAATTTATTTTATAAGACCCATATAATCATAGCTAAACTTGACATCACAAAACTAGATATTTCCTGAAATTACGAGAAAATTACAAATCAGTATTTGTCAATCATATAGATCATGTAGATGCAAAGTACTCAATACAATATATAGAATAAGACATATATCATGAGCAAAGAGGATTTATCCCAGAAATGTAAAATTCTTTCATTACTCATAAATCAAGCAATATGAGTTATAGTCTCTATATAATTTGTATCTCAATAAATGCATACAATATTTGACAAAATCCAACATCCTTTCTTGATCAGCTATCCCAGCTAAACAGATGGGAACTTTCAGAATGTATTAAAGGGGCATTTGCCATGGGCTTCATTGTGTCTTCACAATGCATATGTTGAAGCCTCAAACCCCAGTAGGACTGTGTTTTTAGATAGTCTGTTAGGAGGTAATTAAGGTTTGACAAGGTCTTAAGAGTGAAACCCAAATCAGTTGGGACTGGTGTCCTTATAAGGAGAGAAAGGGACACCTGGTAAGAAGAGAAAGAGACCCCTGTCTGCACATGTATAGAGAAAAGGCCATGTGAAGACAGAGGGAGAGCTGACCTTGAAGCATGAAGGAAAGAGGCTTTACCAGGAGTCAACCTGCTGGCACCGTGATTTCGGACCTCCATTCTGTGGAAGCCAAAGTTAACCAATGTCAGACAGCCCAAGTTAACTAATGCAGCGTCCGCAAAATTCTACCAAATCTCATACTAAATGGTGATATATTGAAAACATCCTCTCTAAAAATCACAAGAAGAGGCTGAGACATTCATGCCTAACACTTTTGTTCAACATCAGATTAAAGGACCAAGCCAGGACAATAAGAAAAGAAAGAAAGAAAAAAAAGTATTGACGTTTGTCTTTTTTGTAGACAATATGAGAGTCCTCACAGAAAATTCTAAGTAATTTACCAAATACAAGAACTAAATTGCTACAACTAATAAGTTAACTTAGCGAGCTATAAGACACAAAGTCAATATATAAAACTCAATTCTTTTTTATAATAGAATAAAATATTAAGAAAAAGACATAAATAAACAGTATATTTTATAGTAATAACAAAACTTCTGCGTTATGAAAACGTAAGTTTATTGATAAAATTAAAGGCCCAAATATAACCAGAGGGGAGGAGGGAAAGGATAATGGGGGAAAGGAGGGGGCGGTTTTCAGGAACAACTATACGGGACACATGGACAAAACCAAGGAGGGTAGAATCAGGGGAGAGAGGTGAGGATGGCTGGGGTGGAGGTAGTGGTGGTGGGCAAATGCAAGCAGCTGTACTTGAACAACAGTAAAATAATTAAAAAATAGGAAAAAGATCCCAATATATTTTATATATGTGTGTGTATGCATACACACACATGCACATATTTGAATATATAGATATATATTCTTATGGACTAGATATCTCAATATAGTTAAATATTAATTTTTTTTCAAATTGATGTGTAGACTGAAAAATCCTGGAGAATATTATGCTAAGCAAAATAAGCCACTGAGAGAAAGACAAATACCATATGATCTCACTCATATGTGGAATTTCATGAAAAAAATAAAATCAGAGTCATGAGTACGTGGAACAAACTGACAGATCTCAGAGGGGAGGGGTGGGGAAGACTGGAAGAGATTAGCCAGAGAATACAGGACATATGCCTATATGCTTAGTCCATGGACACAGACAATGTGGGGAAGGCCAGAGGGTGGGGTGCTGGGTGGAGTGGAGCGAAGGAGGGAAAATGAGCAACATCTGCATAGTGTGAACAATAAAAATATCCAATCAGAACTCCAGAAACATTTTTTAAAAAGTAAACAAATTGACTCTGACATACATATGGAGACGCAAAGACCTAGATTAGTCTAAACACTTTGATAAAAAGGATAAAGGTTGAGGATTTATCCGACGTGATTTTAAGATTTACAAAGCTACATTGATCGAGATAAATGTGGTATTTTTGAAAAGACAGACAATTCATTAAATCTGAATTGTGAGTCCAGAAATAGAACCACATGTTTGCAACTTAGTTGTTTCTTAGCAAAAATACTACAGTAGTTAAAAATGATAGTATGGACTCTTCAACAGTTAGTGCTACAAAGACTAAGTACACACATGAAATAAGATTAACTTCAAGCGTAGCTCACACAAAACACAAAAATTAATTTTCAATGGACCAGAGACCTACACAAAAAAGCCCAAAACTATAAAATTTATGGATTAAACATAAGATAAATTTTTTGCTGTGATAAACTAACAGTTTTTAGTACCAAAATAGATAGCACTAACCTAACCATTAAAAGAAAAGGATATAGATGGGTTTCCAGTTTGTAGAAATCTGGTCTGTGTCAGCTCTTTTTCTGTAATATGCATGGTTGAAATGTTTATCTTCTATATGTTGGAACTTGGAGGAAACAAATTCCTCCTGTCTGCCTCCACCTGTTTCTGGACTCAGATCCAGCAGTCCTATACCTTCTTGCTCTCTGTGTTCCTCTTTATATCCATGGAGATGCTGTTTTGTTTTTGTGTGCCGCTACTTCTTTTGATTCTCAGTTGCAGTTGCTTGAAAACAGCCAGACAGAAGGAGTTACAAGGAACAGGCAAAACAATGTACAATTTCAGAATTTGGTTCAAGACGGTCTTTGGTCTTTTGGTCATTCACGGCACTTTGTACACAAGTCAACAGGTTGAACTGCATTTCCATCAGCTGGCACAACTTCGAATCCAGAATGCCTGCATTGATGCTAAAATAAGAGAAAACAACAACAACTGAAAAGGAGCACTTTATGTAAAACCTTTTTAGTCACTCACAAATTAATCCTCTTAAATTTGAAATGTTTCACTTCGAACCAAAGGTAGAATCATTCAAAGGCTGAACAATTGTTGAGAAAAACATATGAAAAATATACACTTTCTTCCACGTCAACAAATTGGCATGCTGTTTTTGCACCCTGGCGGCTCAAAACCAGTGGGAAGAAAAACTCTCTAAGCTTTCCATGATGATAGGTTTTGGAGAAAAATGCTTCTAAACAACCACATTGCTGAAGTAGACTAAAAAATATTTCCAATTACTTACAACTTAATTTACATATCTTGGTGGAGACAAATGTTACTAAATCATAAACTTTATCTGCTTTTTGTTTTTAAAAAAAGCAGATAATGAATCCCATTGACACTTGGCAGGTCTGGAAATAAATCACACTTATTCACTTCCCTTATTATTTTTATTCAAGATTAAAATAATGATTATAATGAGCTAGTAAGGCAACTTTGAAGGGGAAGGTTTGGTAGGGAATAACTTTGTTCATGTAGTGAATGATGTTTGGGAGTGTTGATATATGTTGGAATATTGTAAGATTCTTTTTGCAATTAAAATACTTCAATACTTTTTCCAGAATGCCTTTGTGTAAATCTGTGACTATTGGATCCCCGAATTAAGAGGATCAAAAGTTTTTGTTCGAATTTCAAAGAATATGTCATTTTATTACTCTTATTTTTGTGCATCTCTATGAAAAGTGTTATAGTGCTAAATGTCCTAATACTTTGGTTTAATTTTTGCATGGCAGAACATACTAGTTTTTTATTGCTACACTAACAAATTACTGCAAATTTAGTGGCTTACAAGCCAGTACAGAAGTTCTGAAGGTCAGAGTTCTAAGATGGGTACATCTCTGTGTTCATTCTGGAAGCTCTAGGAGAGATTCCATTCCCTACCTTTCCAAGTTCTGGGAATTGCCCCTATTCCTTGGCTTGTGGCTGAGCCTTAGGCCAGTCTCTGTTCTTGTCATCATAGCTCTTGATTCTTCCCCTCCTGTCTCCCTCTGATAAGACCCTTGTTATTACATTGTGCCCACCCAGATAATCCAGAATAATCTCTCATCTCAAGATCTGTAACGTCCTCACATCAGCAGTGCCCTTCTCCCCATGTAATTTAACAACTTCGTAAATCCAGGGGATTAGGCCAAGGACATAGAGATTGGAGGGGCATTATTCTGTTTACACCCAGAGGATGAAATCTTAGAATGTTTTTGACTAGATTTTATGTTATTTTATTTTTTTAATTGTATTTATTTATTTGTGGAGAGAGGGGAAAGGAGGAAGAGAGGGAGTTAATCATTGATTTGTGAGAGATATATCAATCAGTTGCCTCTCAAATGCCCCCACCTGGGGACCTGGCCTGCAACCCAGGCAAGTGCCCTGACTAGGAATCAAACTGGTGACCTTTTGGTTTGCAGACCAGCACTCAATCCACTGAGTCACACCAAGTGAGGATTTAAAAAAAAACATACAAAAAATTTTACTTTTTAGTAAACCAATGAATAATAATTATATGTCTATAACATGAAAAAATTAAAATAAAATAGCTAATTCTTTCACAGATATCACCTCACACCTGTCACAAAGGCCATCAACAATAAATCAACAAACAAGTGTTGGCAAAGATGTGGAGAAAAGGGAACCCTTTTGCACTGTTGATGGGAAAACAGATTGCTGCAGCCACTGTGGAAAGCAGTATAGAGATACTTCAAAGAATTAAAAATGGATCTGCCTTTTGACCCAATGATCCTACCTCTAGTAATATATCCAAAGGAACCCAAAACACACATTTGAAAGAACATAAGTAACCCTATGTCCATTGCAGCATTCTTTACAGTCACAAAGATGTGAAAGTAGCCCAAGTGCCCATCAGTAGATGAGTAGATAAAACAACTATTGGACATTTATACAATGGAATACTACTTGGCCATAAAAAAGAAAAAATACCTTTTGAGACAGCATGGATTGACCTGGAGAACATTATGCTAAGTAAAATAAGTCAGTCAGAGAAAGACAACTGCTATATGATTTCACTCATATGTGGAATCTAATGAACAAATTGAACTAATAAGTAAAATATAGACAGACTCATAGAAACCAAGATGATAGCTATAGGGTGATGTAGGGACACAGCAAAAAGGAAGAAGGACTCATGGACATGGACAACAGTGTGGAGCAGGTATATGGGAGTTAAATGGTAATAAAAAATGCAATATTTTATTTTTAAATGAAAAAATTAAAAAAAATAACCTCTAATTCTTCTACCTATAGATGCCACCATTAATATACTTTATACAATTTTTAGATTATTTTTTGGGTATATGTATACCCACAGTGTACATTTTATACAAATTCAAAGAAATGTTATATACTTTATTGTATGTAATATTTTGACTTAACAATATTAGGAATACTTATTTTTCATCTTAATAATTATTTACTTCTCTTTTTTTACTACCCAAATATTGGTCCTTTGTTTGTTTCAATACATACAAGCTTAATCTTGAGCTTTTGCATTGGCAAAAGCTTAAGCCACTTTATTAGGCAAAGTATCCATCATTGAATTGCAGAGTCAAAGGACAGACATTTTATTTAAATCCAAAATACGATTCACTTATTTGCTTAAAAGACTTACTTTCTTAAACTTTCCTGCATATTGATAATGTGCTTTCATTTCATCTTTGCCCATTTCTTGGAAGAAAATTGTGTTTGACTGCTGTAACCTGGTGAGATCAAGACATATGCAAGGTCAAAGGATCAGGAAGTCCATAACAGCGGCTGCAAGATAAGTCGTGTAATGTCCTCTAATAGAAGATAAGGGATGGATGAGTTCCATCCAGTCATTCTTTCATCTGTGTCTTTACCCATTCATTCAGTTTTTTAGTCTTTACAGGATCCTCATTACTGTTAAAAGGCAGTAGATATAGCAATGAACATGACTGTCAAGAACACTATTCTCATTCATACGGTCTAGAGGGTCACAGGCAATAAACAACAAACATCAAAAAGCATGAGATAGTGTCATAGTGAAGTGCACTACGAAAACAAAAAAGCAGGATGATGTGGATTATATTCTTCTTTAAAATATACACATTAAAGAGAGGAGAAATGAGGCAGAGAGAGAAGAAAGGAGACAAAGAGAGAGGGAGAGACATTAATGTGAGAGAGAAACCTCAATTGTTGATTCTCATAAGTGCCCCAACTGGGGATGGAATGTGAAACCTTTTAAAGGTGTATGGGATGATGCTCTGACCAACCGAGCCACCTGGCCAGGCAAGTACATTCTAATTAAAATGGGAATAGATTGAACATGATGGAGCCAGGTATACGGAGAACTGAGAACTGAACACTGGGTAGGAAATTGCTCTGAAAAGGGAATGAAGGAAATGAAATGAGGTCAGTATGGCTGGAATGTACTGCCTTGAACTGGTCAGCAGTGGAGGTCAGTAGGGCTTGATGTGGAGGCTTGCAGACCACTCTTTTCAAATTGATTTTTTTCCTAACTGCAGTGAGATGCCACTGGGATTTTTACCAGGGAAATATGAGATTGATGATTAAAATAGCTTCCCTTGTTTAATAGGTAGAAACTGCTGGCTATTTTGCAAGAGAGGAAATAAAACTGGTTAGGATGCTGTTTCAAAGGAAGTTCTGGATTAATTCAGAGTGGCTGGATTGTGAGCACAATACTGAGGAACTGAAGTAAGATCCTGTTGTTTCTTTCGTACTCTCCATTCCCGTCATTCCCAAAATGATACTGTCTTCAGTTTAGTTTGGAGTTCTTTCTTTTTATTTCTGTTGGCATCATGGGGGCGCAGAAGGACACACACCCATTCATTCCAACTTCAGCAGCTAACTAATAGACTATGCACTGGAAGCCTCAGGGCAATCAAAGTCAATCTAATGATTATATCAATCCTGAAAAACAGAGTTGGGGAAGGAGTAGAAATTACTCAATTACATATTGGTACCAAGCTCTTAAAAATACCTTCCGTATTCATCCCTTTTTCAGCTCCTAATTTGTAAAGACTGGAATGTGCTCTGAACTCTGCCCTGCCCCACACACCAACAAAAAGACAAGGAACAATTGGATTTATTCAGATACTCCTCTACTTCTGCTAAGTGATTTAATATTTTTGAACATATAATTGCATTATGCACTACAGTAGGGAGTTTGCTAGTGCAATGGGAATTTTAATTCTAGAATAACCTTAGGCAAGCGATAACATATTGTACAAAATGACCTAGGTGGAATGTTAGGAAAGGTGAGTGCTAGCTATGTCAGTGGACTAATCAATTCTGATCCAAATATGTTAAGAGGTGATATAATATTCAGAAAGCCTAAGATCACAATACTCATGTTTTCTAACTGGTAAGTAATGGCTCCTTGTTCAAAGGCATAAAATTATTTTACTGGATTGAGAATTCATGTTTATTTTTATTAATCTCTTATTAATAAATGTTTGGGTAACACAGTAAAATATAGGCCTCATGATGGCATACAGTTCATAGCACCTGGGGTTAAATTCAATAATTATTTGTTGTGTAATGAATGGAATGATCTTGTACCAGAAGCAACATAAAATGTCTCTGCACAGAAATATGATATATACATTTCTAATGAGCATTTACAAGGTGGTAGACATTGTGAAAAAGATTGGTGGTCTAACTGGGAACACAAATTAGATAAATCATGTGTCATTAATTTAAATAAACACAGAACAAATATCAAATAGCAATTGCGGCAAATGCTATAAAGGGCTCCATGTCCCAATTAACAATTGCTGAATATTATGTATTTGTCTATTTGCTTATTATTGTTTCCTGTTGCCTTACCCAATTGTATGGAAAGACGTTTTGTCTATTTTATTTACTGCTAGATAGATTCCAAAATGTATATCAGTTTCCACTACATAGTAGGCTCTCAATGATATTTGTTCCATGAATAAGTAAGAGTAAACTAAAGATGGATTTGAGGTATTCAAGGCAATTAATAAAGGCAGCTCTGAAACGTGACAATGCTGCCCAAGCCAGCAGAACAGGTTTCTGTGTTGTTCCAAGGATATTCACAATCATACACATTGGAGTGGGATGGAACCTGCCCCCTCCTGGCACAGTCACTCCAAATTGTGGAATGATGAGTGACCATCCCAGTTGCTGTAATACAGAATGATTTCAAAATCACCTTGCTTTTAAGCACTCTGCTGCTCATTTAAAGATAGAATAATTTTTAAAAAATGCATTTGAAAGCTTTAAAAAATAAATAAACACATCTTTCAGCCAAATGCTGAGTTCTGAACCCTGGCCTGTGATAAGAGTAAGCACGGTGACCATGAAGAAGGAAGTGCCATTGCAGATACGAAGGGAGCAAGAGAGCAGGCTTGGAGCTGGAGACATGGGTAGGTGAGAAGAGATCTTCTTCAATGCCTTTGTAGATGATGATAATTAAAATAAGGCTTTCTTCTTAGATTATTGAAATAAAAGCAGTAGAGTGAAATAATCAGATTCTCAGTTTAAAAGGATATCTCTGTTGCTGCTTATTTATAATTAAAGTGGTAAAAACACTCCTAACAAAAATATAGTTAAAGAAGAGGATTTAGGAAGAAGCTTAGATAATTTTACCACTTAATGTCTGCAGAAAGGAGCATGAGATATTGAAAGAGTCAGAAAGAATAGGCAGCATGAATAGGAGACAAACAGGAGTGTGATAGTATAGTGGAAGCAAGAGAGGAAAGTCTTTTAACACAGGAAGCCCGCAGTGTTGGATGCTATTGAAAGATAAATGAAATTGTAGAAGAATTAATCAGATATCCACCAGGTATAGAAACATGAGGATTATTGTTGCTTTTATCCAGAAAAATTAAAGAACTGTGTGTTAACTACACATACACACACTAAAATAAACTCTTAAGTTATTGGAAGAATAACAATGATATATAACTTAGTCCAGAAGAAAGAAAGACTGTCACCAGGAGTCAAGTTTAACGGGGACCCAGAAAGCTTAAAACATGAATGTTAAGTTAAGCCTGAGCCATTTGGGAGAACGCTTGTTTTCTTTGAACTGAAGACTTTGGGCTTTTGGGTCTATGCAAACCAGGGAGTTGGAATTGAAATTCTGCAGTAAAGGCTATACCCTCAAATAACTGTACCTGTGGAGAAAGAATAAAGGGATACAAACAAAAATTCAGCTTTCCAGAAAAAAAGGATGACAAGGTGGACTGCCTTTGTCACTCTCGGATTTTGCCGGGGAACACACACACTAGGCTGGAATCAATGCCCAGAGTTCTCTCAGTCCTGTAAGGAGTTTGAATATTCTCTTTTTTGGAGTATGGAAAACACACAGCTGAGAAGTTCTGTTTAATACAGTCACAAGCTCCTTGGGAAGACAGACAGGACTGATGCATTTCCTTTTTTTGGAGGAGAGCACACTCAAATAAGACTCTCAGAAGTTCTCGCAAATTATGCTCACTCAAATATTAGCTCATAATTCCAAATTACACCACATGAAAAAACAAGCCACCATGAAATAGAGTAAAAACAATAAATGGTAGCACTAAACCTAAGGGCAAAAGATTTGAATGATTGGATACAAACTATAAAATAATCTTGTAAGATGTTTAATACATTAAAAGAGGGAATTAAGAATATGAGAAAGTAACAATGGAAAACAAAATTAAACAAAAACTTTAGAAAAGAACCAAATAAAATTTTTACAAATTCAAAGTAGAAATATTTCAATTAAAAACGTAATGAATGCGTTAAAAACTATATTATGAATAGCACAGAAGAGAATGGTTAAATATCTCTATATCTATCTATCTATCTATCTTTCATCTATCTATCTATCCATCTATCGATCCATCTGTCTAATGAAATTTGCCAAGAAAAATAAAAGAGGGATAGTTATTGTAATGGAAGGTAAAACAAAAAAGGCTGATGTATGTAATTGCAATTCAACAGTGAGAAACCCAGAAGGTTTTAAATAGGTAATATTCAAATAGATGATTTATTAGAAATTTCTAAAATAAATAAAAGTCAAAATGCTCAGATTTAGGAAGTACAATAAATACAAACACAATCAACAGTTCAATTTTGGTAAAGATTTAAAATTTCAAAAATAAAGAGATATTGAAAGCATTAAAAGTAAAACAATACTACCTATAAAGTAAAAGTAATGATGCCTTCCACAGACTTACAGGTGCACCAATTTAGAAAACTGTACTAAAAGTAAGAAAGGAGATAGTTTGAATAACAAGCTGTGTATGATTATTTTAATGTAAATAAATCGTTGTTCAAGAACAAGGAAAGAATCATTTTTTAGAGAAATTGTTGAATGTTTGCCAGCAATGCATTCACACTACCTGAATATATCAATGTTGTATTTCAGGAGCAAATAAAATGAATAAAAGGAAAAATGTTCAATTTAGAAATAAATGGTAAGAAAATAAAATGGTAAACATACAAAAACATACAAAACCCCCAAAATATTGAAATATAAAACAATAATATCCTCAGAAGTTTATTTTGGGGACTAAAAACATAATAGTTTTAAAGTGATTAAGATAGTACTTTGTATATGCTCAATATTTTATAATGGTCATTAAATAAGTAAAAAAAAATAAGTGGTAAAAAGACTAACACAGAATTGAAATACTTGACGAAACACGAATGTTTACTAGTCTTGTATTCTTTGTGTTAATAGTTAAAATACACTAAAATTCTTTTTGTTTGGAGGACATATGTAAATATTACATTATTTTAGAGTTTGAAAGCATGTTTGAATGTAAATTTAACTATTAAGATATACAGATAAATCACTAGCTGTAAAATAGAAAGAGAGGCATGGATGCATGGAGCAGACTGACAGCTGTCAGAGGGGAGAGGAATGGAGGGGACTGAATGAAAGAAAGTGAAGTGATTGGCCAAAGAATATATATGCGTAATCCATAGATACAGACAACAGTTTAGTGATGATGACCAGAGGGAAGGGCGGAAAGGGCAGGGAGGTGGGCAAAGGGAGTGTGGGAAATGGGGGGGCATTTGAAATAATGTAAACAATAAAACTAAAGTAAAAAGCACATGAGGTAAATGAAACACAGCAATCAATTTAAAAGAAGACATTTATAAATGAAAAAAAAAACAAAAATCAATAGTAACAGAAAGCATTTGTTGAAAGAAACACTTGTGAGAATTATCAGATTATATTTTTAAAATCCCTGTACAGTATATGTAATTCACAAGAAATTTATACAAAGCATAAGAACCTAGGGAAATTGGGTGAAAATGCATAGAATCACCAACTAAGATAAAGTTGTTAAAAGTATTTTAGCCCAGTCAGGGTAGGTCAGTTGGTCAGAGTATCAGCAAATAGGCCAAGGTTATGGTTACATTCCCCATCCGGCTACATACAGGAAGCAACCAATGAATGTGTGAGTGTGTGGAACAGACTGATGTTTCTGTCTCTCTGTATTTCTCTGCCTGTGTCCCTCTCTCCCTTCCTGCCTCTCTCTAAAATCAATTTAAAAACAGTTATTTTAATATGAGACAAAGTAGACCTTAGGGTAAAAAAAAAAAACCTATTTTTTTAAAATAAAATCTTTCAATTCATATTAGGAATATGAAGCAATTTACTTTTTTGGCATGTACTAACATAGCCAAAGATAGATAAAGAAAAACATTAATAGATGGTAGGCAGAATGTAATAAATTACCATCATACAGGGAGATGTCATTCAACTCACTATTATGAGATCCAAAACTCAAACTTAGTAAAGATATGGAAGATTTGAACAACACAGTAAATAAACTTGCTCTAATGAACATGTATTGAACCTTGAATCTCCAAAATAGAAAACATATTATTTTTTAAGTATGCATAAGATATATGTATATATACTTGACTTGAAATAAACTGTAATGCAAATCTAACCAAACTTCAAATAATTGATAAATCAGTAAATTATATAAAATTAGTACAATGTTAGGAATAAAATATAATTAAAAGCTAATTTAAAAATACCAAATATATTCAGAAATTACATGTTATACTTTGAAACAACTAATTAAGTCAAAGAAAAATATATAAAAATTTAAACACACACACAAAAAAACAATTAATAGACTTTGGCCATGTTGCTCAGTTGGTTGGAGCATCCTTCCCTGCACCAGAAGGTTGTGGATTTTATTCCTGGGCAGGGCACATAACCTGGATTACAGGTTGAATACCCAGTTGACAAACTGGAGGTGAATGATTGATGTTTCTCTGTCACATTGATATCTCTCTCTGTCTCTCTCTCCCCCTCCCTCCCTCCCTTCCTCCCTTCTTGTCTCAAATGAAATAGCAATAATGGAAGTACTCCATACTAAAACTGAGTCAAAAGTTTAATTATAAAAGAAGAAAATGCTAAAAGTCAATGAGATAAGGATTCATTTTAAAAATTTAGAAAATATAATGAAATGAACCCAAAGAAAACAAAAGGTAGGAATGATAAAGGTATACAGCCTACCAAAACTCATTCAAGAAAACAGAAACAATTAACAGTCCAATAACCAGTTAAAAGTTTTCAGTGTTCTCATTGAATAACATCAAGTCCAGATAATTTTAGGAGAAAAGTATACAAAATATATAAAACATAGATAATTCCAATTCTATATGAAATATTTGTGAAAAAATGAATACAGAAAAATTTTAACAAGATTGTTATTTAAATGATAGCCAAGAAGTCATCCATTCATCCATCCATCTGATCTATCATCTCCTGTCAGAATTCACAATTCCAAGAAATCAGTATTATATTTCACTTATTTTTATTTTCTCAGGATCTTATAGATTAGGAAATATAAATATTTGTTTGAATGCCACAAATTCAGTAGATGATCCCACAAAGTCAGTAGAATAACAATTCATGGGATCTCCAACTTCTTTTACCTAAATGAAATCTCCTTGAGTCCCTGATCTGATGGAACCTCTGCAGAGACAGTAGTACCTTGCATTGTGCCAGACTGGCTTGCATTGTTTTAGGTTTCCTGCCCTTTGAGTTAATATACCCTGTGCAGTAAAATGCCTTCCTGACATCCAGGAATCAATCCACACTCCTGCTACGTTTTTATATCCCATCCAAGTGTAGGACAGCACAGTGAGTGCTGGAAACCAAGGTGCCACCCGACTTCCAATTCTACTTCCTGATGCCAACTTCCTTTGTTTTGCAAGACCTGTTTTATTTAATGCCCTCAGGCCTATTTTGTGGCCCAAACATAATCTTGCCTCAAGGGTCTGGGGATTGCACAAGTTATTTTCCTCTTCCAACACTTGTTTTCAAGAATTATCTGTCTTCCAATGACTGGTTTAACTCCTATATAGTCTATGTAATGTACTAGGTTCAATCCAATCTGCTATGATCAATTCATTCTCAGAATTGCCTTAGTTTCCTTACACTTCCATTTAAAAAATTATATTATTTATGCTAAATTTATTAACTTATATCATTAGTTAATTTTCACTTATAAAGTGCCCCAAGTTTCCAACATTATTATAATTTGCCTTGGGCATAATAGTTAGCACAATATCTTGAATAAATTAATCAGTTTTGCTTTGCAGAATTTAGTAGGTGTTGGGATAAAGTACTTCTTATATTAATAATGTACCATTTTCATTTAAAATGTATTTTCCAGTGGCAAATATTAGTGATAAGATTATATAAAATGTGTCACTCATATTTAGTATTAACCAATCACTTCTCTTCTATATATAGTTATATACTGAATAAAGTTTTCAAGTTCATTAAATTGTTAACTTCACAAGGAAATGTACAATCATTTTGTGTCTTATCAAGCACTTAGGAAAATGGCTGTGAGAGTTTTTTGTGGTGATAATGAAATTATAATGAAATAATAAACCTGTATAGTTAGTTGCCTCTGTAAATGACAGCACCAATTGAATAGTGAATGGTCTGCACATATTCTGTCTTATTTATGGACTTCTTACATGTGACTAGTACAAGCTCACATGCGCATGGCAAGGATGTTCTGCATTGAAGGATTCGGCAAAGAGCCAACTAACCTCAGACTCAACAAACTGTGATTGGGAGAATGTATGTCTTTCGCTGGAGAGAAAGAGAATTCTCAGCCATTATGCATTTTCTTTAGTATGAAATGTGCACTAATAGGATGCATTGAGCTGCTGACTGCTTCTGTGAAGTCTCTATCCTTTCAAATGCAAATACTTCAGAATCAGTCAGGTTCCCAGCACATGGATTTTAAAACCAAGGCATTCTTCACTGTGGGCTCACATAATCGCTCACTTGGGACATTATATATTTATACAGATAATGGGTGCAGTTCAAGCAACTGCCTGCTGAAGTTAATGGAAGTTCTGTCTATTAAGAAAGGAATGTGAAAAAAATACATATATGTATATGATTTTCTTATTTTTTTCACTCATTCTCTGATTAGCCTTATCCAGTGCTTTACTCTGTAACTTGAATTCATTGAGTCTGAACTTTACGCTATCACTAGTTTGAGGTACAGTTTTTACATTGTTATTTTTAGGGGGGTTGGTGAGGTAGACAATTATACACATGTATCGGAAATTATAAATCTTTTTGTACTAGACTGAACATTTTTTAGTTATAAAAGTTGTATATGTACCACTACAGAGAACAGATTTTGGAATCAAAAAGTTTGTTTTAATTCTCATTTCACTGATTATTTGATATTTGTCTTTGCACTGGTTATTTTACTCCTTTATGGCTCAGTTTCCTCATCTCTCAAATGAAGCTTTTCTTGCTAAGGACTTTTCACATACTAGGTACTTGGAAAATTCAATTCCTTTACATTTGTTTCCTTATAGCCAGTTGTCGGAGAGTATTAAAAGTGCAGTGCCTGTTAAAAAATGCATAATGGGTTTTCCTCTAGGCTCACTGTGTCATTATCCACAGTGAATCATCTGCCAGCCTAACTTCTTTTACAAGTGGACAAAGACATCTTCAGCTTTTGCAAAAGAGACAGCTTTCACTCTGGGGATTCTAGATGCAGTCCTCAAGTCAGAGTAGATTTGGTTAACCAAATTGAAATCTTTGAAGCAAATCACAAGCTCTTTCAGCCACCTTTTGTGGTGTTAGGCTCCTGAGCACCTCCCAGGCCCCCCATAAGGAACATCCCTCTTCTCCACCATGGTTCTGAGCAATTTAGGAGATAAAAGGAAAGTCATAGAGTCCTAAACATCACTTGTAAGGCTAAGGTAAGAGGACGCAGTTTAGTGTTAGAGATAGATGGGCCTACTATATGAGACCCGGAGATTTGCTTGCTTGAAACTCTGTGATGTTGAGCTGGGGCAGCCTCTTCTGGTGGGAGCGAAGGAAATGGTGGTGGTGGGGCATGTGTGTTCCCTGTAGGGAGCAAGAAGGGAAAAGGCAGAGAGGTATTAAGTAGCTGGAAAAAGACTTAGGGGGAAAAATCTCTCCTCACAGAAAGCAGAAATAAAATAAAAAAGCATTGTTGTCTATCAGTAAGCTGGTTGTTTTCATTCAATGTGAAGTTCTGATTCATACCTGAAGACACGTTTTCTTAAGGTATGAAAATGGCAAGCGATATGAATAACTGAACATTTCAAAGCTTTAGATTCTGTACGACAATGTATGTTGTAAAATAAATTTTCAAAATTCAGTTCAGAGGGAATTCCTTGAGATTATTCTAGTGATTGAAGGGTCACATGCAAAGAAAAATAATCAAAAGGAGTTCAACTATCACTATTTGGTTACCGTCATTGAACCTCATTTACCAAAGTCTCTGTCAGATGTTAATGCAACATTAAGTCCATCCCTGGAGCAAGTCTGCAGGCTAAGTATATAAATTCAATTTTATAAATAAGGAGAATAAGGTACAGAGAAATAAGTAATTAGATATTACCCATAGGTAGTAAATAAGGCAAGCAAGTCATCGCATCTGCCTAACTTCAATTCTGATCTTGTTCTGCTTTACTTTGTTACCTCATTAATATGATATCATTTAGAAAGTATGATTACAAACAACAAAAACTGACTACTGTTATCTTAAACAGAATGCAGGGGCTGGCACAAATAATGCCCCTATTTTAATACAAAATATGTTACTACCGAATAAATCATAAGTGTGCAGTTTTGTAACACAACAATCATACTCAAGCACAACAATCACACTCAAGCACACCATATGACATTTTAGGTGAAATGTTCAAATTAAAACCATAATTTATTACACCCATATTATTGCCCTACCAACTGCAGTCAAGCAGGTATTAATTACTTCTGCCAGACCCTGTAGAGTATAAGAGAATCAGAGGGTTATAATTGCCAGGAGAGGTGGACTTGGAAATCTCAGAAAAACCAAAGCAGCTCTACAGGATCAAGAACAAGAGATATAATGAGCATCTTTTAGCACAAGAAGTATGGGCAGGTGGAATAAGTCACTGCTGCTAGACGCCACTGGATGTCACTGTAGTTGTCACTAGCTGTCCTATCATTTCACCAAGACAACAGTTCTGGGTATTTTAAGTCTTGGGAGAAATTATTTTTGCCAGACTGAAAAGGATTCTTTCACCTGGGTGAGAGGGTAGCTACTTCACACAAATTTTCTTTACACCTCTTTAGTTACTTTAATTTACGTTCTTTGCACACATCTAACTTACTAAGCTTCGTGAAGCAGTTTCCCCATTTTACAGTAAAGGACACTGAGGTACAAGACGGTTAAGTAACTTACTCAAGTTTGCATCACTTGGATGCAGACAGTCTGTTCCAGAGACCATGCTCTTCATACCGCCCTAAGTTCTCTCTCACAAGTGAGAGAGACAGCATACTGACAGTGTCATAAATTAATAAGCAATGAATAGATAATAGGCAATAGGTAGATTCCCTAAGGCTACATTTGTTAAATATTTAATGAACTTTATAACTGTCATGATATTTTAATGTATAGTATCTAATTGGATGCAACACACTTATGAGTTAGATTGGCAAAATTACGACTATGTAAAATAAAGAAAAAAAATATATATCTGCTCCAGTGCATTTAGTTATTAACAGTTTGGACTGTAATATATGCCACATGAGCCTGGATGGTATGGCTCAGTGGATTGAATGCCAGGCTATGAAGCAAAGGGTCACGGGTTCAATTCCCAGTCACGTCACAGGCCTGGGTTGCTGGCCACTTCCCCAGCAGGGGGGGCATGTGAGAGACAACCACATGTTGATGTTCCTCTCCCTCTCTTTCTCCATCCTTTCCCCTCTCTCTAAAAATAAATAAATAAAATCTTTAAAAAAAAGTCTCATGACTCAAGCTTGGAGCTTTCCCGTGTTATGCCTGGTGCCTACAAATAGCCACTGCCTTCTGTCATGTGCATTAACATGGCATTTCATGTGATTAAAATGTATTTTCAACTCCTGTTGTCTTAGCTAAAATATGCGCAGATGTAAGAAATACTTTGGGAAGTGAAAAGATCATAGGGCATTACAAAAATCTTAGCTGTACATCTCTGGTTTTTTGAGATTAATATCAAGGAGACAAAAGTTTGCTGGTGTCACAGAAATAGATGTCTTGTGAAAATGTGCAAAGGAAGTCTCCAAATAGTGTTTACCTTCGCTTTGACCAATTTCTTACCAGGGGAAAGGACTTCTGTCTTTCTATCTCATCATTCCACCATTTTCTGTTTGATTTTGGCCCTCCTAATTTTATCCGGATGAAATTTTTCTCTTCAGTTGACCTGGTTTAGAGGGCTAAAAAGAAAAAAAAATAAAAGTGCTCTATTGAGGATGGTGGCTGTTATTCTAACTTTCCTTTCTCCTAATGAAATATCAGGGAGTGATCTGCATTACGGTTTGTAGCAGGGATGGCAGGTCCAGATGGAACATGAGAGAAGAGCCATTGACTTTGAGAAGGATGAATAAAGCCTCTGGCTGCTAATTCTCTCCCTTTTCAAAGCCATGGGGCACCTCTCTTTGGACATTTTTCCATGACTGGGGCCAGTTTAAACTGAGAGTTCTGAAGTCCAGCACTAACTGGACTTTTATTAGCTCTATGTCCTTGGGAATTAGCATGCTGAGAAATTATCTCCCTCAAGAACTTATAAAAAGTCAGATTCAATGTAAGCTAATCACCTTGTGCATAATGGACATTCAACAAATGGAGTCAGTATTTAGTAGATACTGTGTTCCACTTCCCAGAAACCCCTCATTGACAGAGGGATTTCTTTTCCCAGCCTGGGAGTGCTGCCAAATGGCAGGGCTCAGTTGTCAGTCCTCTTCAGAAACTGTCCCTGGCTGAACAGAATCACTATAGCTAATGTCGTACTCCTACCGAGGCACGTACCGCATCACATGTCTGGGCCTTGGGAGGGGAGGGAGGCCCAGCCCCTTCTCCCCAACATGGGCTCTCTTAGCATCTCCTGCATAGAAAGCGGAGGCCTGGTTGTGACCGCATTACAGCTAATTGTTCAGAGCTGCTTTCTTTTTCTCCCCCCAGTTACTGTTCTGCCAGAAGTCCTGTATGCTACTAATCCTTTACAATGCAGCAATCCTGAATAGTGCTAATTATTCTCTTTTGGAGTCTGCAAACGATGCAATTTATATGCTTCAATTAACGTTGAGTATGCTTACCTGTGTTTCTTGTTTTCAAAATTAAAATCTCCTACTTTTTTTTAAAATCAAATACATGGTATGTATTTTGATAGGTAATGGAATTTATGAAACCATGGTCTCAAATTTTAAAATATTGGTTACTCTAAATTTTTATTTATTTATGAGAGAGGGAAACAGAAAGAGAGTGCGAGAGAGAGAGAGAGCAATTTGTTGTTCCACTTATTAATTGCTCCTTCTCTATGCCCTTACCGAGGATCAAACCCCCAACCTTTGTGTTTGGGTACCATGCTTTAAACAACTGAGCCTCCAGCCAGGGCAGAAAATACTGGTTACTCTAAAATGTCATGTGTCAGATTAAGAGTAAAGATATAATCCGGTCTTTTTGGTATCCGTGGGTGCTTCTCAGTGGCCTCCAAGGCACATGTGCAGCACCGTGCCTTCGAACCTATGGAATAAGGTACTCTCATCCTTCTTTTCTAGCTGGCTGATTTCACAAATACCAGTTTCATTTCTTGTTTATTGCTGCTGTTATTTTGAGTTTTAAAAACTTTTTTTTTTATTTTTAGACCTTTGGTTTGTTATTATTCTCTGGATTTGGATATGCACAAAGATGCTAGTGGTAAAGTGAGAGGGACTTGAAACTGGAAGTCAAAAATTGTAAAATGAAATCTTTCAGTTCTTAGTTATATGGCTTGGAAGAATCACATCACTGCAGGCTATTAATATATGAGAAGAAAATTATGTAAAATGCTTGGCTGTGGGAAATAAGATGTGCAGACTTTTGTTAAGCAGTCATGTACAAACATAGAAGTTATGGGGGAAGGAGGATGAGGGGCATATTAGTAGTCTCTGAATTTCTAGGTTCCTTTCTGAAGTTTTTAAAAACAGGTTTATTGAGGTATAGTTGATATAGAAAGAACAGACATATTTAATGTATGTACTTTGATGAGTTTAGACATATGCAAACACCTGTGATATCATCAACAGAATCAAAGTAACAGACAGCCAACAATCCCCAAAGTTTCCTTGTGTCTCTTGTTTTTTTGTTTGTTTTTGTGTGTGAGTATATGTGTGACATGACATGACTTGTCATGAGATCTACAGTCTGAACACATTTTTAAGTGTACAATACTGTATTGTTAATTGTCCATAATATGTAGTGTAACAGTTCTTTATAACTTATTCATCTGGTATAACTGAAACTTTGTACCTATTGAACAACCTCCCCTCCTTCCTACTCTTCAGTCCCTGGCAACTATTCTGTGCTTCTATGAGTTGGATTATTTTAGATACATCATACAAGTAGAATCAAGCAGTTTTCTCCCTTCTGTCACTGGCTTTTACTTAACGTAATGTCCACCAGGGTTGTACATGTTGTACATGGGAGGATTTCCTTTTTCAAGACCAACTAGGATTCCATTGTTTGTATATGCCACATTTCTTTACCCATTCATCTGTGGATGAATACGTGGGTAGTTTCCACATCTTGGCTATTGTGAATACACACTGCAATGACCATGGGGGTGAAAATATCTCTTCAGGATCCCGATTTCAATTCTTTGGAGTATATATCTATATATAGGACTGCTGGATGACATCATAGTTTTAATTTTTGAAAGCCTCTGTATTGTTTTCCATAATGACTGAATCAACTTATATTCACACCAACAGTACACAAGGGCTCCTTTCTCTTCATACCCTTGCCAACATTTATCTTTGTCCTTTTTTTCTTTTTTGTAACAGGCTTCTTAACAGGTATGATGTAAAGTCCCACTGTAGTTCTTGTTTGAATTTTCCACATAATCCGTGATGCTGAGCATCTTTTCTTTTACCCATTGGCTGGCCATTTGTATGTCTTCTTTGGAGAAATGTCTCTAAATCCTTTGCATGTTTTTTTTTTAATTAAAAAATTACTATCGAGTTGTAGGAGTCCCTTGTATATTTTGGAAATCACTCCCTCCTCAGGTACATGGGTCACAAATAGCAATAACATAAGTAATGGTAATATCTACGAAGAAAGAATGGGTCAATTCGACCTCAGCCACTCAAAAAGCCAAGAAACCCAATGCCACAAGGAGCCACAGTCAAAGCAATGTACAGGGGCCAAAATCGTCAGTCAGGTAGCATGACAGATAGAAGAGACACTTCTGGCTGGTGAAAGGTGTGCTGCTATTACCAGTATGCAGTTCTACCATGGAAACTTGGGTGACTAAATTATACAGATATATTCATTGTGCAACAAATATTTATGGAGATTCTACAATGTGCAAGCACTGTACTAGGTGGCAGTTATACATTGATGAACAGAAACAAATGTGAACTTGCCTGCATGAGATTTTCCCCATGTGGAATTTTGATATTCTTCCCTTCCTTATATTGGATTGAAGCAATTTATCCTGAAGGTAATGATGGGGGCATGGGTGTGAGAGAGATTTTTTCTTGTAGAGATTCGCAGCAGGGATGTTTTTATGCACAGTCTTTCTTTTTGTCATCTCTAAATTGCTCTTTCTCCAGAGCTAATAGTGTTAAGGGCCAATGATCCAATGTAATAAGTTCAAATAGCAACTCTCATTCAAACTAGCCTCATTCCAACTTGTACCATTTTTTTGTTTTGTCTTCCCTTTTGCATCCTTCTCAGGGTCAGCTTAAACTACATAAAACATCAATTTCTGTATATTTTAATAAACTTTATTTAGGAAATAGCACAGCAATCAATATATCTTCATGAGTCTTGATTTGATTCATCAGCTTTCTCTCCAGAACTGTAATTTGGGGTTAAATATTGAAAAGAGAGAGGAGAATCATTTAATCTCATTCTCCCAGAAACTCTCACTTGTCTTTGCAATGGTTTTTGCTACTTTCTCTGAAATTATTTGAACTTTTTTCTCTTTAATTATTGCCTTCTGGTAATTGAGGGATGTCCTGTCTATGCAATTACCTTTTTAGTTTCCTCTTGACCCAAGAACATATTCCCCTAAATTTTTTTTAGTAACAATTTAGGAAGAGACAACACACACACACACACACACACACACACACACACACACACACACACAGCTGGCCAAAACAGTACTGTTTCTTTTCTTTTCCTTCTCCATTATCTTACCATGTGAGGAAAATAAATTTAATTTAAAAAATAATTTAAAAACCTTTCACTGCCCACTGGGTATTCTAGAAATCTTTAGAAGAGAGGATTTAGTTTCTGTATTATATCACTCTATTACAGGATTCACTTTTATGCTGAGAGCTCAATTGCTATAAACAGCTCCAGGGAGAAGTTATTTAAAAGTGTTGCTAAAAAACAAAATAAATGAGAAAACAAAACAGAAACATACAGATACAGAGAATGAATTGATGGTTCCAGATGGGAAGGGGGTTAGGAGGATGGGTGAGAAAGATGAAGGGATTAAGAAGTACAACTTTCCTCTAGTAAAAACAGCCACAGGCGTGTAGAGTATAGAATAGGGAATGTAGTGAATAGTATTATAATAATTATGCATGGTGTTGAGTTAGGTTGTAAGGTGCAGTTCTATGTACTTATATAGATGCCTAACTACATGATGGTTAAAAAAATGTTTAACAACATATATAATTATATGAGTAGAACTGCATATAATAATATATAACTATGTACACATATAACCATATAGCTATATAATTTACGTATATGTAACTGAATGCCCATGCCCTTCAGAATTCATATGTTGAAATTCTAAACTTCAGTGTGGTTGTATCTGGAGGCGGGGCCCCTAAAGGGTAATTAGGGTAAAATGAGATCAGAAGAATGAGGGCCTGATCAGATGGGCTTAGTGTCCTTATAAGAGGAGACATCAGACAGCTTGCTCTCTTTCTCCCTTTCTCTCTTCCTACTTGCACTCAAAGAAAAGGTCATGTAAGCACACAGCATGAAGGCAGCTGCCAGGAAGCCAAAGGAAGGGACTTCAGAATGAAACCTGCCTTGCTGGGCCCTTGATCTTGGACTGCTCTGACTCCAGAAATGTGAAAAATAAATTTCTGTTGTTAAAGCCAGGCCATCTATCAGTCTATGGTGTTGTGTTGTGACAGCCAGAGTGAACTAATAGAGGATAAGCACACATACACACAGTTGTCTAATACACAAAATGATATATATTAAGAAGTATCATCATTCATTCCCCATACCCTCACTCTGTGTCCTTACCTAGAGGAAATAACCTAGTTTATAAATCTTTCGTATTTTTTAGTTATTTCTGAGGTGTACTGTTGTGCGATGTTTTAGTATTCACTATAAAATTAAGTGATGCGAATCAGTATTTCCAGAGCAATATCAAGTTCTAAGGGAAGAGATTCAACAGACTCAGAACAACATTGATAATAGTGGTAAATGTACTTTCACAATGAAATAAAGGTTACAGAAGCCATTGGGTTATACTCACAGAGGAATTGTAAGCCCATTATTTGATTCAGTTCAATACCATATATATTTGAAATCAAGTTGGAAGAAATGCCAGTGAAGTTAATCAGTGCCAATTTGTTTGGAGTGAATCCCCTGAATGCCTTTTCTCAAGTCCAAAGGAAGAATAGTAAACACTTGGGTTACCTCTAAGGAATGAGTAGAATACACATTATATTGTAAGAAACAAAACAAAGCAAAACAGTAAAAGCATCTATGTTTAGATTTAAAATGTAATCAGTGGCCAACTCAGAATGTTCAAGTTTTTATACACAAGGTATTCTTCTGTACTTTGGTCTCAATGTCTATTTTTATCAGAAAACACCTGGCCAGGCTAACATAATTAGTTGACAAATAACCTATGTTTCTTAGAATAAATCCCCAATAGCATAGTTTAATTAAACTACCCCAATTTATAAACCCTCTAAAATAAAACATAAGCCATGCTAGTTAGGGTTAGAAAGAAGTAAAATGGAGGAGCATAAGAACAGAAAGTGGTAATTTAAGGAAATTCTGGTCACCTTCAGCTAATAAATTTCAGTTTATTTAATGCCAAGTACTGTGCCAGTTGCAGACCTAGCTCCTGTCAGTCTATTATTAGCACAGAGTGTGGATTTTAAACAACTTCCAACATAGTAATTATAATTACAAGTGCCGAAGTGGAGAAGGAAGAGGACCAGAGGACAGTGGATTAGGGAAATGCCCTTATCCAGTTCTAAAACGCTCTAGTCACCTGGGAGTCCTTGGGAGGCTGGAGGAGGGAGACAGGAACTCCAAGGCTAGTGACATGGTCAGAGCAGTGGAATGGTGATTCATGTATAAAGGAGAAAATCATTCTTCTTATTTTTGTCTAAATAGATAAATTTACCTGATAGCATAAATTTAGGTTCCTATAAATATGAAGATAAATATAGGTAGGATTCTTGGTTTTATAACTACGTGTATTTTAAATTTGAAATTCCACATGAGTATGCTAAATTGTTTATAGCACTCTACTCACAAGAAATCAAAAATATGAATATATGGCAACTGAATAAAAGGCAGGTCGATCAAGTGAGCAAACCCTGGGATTACATCCCATTCACATAGGGCCAGTCATGGCTGCACTCACTTGAACAGCTGTGGATTCTGCAACAAGTTCCTTAATCCTTCTGTGTCTGAATTGTTCCATCTGTGAGAGTGACGTCCTCACACCTGTCTGTATCTAATTCGGTAATCGTAAGTGGCTCCCGCAGTCTGCTGGAATCAATTTCTCCCGGAATATGTGGTACATGGAGTCATTTGGTTGGTATTTTAAGGCCTAACCAGTTTGAGCATTTTAAAACTTTAATTATAAGTTTTAAAAATATTTTTTTGTTTTTACTTGTATGGAGTATTAAATATTCAATCATTCATAAAATTGATCAGTTTGAGACCATCTATTTTACATTTGTACTCAACCTCCTGCCTTTTAGAAAAGGGTATAGAAACTCATTATGCATTTTTAGAGATAATTGGATACTTCAAGAAGCAAAGCCATTGACAAAAAGAAAATTATGTTTTTAAAATATTGAACATCAACTTGATTGAACATTGTCTATGCATATATTTTATTTTTGATGAATGTGTCTATTTGTGTATTTATAAATTTATGTATATTATACAGATGAATTACATATATATGTAATTCATTACATATATAGATGAATACTTACATGTTTATGTGTATATACATGTATATATCCACATATTTTCAATTACATACTGTTTTATACATTAAAGAATACTTCCAGATTATTTTAAAATATATTTGCATTCTCATATCTATTATCTAGTTGCTTGCTAAAACAAACAAACAAAACCCCCATCTTACCCTTAATCCCAATCAAAGAAAAGACTTATACTTGACAGAAATAACTATGTGGTGATTGTAGAAAATATATGAAAATGATGCTTGTACAACAGAAGTTAATAAATTAGAATTTTATTTTATTTCAAACAAACTTAAATAAAAATTCCACATTAATGGAAATTTATAATTTTCAAGAAATGAAGACAAACTCTGAAAAATAAATGGGTTCTTTTTTCTCACAATGAGGACAGAAAAAAGAATTAAGTAAAGTTAGGTCATGGTTTGCTTTCATTTTCATGATTTATTGGTAAAAATCTTGGATTCTAAGAAATTGTTATTAGGTTTGATGTTGTAGACTTTAAGGTGCCCTGCCCTCAGGAAAGTTTTGCTTTAAAAAGAAAAAAATACATCCAAATAATCTTTATATATGTATTATTTATCCTCAATAATTCTTACATATTTATCAATGACAAATTTTGAAGTGTAGACTAACATTTTCTTTAACTTAACATCTGCATACTAAATGAAATTTTTTGAGAAGTTATGCAAATTGTTATTTGTCCTAAGAAAAGCACATTTAAAAATGTTAATATTTTCGAAGAGATGGAGTCGTTTATCTTTGTTACACTAAAAATAAAAAAAAAATTAAAGTACAGTAGAGGATTCCCAAATAGAAAACCAATGGAAGGTAAAAATAAATTCCATAATTTTATTTATTTAGGAATGAGAGAAAATCATTTATTTAAATAAGAATTTCAAGATTGTGATATACATATATTTTTCTTGCCATAAAATCTTAGGTAAGTTCTTCAAAGAGCTCTCTGTTTATTCAACATACATGCTAGGATATGGGAATAGTATGTTTATTAAAAAAAGTAAGTGTGGGAGAAATTTATATATATATAAATTTCTACTAAATATAGAAATGCATAAATAAGTAAAGACCAAATGATGAGGATAAAAGGAGGACGGGTCTCTAAGAATGGCGAGAATCCAAGATGCTGACAACCTTGGCAGGCAATAGGAAATCTCATTCATCACTCTGGAAATGCAAAATGTTCCAGGCAGTTTGGAAGACAGTTTGGTGGTTTCTTACAAAAGTAAATGCACTTTTACTTTACAACCCAGCATTTGTACACCATGGTGTTCAAACAAAATGAACTAAAAACTTAGTTCACAGAAAAACCTGCACACAAATGTTTATGGTGGCTGTATTTATAATTGCTGAAAGTTGGAAGCAACCAAGATGTCCTTCAATGTGTAAATGGATAAACAAACTGTAGCACAGCCATATAATGAAATATTATTCAGCCATAAATATGACTTTTAAAGCTTCTTCCCACAAAAAGAAAGACACAGAGGTGCTATAAATGTATATTGCTTAAGGAAAAGGAGCCAATCTGGAAGGCAACCTTCTGTGTGATTCCAAGTATTTGACATTCTGAAAAAGGCAAAATCATGAAGACAGTAAAAATAATCAGTGGTTGCCAGAGTTTGGAAGGAAAGAGAGATGAATAGGTAGGAAATAAGGGATCTTTAAAGAAGTGAAACTATTCTCTATGATTGTGTCATGGTGTGTGTGTGTGTGTGTGTGTGTGTGTGTGTGTGTGTGTATACATAGGCAGATAGATAGATATAGATATATAGATACATGTCAAAACCCATAGAATGTGCAAAACAAAGAATATACCTTAACATAAACCATGGACTTTAGTTAAAAATGTATCAAAATTGTATCCTTAATTTTAGCAAATGTACTGAAGTAATCCATGATAATAGTAACAGGAGAAATGTGTGTTGGGGGCAGAGGTCATATATGAGAACTCTATTTTCTGTTTATTTTTCCATACATTTAATTAAAATACAATGATCGTATAGTAGTATGTCCATTTTCATGTATGGTTGAATATTTCCACAATAAAAAGTTTTAGACATGATATGAACAACAAAACAAATGTACTGCTTCAAGACGAGGTGGGCTTTTCTCCCCACTCCCGCTTGTGATAGGAACGACCTGGCCCCAAAGGAGTGCGGCCTCACTCTGCAGTCTTGCTCTCCTTGTTGCCTTTGATGGAGCAGGTTGTCATGAATCCTACAGTTACAAGAACACGGATTCAGGCAATGGGTGGAACTAGTTTGGAAGTGGACCTTTCCCTGTCAAGCCTTTGGAGGCCTCCTGGCTCACATTTAATTGAAGCCCAGCAGAAGATCCAAGTAAACTGTGAGGGAACTGCTGACACATAAAAAACTATGAGATAATCAATGTGTCTTGTTTTAAGTTGCTTAAAAAATGGTCATATGGAATAACAGGGGATGAACAATCAAGGAATCCATTGGTGAAGTTTATGCATGTTATGACATTGATACAATTTTAGCAAAACCAGGAGTTCTAAAGGCATCATTCTTAGATCTTCCTGTGTGGGCTTTTGCTTGTGATTTTAATTAGAACAGATTCAGCTGGTTTCATTGAAGCTACATACCAATCTGTTCGTGGATCCCTGAGTTGGTGTAACAATTCCTTTTATTCCAACCACTCTCGTAAGGAGCCAACACTGCTGACACCTTGACCTTACATTTCTAGTCTCCGGAACTGGGAGACAATAAATGTTTATTGTTCAGGCCACCCAGTCTGTGGTATTTTGTGGCAGCAAACTTAGGAAACTAAAACACTAAACAGAATGAAAATTTTATCCCTCAATAACAACTGACATTCATCAAGTGTTTAATACACTCCAGAATCTGTGTGTGTTGGCGGGGGGGGGGGCACAGAGTAAGGGGTGTATTTGGATATTATCTTGTAAATATCTTTGCCCATAAGAAGGAGACATGTCATTTTTCTCCTCATTTTAAAGACTGAGGAATCTGAACAACTGAGAAGTTACCTGCCTAGGTCCTCACAGCTAGTGTGTGTTTGTTTGGGTTCAAGAATGTGCACTATTTTTTCAAAGCTTTACTGAGATATAACTCACATATAGGACAATACATCCATTTAAAACACACAATTTTATTATTTTTACTATATCCACAGACTTATGCAACCATCTGTGTATCAATCAAAATTTAGAACATTTTTGTCTCTACAAAAGAAACTGTATACTTTAACAGTCACTTCCTATTTCCCTCCCTATCACCTACCCTTCTCTAGCCACCACTGATCTATTTTGTGTTTCCATGCATTTGAATGTTCTGAAAATTTCATGTAAGTGGGACCTTATAGTATGTGTCATTTTGTGTCTGGCTTCATTCATTCAACATGTTTTCAAGATTCATCCATGTTGTAACATGAATCAGTACTTCATCCCTCTTAGTTGTTAAATAATATTTCAGGGTATAGAGCTATACAGTTTAACTTATCCATCCATCAGTTGATGGAAGTTTTGGCTGTTTAACTTTTTAGTTATTATTATTAATTTGCATGCATTTACATTATAGTGTCTGTGCAAATACATTTCTTTATTTGTTATGACTATATACCTAGGAATAGACCTGTTGGGTCATATGATAAATCTGTTCAACTTTTTGAAGAGCTGCTAAATAGTTTTCCAACCATACTATGGTTTCTAAACACAGAACCACATTTTCTCCACTAGCTATGTATAAAGTTCCAGTTTCTCTACATCCTCGTAAACAACTGTTATTGTCTTTCTTTTAATACTAGTGATCCAGCTTTCTGACCAAGATAGAGGCAAGGGTAGATATGCTTCACTTCCTTGCACAACCAAAAGAAGGATTACAACCAATTTAAAAACAAAAGATCTACCAGAACTGTCAGAAAATCAAACTGTATGTTAGTCTGACAACTAAGGAGTTAAAGAAGAAATATTCACCCAGACTGGTAGGAGGGGCAGAGATGGGAAGCTGGAGCCATAATGACTGGATGGGCAAGGCTGCTGCTGGTGGACTGGGATATCTCACATTGTGTGTGGATCAGCTGAGAGGTACAACCGGGGAGCAAGACAGGCCATTCAACCCAGGTTCAAGCACAGAGAAATAAAGCTTCAAAACTTCTGACAGAAAAAACCTGTGGGGGTTGTGCTGGTGGGAGAAACTCCTAGCCTCACTGGAGAGCTCATTGGAGAGACCCATGGGATCCTACAATGTATACAAGCCTAGCAACCTGGGAATCAACACCGGGGCAACACCTCAAAGGGCTCAGCTCACTTGTGGGAAGTGGGGTGGGGTAAGCGACTGAAAGCTGGGCAAGAGCATAGCAAGTAGCATTGTCCCCTCTGATCCCTCCCCCACATAAAGCACCACAAAACAACAACGTGGGTTGCCAGGCCCTTGCCTATACCTAAGGTTCTACTCCTTACACTGTAACAAGTGCACCCAAACAAAGATAATATGGCCCCAATGAAAGAATAGATCAAAACTCCAGAAAAAGAAGTAAGGAACAAGGAAACAGCCAACCTATCAGATGCAGAGTTCAAGACACTGGCAATCTGGAGGCTCACAGAAATGGTTGAGTATAGTCACAAAATAGAGGAAGAAGTGAAGGCTATGCAAAGTGAAATAAATAAAAATATACAGAGAAAAAATAGTGAAGGGGAGGAAAATGAGACTCAAACCAACAGTTTGGAGAAGAAGGAAGAAAGAAACATACAACCAGAGCAGGATGAAGAAGCAAGAATTAAAAAAAAAAAATGAAGAGAAGCTTAGGAACCTCTAGGACATCTTTAAATGTTCCAACATCCAAATCATAGGGGTGCCAGAAGGAGAAGAAGAACAGCACAAAATTCACAACTTACCTGAAAACATAATGAAGGAGAACTTCCCCAATCTGGCAATGGAAATAGACTTCCAGGAAGTCCAGGAAGTTCAGAGAGTCCCAAAGAAATTGGACCCAAGGAAGAACACATCAAGGCACATCATAATTACCCTACCCAAGATTAAAAATAAGTAGAGAATCTTAAAAGCAGCAAGAGAAAAGAAGACAGTTACCTACAAAGGACTTCCCATAAGACTCCGCAAATTACTCTGTTTAGCAAGCTGTCGTTTAGAATGCAAGGGCGGATAAAGTACTTCCCAGTTTAGGGAAAGTTAAAGGAGTTCATCATCACCAAGCCCTTTGTATTTGAAATGTTAAAGGGGCTTATCTAAGAAAAAGATCAAAACTATGAACAGTAAAATGAAAACAAATTCATAACAAACTCAAAACTATCAACAACTGAACCTAAAAAAGAAAACAAAAACAAAAACAAATTAAGCAAACAAGTAGAACAGGAATGGGATCACAGAAATAGAGATTGCATGGAGTGTTATCAGTGGGGAGAAGGTGGACGGAGGATGGGGGAAAAGGTACAGGGAATAAAAAAACATAATTGGTAGGTACTAAATAGACAGGGGGAGTTTAAGAACAGTATAAGAAATGAAGAAGTCAAAGAACTTATATGTATGACCCATGGCATGAACTAAGCCTAGGGAATGCTGGCGGGAGGGGTATGCTGGGCAGAGGGGAATAAAGGAGAGAAAAATTGGAACAACAGTAATAGCGTAATGAATAAAATA
This sequence comes from Anoura caudifer, assembly GCA_004027475.1. NCBI lineage: Eukaryota > Metazoa > Chordata > Mammalia > Chiroptera > Phyllostomidae > Anoura > Anoura caudifer. Next base: position 168,512 of record PVKU01000470.1, on the reverse strand, counting down.
TACTTCAAATAAAACAAAATACTAGTGTTCTAGTTCAGTGTAAAGTAGTATCTAATTGTAGTGTAAATTTTTATTTCTCTAGTGACTAATGGTGTTGAGAATCATTTCACTGCTATTTGGCCATCAATTCTTTACATTAATATATATTTACACACTTTGCCCACTTAAAAATTAGTTCTGGTTTTATTATTGTGTTGTAAATGTCCTCTATAATTTTTAGATATATGGCTTTCAAATGTTTGGTCTCATCTACCCATTATTTTTTATATCGTTGGGAGTAATTTCTTAAAAAATTTGATGGAGTCTATTATTACATTATTTTTCTCTTTTTGTTGTTTGTGCTTTAGATGCCATATCTAGAAAGGTTTTCTTTAACACTAGGTCATGAAGATTTACTCTTATGTTTTCTACAAGATTTTTATATATTTGGATCTCCGTTTTAGGTCAGTCCTTTATTTTGAGTTAACTTTTGTATATGATGAAAGGAAAGAATCCAACTCTAACCTCTCAAAGACATCATGTTATGAGACAATCCCCTTTGATTACAAAAAAAAAAATTCCCAAGTCAAGATAAGACAAAATTAGTTAAGCACAATCAATTCATCCATTCTACTCAGGCCATAGTGTAGTGTATAGTGTAAAAAGTTTTGTAGTCCCATATGTAATTGTATAAAGTCCTTAATTATCTTTGAATGGCTCTGCTTTCTACTCTGATGTTATGATGGATTGTTAGAAAAAAGTTCTAAGAATATAATCTCATTCAAGAATAAATTAACCTGTCATGCCTGTGTGACTCAGTTGGTTGGCACATTGTTCCATACACCAAAAGTTTGCAGGTTCAAGTCCCAGTCAGGGCACATACCTAGGTTGTGGTTTTGATCACTAGTTGGGGCACATGTGAGGGGCAATCAATCAGTGTTTCTCATTCTCGCTTTCTCTCTCTAAAAATCAATGAACATATCCTTGAGTAAAGAAAAAATCAATTAACCAGTAAGTATATCAAATGCCCAACACAGGGGATAAAGAGCTCATAATATAGTTTTTAATATAAAACTGGTATATGTCATCTTCACAATCATCAAGTACTTATTGAATGTTCAATGTTTGTAGGGTCCTACACAATGAGCTTCATAATTGAGGAAGCTTAATATTTTTGTAGAGATGAGTTTTATAAACAATCACTAACAATTCAAAATAAGAAAAAATAGTACATTTGGTAAGTTCCTTATTTATATTGTTTTATTTTATTAACATTATCTGCCAATGAATGCCAAAGGTTTTCCTGAGTTTATCTTTAGGTTGTGCTTTGTATGTGTTTGCTTCATAATTCTTCAATAAATAAATGAGTGTTTATTAGGGCTATTGATGTTCTACTTTGTTCCCCTTCTTTGGCCTGTTGCAGTTGTATTCATAACCTGTCTTTGCAGTAGCGAGCAATTACAGCAAACCCAGGGGAGTGTTTACGGGGGCTTGATCTAAGAACACTATTCATCCCTATTGATTTTCTAGGCTCACAAACATGTATGGATTGTGACCACCTTTTAAAAAAATAATTATAGCCAGTATTCTTTAAGAAAATTTGGTACTAAGTGCTCCAATATTAACTGTATTGTTATTTTAAAAGATTTATTGTACATTTTGTGACAGCATGGATGGAACTGGAGAGCATTATGCTAAGTGAAATAAGCCAGGTGGTGAGGGAAAAATACCATGTGATCTCACCTTTAACTGGAACATAATCAACAAAAGAAAAAAAAAAAACAGCAAAATATAAACAGAGACACTGAAAGTAAGAACAATCTGACAGTAACCAGAGGGAAGGTAGGAGGAGATCATGGGGGAAAGGGTTTTCAGGAACTACTATAAAGGACACATGGACAAAACCAAGGAGGGGGGGGAATCAGGGAGGGAGGGAGGTTGGGTTGAGGTGGGGGGAGTGCTGGGGGAAAAATGCAGACAACTGTAATTGAACAACAATAAAATAATTTTAAAAATTAAAAAAAGATTTATTGTTACTATCTTCAAAAAATAGCATGAAGTTACTCTGTCCCTTTGTGGGAAAATGAAGTTATCTTTGGACAAGATTTCCTCATGTAGGATTTCCATCCTGTCCTGAAATTCATCCCATGATGCCCCCACTCATATTGATCTAAGCCAACTTTTTGAGGCACAGTAGTAGTTTAATGTGGTCTTCATTTTTGTTCAGCTGGAGCTTGTATTGTATCCTTAAAAGCACTGCTGGCATGATGAGCCCGGCATTGCAGCTTTTGACACTCAGGGCGCAGTGGGCTTGTAACCCTTTTGAAGTCCCAGAGGGAGGCCTTGCAATGTATTCAGAGGTTCATATGTTTTTGTATAACTGGGAATTGATAAGAATTGAGAAAATTTCAGCATGAAACTCATTACTAAAGCGAGGAATTTTGGGGGAAAGTCTGTTAACTTTTATGTATGAGCTATAACATTTGATAAAAGGAATTATCTTTTCTCCTGGATATTTGCATTGTTTGTGGCCATTTTCAGCTCTTAATGATTTGTCATTTATTTTTTTATTTTAAATTAATATTATTTTAGATAATTGAAATTTTATATTTTTGTTGTTAAAGAGAAACCCAAACTTAAAAAAACTTCAGAGCTCAGAAAACTTGAATTTGTCTCTGGTAAGCCTATTGTAATTTTGGAATAGGACAGCAATTTTTGTAAACAGGAAAAAATAAAAAGAACATAGATCAAAATACATTGTTTTTATGAGATGGATGTTCTAGAGAAATTGTTCATCACATCCTAGAAATCTATTTTGTTTATGGGGTAAAGATAGTCTGACCTCTATTACCAAAGATTTTGTCAGTTAACTGTCTGGCTCCACTGTTTTCTTCCTTCTATGATCTTGACTTTATAGTTTTGATCACCTCGTGACATAACACTGTTTCATTTTCTGTTGAGATAATTGGAAGTTATTCAGATTTCCTTTGTACTTTGTAATAATAACATTTTGGTTATTATTAATAATAGTTTATCAAGTTTCAGCTAGCAACTCGGAAAGGGGGGGAGAGAGAGAGAGAAAGAGAGAGATCCAATTTGAATGTTCTGGTCTCTTTTACTTCACTTCTAATGACACTCTCTCCATAACAGGTGCTACTCTCTGGTCTCATATAAACCTAATTATCTCCCAAAGTCCCCACCTCCAAACCTGTAGCATTGAGGGTTAGGTGTCCCCATAGAGGATTTGGGGGGAATCACACACTCAGTTCCTGATATCTCATAACTGAGTTCCCTTCATTCACTCTTTTTTCCCTTCAATCCATGCTCCACACAACAGCCAAGTAATCTTAAAACACTGATTTTATCATGTCGTTACTTTGCTTAATATTTAGGACAAAGATGAAATTCTTAACATGGTTTGCAAGACACTGCAGGATCTGGCCCTTGAATGACTGCAGCTTTATCTCCTGCTTTCTCCCAACATCTCTCTTCTCCCCCCCCCCTTTTTTTTACCTAACCTCTCTCTTCTTATGAGTTTCTTAGACTAATGTCAAAAATAATTTAAAGTTCCCAAAACATATATCCAATTAAAAAATAGAGGGTGGGACAAAAAAGTTTATAGTTGTGGTATGCAAAACATAGCTTATCCTTAAATTATTTATAAATTATTGTATTGTTTTCCATATGAACAATTGTAAACCTACTTTTGCCCCACTGTGTATATGGGAACTTACTCTACAACAGAGTGGGCAACGACATAAATCAGAGTCATAAAATACGGCAAATAGTACAAAAAGTGTATTCAGATGCAATAACAAATTAAAGGGAGCATAATATTATTTGGAGTGGGGAGAAATTATCTAATTTTAATTTCAGCCAACTTGTCTACATGAGTTTTAAAAGGGAATTTCTTATAGTGAGGAACACAGGAAAACAATGGTGAGTTGAATGTTGTACCTCTTTAGAATTTTATTTATATAGTGAGGCCCCAATTTAGATATATTCACTTTATAAAAATGCTATTTTTATGGGGCATAAATAGCATTTGGGAGTCTAAAAAGAAACAAATCAAGAATTCAAGCAATCATTTGCCAGTAGGAATTGTGTGTTCTACTCTGAATTTGTTCTTATCTCCAGTATGTCTGTCACTTTTTGCTACTCTTTTAATAAGCATTGAATGGTATATTGTTATTTTGTGAAAACAATCTTGAAATACCACATAGTTTGATACTTGAAAGCCAAAGTGAGGAATTTCCACAAGTGGTAGAATTTACTCATACAAATGACCACTTTGCAAACAGCACAATTTGTGCACAGAAATTAGAGCAAAACTCTTGACTGTTTGAAGCCTACCTAGGTAAAACTGTTGGTTGATTGTAAAAACTTTTGATTGTTACTAGCCTTGTGAAACGAATCCTGAGGTTAGAAATCTCTGAAGTTTGATCAGTTTAGAGCATGAAATGAAAATTTTCAAGAGCTTTAATACTGCTTGTAGATTCTTTCTCACTTAGAGATGCCTATTTAATATCCTGTTTATGGTGGAGCATTTCAGAAATTCATGTTCTATTCATTAATGATTGCATCTTATTAATCATTAAAATATATTATTGCCTTTCTAAAATCTAAAATTTCTAATAAAAACCCCCAAGAGTTTGGAATAAATAAATACATATATGGCTCCTAGGAGTTTGGAATCAATTATTATGGACTTGCAATAATGAAATTAATGATCTTACATTAATATGACAAAAAGTCTGAAATATACTAACTCTAATAGTAACTCTAATTCACCAAGCACTTCCTCTAGGGCACACTCTTCTTGTGGCCCTGTAGCCCAGGGGGTCGCAGCTTCCACGCATACTCTGAATAGTTATGAGGGGGCAGACTTAGGCAGTGTCACTTTAGATGACACAGGGAGAGAAGAACCCATTATTTTCATCTGAATTCTAAAGCTTTTTAAATAAGATAGCTTTAAGGGAACATGGAATCTTACAATTTTTAGAATCAAAATTTATAAAGCTTTGCACTGGTGAAATGGGAACACTCAGCTAAGTGTGATATATTTCATTTTATTATTTTTTAATTAAAAAATGCATGCATACTTGTTTATTCTCTTCCCCCCACCACCACCCCAAATGCATTATTTTCTTGGTTCAAATATAATGCTGAATATTGCATAGAAAAATCTCTTTCCCTCATAACAATTCTGTTAATTATAGCCAGACTCCAGGAACATCAAAAATGGAGTGCATTAGAAATTTGGAGGTATTTACTAACATTTTCAGTAAGATAAAGTATATCACTGTATCTTTTAGCCTTAGCTAATGGCAGCTATAAATAGTAACATCCATTTGGGTAAGTCTTTGCTATAATAGGCAGATGTACAACAATTACTTCAATGATTTCATGATTATCTTTAGCCACCATTGTCTTTAGTACACTGGCCACTTCACATTGTGGTATTTTGCAGAAGTGGGTAAAAGAGAGGCAAATGGTGGTGGAAGGAGACTTGACTAGAGTGGTGAACACACAATACAACACAGAGATGATATACTGTAGAAATGTACACTTAAAACCTATATAATTTTATTCACAAATGTCACTCCAGTCAATTCAATAAAAATTTTAAAAGTACTACATCTTGCTATTTAGATATTATTTAATTAAAAGGGAGTTGAAGTACATTTTCATGATTAGGATCAGACTTGATGGAATGTGGAAGACACGGAATTATACATAACCAAGATATGGTATTTGTAAATATTTCAAAGCTACATGACAGATGCTTTAGTTGTAACGAATAGCATATTCCTTTGATGGAGCCTATTCCTTCTATAAAGAAAGTTGCCTTCCTGGTAGCTGGTTAAAGTTAGTTATATTTAATTGAAGGATACAGATTTCAAGCTGTTTGTAGGTGATGCATTTTTTTCACTCCTGCTGATGAGCACATCGACTGCTGTGTAATTCTTTAAATTGATTCAATCAAACTCACACTGCTCATGTTTTTAATTGATTGCATTAAAGCAGTATTTAAAACTTTTAATCATTCCATTGGACAGGGGTCCCTTTACTTGGTCATGTCTAAGCCCATCCAGATGTGCTGTAGCTTTTTAATTTGTGAAGTCCCACCAAAGTGCCAGGTTGTATTTTAATGCATTTGGCAGTAGGGATAGTTGGTAAGATCATCACAAATGAAAAGAACACTTCTATTTTCAGGTGCATATTACCACTTTCCAGATGGAGGTGAATGGGAGTTTCTACTTTCCCTGCCTCTTCCTATCTGTACAGATCATCTGAGGTCACAGTTCCCTGAAGCAGAGAGATTCCACCAACTGGAGCCACAAATAGAAATTATTGCTGATCATAAACTTCCACCATAGACATGCAATGAAACTTGGGTACCACACCAGTACACATAAGACCCTTTGGCCTGGAACTGGAGCCTCAGGTTCTGAACACAAAGCATTGCTGTGCCAAAGGCAAGGCAGGCAGGAGGTATGGTCCCCAAGTGGTAATAACTCATGGGTGCATTGTCTGTAAAAATTTCAGAAACTATAATCAAACTTTCTAAGAATTATCCTGCTTTATTTTATCACCTTGCAACAATGACCATAAAAATATATCAGCGACAAAATATGTCCCCCAAAAAACATTTTCTTAGGTTGGGTTCTAAATGATTGCTGTGGTTATTTTTAATTTTAATATGTTTGTAAAAGTCAAATCAGCCTGTTTCATGACTTACTCTTCAATTAACATTGCATAATTCATGGGAGTTAATTCGGAGAACCTCCAGTTACACAGTTGGCTCCTGACACACTTGGACCCAGTTACACGCATTTATTTAAATACTCAGTAACAGTTTAGAATTGTTCACACTTGCTTTGGGCACCATTCTTTCCTCCAGTCCCTGTGAAACTCCGTGTTTCTGTGTTTAAATAGCAGTTTCAAAATACTGATAGCACAGTGGATGTGATGACAAAAAAATGGAACTTCATTTCAATCTTGTCACTCTGTGAGACTGATCTTACACCAGAAATACATGCAGACATTTTGAATTATTACATTTATTCTGGTTCTTTTCTTGTTTTTCCATCAGTGACCATTCTTGTAGGCAGATGAAAACAATCTGTGTTATTTCTTGAAGAATGAAGATGCTTTATGGGTCCACAATAAGGCTGTTGAATTAATTCCTTCCTAGATAGTTCTGAAAGTAATATTTTTACTTTACAGTATTCGGACTTGGAGATAACAAAAGGCTGAAATCAAAAACAAACAAACAAAAACACAAAATAATAAAAGCAAAATTCTAAATGAAATGCAGGTACAGAATGAGATTGATACTATAAGAAGCTACTAAAGTCATGTAGATAAAAATCAGACTACCTCAAACTCCAGAGAAGATTAAATCCAGTGACCTTACCTGGAAAAATTAAAGAACAGAGTATGATAGGGTGGTGTGTAGAACCCAAAATGAGGTCCTTAGCCGGACCCACCATGAGGTCCTAGACCCAGGCCACCACAGTGAGGAGTTGGAGACAGCACTGGCCTGGGCACTGACGCCTGCCACTGTGCATTTTGCCACCTGGGAGGTATTTAGTAAATAAGATGAGCCAAAGATTCAGACCATCTGTGACTGCCGTTTGACATCATTATCTGGGTGATAGATAATGATGCTTCTAACAAACACAATGTCCAATATAAGACTTTGCCAAGGTCCATTTAAAAATGTCTTGTATTACAATTCTTTCTTCAAATCTTAAGTCACACCCTCCTGCAAAAAAGAGGGTAATGGAAAAAAGGGAATCAGCACTTGTATGAAGGTGCACCCTGTTACCCACTTTGTGGCACATACAACAGAGTGTAGAGATACACATCTTGGAAAAGAGAATTACGGGAAAACTCCTTCTCCTTAAAACCTGGGGTAGTTACACTGATATATCTACTTCATTCCTTTTTCTTCTAGAATTTTCCTTGTCCTATCAGAGATGAGGGAGACTCACAATTTTAAGAAATAGGGTCCTAGGAGATAATACCACTGAAATGCAATATAAAGAAGATACTAAAAGTCAAAAAAAGAGAGCGATACATTATAAAATATACTTTAACATTGTTTCACCTCTCCCAAGAAAATTCTTACTTTAGAGCATTGTAAAATAATATTTTTAAGCTTTGACTTCATTTAGCAAAGGGATATAATGGGTCAGGGGAGTTGAACGGCACAGAGTACCCCCTAGACAGAGTGCGACATGTAATGGACAGGTAACTGTTGTTTCAATATTATGGATAAAAACCCCAGACAAGACCTAAAATATTTGACTGCAGGCAAACTGGGTGAAGAAAAGAAGAAGAAGAAGAAAAAAAAAAAGAAATCCCAGAAAAGTAAATGCTGAAATTGTTATTTTTAGAGATAATTATGGCTTTACAAACCACAACAGAAACTAACTACTAAAAATCTCAAGTTTCTCAAGGATATTTTACTATTTCTTTTGTTGTTGTTGATGTTTCAAAAGCGCCTTTTCGTTTCAAATAGATATTAAACATGATGGCTGCAAAATCTGTAAGGAAATACTACAGTCAAAACCATTTTCATATTTGCTGATACCTATCTACTATCAGAAAAACTACCAGAGAAAGCTTGGCACATCTGAAATTTATATATTTTTATGATGTAAACAAAACTTGTGAAAAGAGGACAAAACTATTTTCCAAAATCTTAAGTTAGGAGGAAGAAAGGGGACAGTGGTCACTAACACTTGGCTGTGAAATAGTATTTGCTATGACTCCTTAAACCATCTCTTAAGGTGATGTCCTTTTCTTTCATGATTTTTCTTTTTAGATATTCAGTTTCCCTAAAAACAGTACTCATACTGAAGCAGTAAGTTTAATGAATTTGTGTTTTGCTTACAAGAGCCATCTCTCTCTTGCTTTCTACTTGTCCTTAAATAAAATGACATACATATGTGGATTAAAAATGATTTTAAATAGAGCCTATATTTTAGAATAACAAATATATGATAGATACACTAAACTTCATTTTACTTTAAAATATATATATATGTTTAAATTAGAGCTTCTAAAGACATTATAGAGTTATTAAATGCTGTTTGATGTAAAAAAGAAAATTCCTGGTTTAGAGTTTACTTTAATTTTTAAAATTTCTGATCAAATTGTAGTATAAGGTCCTGAAAATAACACACACTTTGTCTTCATAACTTCATGTACATGATATATTTTACTCTATTGCCTACTGTTGACTTTATAATACTAGACAAGAGCAATCATTCTCACCCATTAACTATCATGCTGGAGTGTTTTATAGTTCAGAAACATTCACATCAATATTCACTGAAAATATATATGTGTGTGTTCATAATAAACTTATTAATCAGTCACATGTACACAAAATCAAATATCTGCATTTGGAACTACTAATAGGTACAACTTTATGAGAACAATTTAGCAACATGCATAATAATGGTTTTAAAGCAATTCTAATACAAGGAAAGTTACTTTTATCCTTAAAAAAGTGTTTATCACATTATTTATATATAGAAAAATTTTGAAAATAAAGTAATTCCCTATAAATGAGGACTGGTTAAATAAATCACACACATCCATAGAATAGAATGCTATATAGCAAAGCCTTTGTATTGGTGTTATTATTGATAGTTTATTATTAATAAAATGTACAAATTACATATAATTTAATAAAAATCAAGTTAATAAAAATGTTTAGAGCATGTTCACACATAGAACAGTAGTATATGGGTATATTCATGTATGTTTTTGAAATAGAAATTCAAATATGTCAATGTTTTAGTTTTTATGGATTTTTTTAGGTTTCTGTATTGTTTTTAATGAGAAAATCTTATAATCACAATAAAAGTAAAATTATTTATTTTGGGAACTTATTTCCATATTTTAATTCACAAAAATTTTGTTTGAAAAATGTATATAGATTGAAATGCTTTTTTAAACCAAGTCTGTAATTAAGAAACAAAACAAAACAACAGTTATTCTTATTATATATTGCCAGGTTATCAAAGTTTATGTCATGAACCATGTGTCATAAACATTACAACAAATAATGGAAAATGAATATGTCATTTGGTTAGCTAGAATCTATTAAAATGGTAAATTTTTAAAGAAATTTATAAAATTTAATTTAATGGGACAACGGATATGCTGTCAACAGAATAGCCATAGTACTACAAACTACCTAACCAGAGAGGGTCAGAAATAATTTATGGATTCAATCTGAACTTCTTTGAAAGTATTATTTTCCTTGTTGGTGATTGTTTATTCCTCAACAATTATTTATTTATTTAGCATTGAGCATTTACAGTTAGAAGACAGATAATACTCACTCCCTAGAGGGATTGTAGATGGGAAACATGTAGGTTTATATGTCATCAAAGAAAACAGTCTTTCACCTACTTATTCTTCTTGTTCTAAACCCGTCAAGGTCAAGAACTACTTCAGTTACTTCTTTTTGACCTCATATCCAAGACAGTGTTAGATAAATAGTAAATATTCTCTATCTGCTCTGAGTAATATGTAAGTGAGTGAATACATGCATGAGTATGGAAGGGGATAGAAGATGAAAATGAGGACATTTCTGGTTTAGAAAAGTATTTTTCCTTTATAATTCAATCAATTTTGTCTCTTGAAATCGTCCCCTGATTCCACATCAAGGGCATTCTTCCTCATTGTTCATTGTCCAGTCTGCGGTACAATCAGTAATGATAGCTAGACAAGAGTTGGAAAGGAATCAAAGGGATGGCATTGAATTAATTAAATTCACTTATAATGGAAATTGAAAAAAGGAGAGAAGAGGAATTAAAGACTTGATGTATTAATGTATGTCAATGGTAACTGAAAAATGAATTAAAAATAATAAAAATAAAAGAAAAAAGAGAGAAGGTTAATTAATGGTCTTCCTGGGTTCAGACACTACAATTAGGAAAACGGTTCTTTGTGCTGAGTAGAAAATATGTGGCATGTTAATTCAAATGGCATTTTGAGAGCTATGGAAATTTTAGTGTTCTATAAATAAAAGATGGTAGTGAACTTGAAGGACTTAAAAAACAAAGATATTCAAAGATATAAATATCGACTTGGTTTTGTATTTTTCCTCCTCCTGTGCTGTGTTGCATAGATTTCACAAATAACTGCCAAGTCATGGTTTCTCTGTCAAGAAAAACAAAAATTAGCCCTTAGTGGATAAATATGTATACCTAGGATTGTCCCATTTGACAAATTAAATCTGAAATGACTTTTTAATATCATAACTGTGATTAATGTATAAGATTATTTTTGATGTTTAACAAAGGCACCGATAGTTTCTATGGATTGTTGAGTTCCTAAGGAGAGGCAATTTAACATATAGTCAGATCCAGTTCTCCCAGTTCTTAGCTGTGTAATCTTGGTTAAAGTATTTAATGCCTCTCTTTGTGAGGTTCCTACTCTGTAAAATGAAAATAACTACATCTACTCTAGAGGTAATATAGGTAAAGTCCTTTGACTATTTCCTGGAACAAGTCAGCCACCTATACCTGTTAATAATCTTTATTACTATATTTCAAGCTCTCTCCAATATACTACATATTTAATTTCATGTACTTAATCCATATATTACAGTTGAGGGAATCAAAGCCGAAGCTAGTTAAATGGTATGGGTAAAAATCTTATAACCTTTAGAATAGTGGGAGTCTGAATTCAAATCTTAGTCTGATATCAAATGTAATGTGAAATCAGGTGTTGTAAATTTCATATGTTGTAAATTACGTTTTCAAAGTCACAAACATACATCCTTTACTTTTACACTCAACATTTTTCTAATAAAAATTAAAGGGATTTTATGGAATATTAATATTAAATAATATCTTGACTGCTATGTGATGATCTGTATCACTTAAAGAGATGTATGGAGTTAATACTGGATAAAACTCTCTGGTAATTATCAAATTCTTCCACATCTGCAATGTAAGTCTTAACTTGATAAGTTTTTACTTTTTTTAGAACTTGTAGCAAAACAATTTTTAAACTATTTTATTGTTGTTCAAGTACAATTGTCTGCATTTACCCCCCACTTCTCCTCCCCACCATAGCCATCCCCACCTCCCTTCCCCATTTCCACCCCACCTTGGTTTTGTCTGTATGCCTTTTATAGTTGTTCCTGAAAAATCCTTCTTCCCTTCTCCCCATTATCCCCTCCCACCTCCCTTCTGGTTACTGTCAGATTGTCCTTAATTTCAATGTCTCTGGTTTCATTTTCCTTGCCTGTTAGTTTTGTTGATTAGGTTCCACTTAAAGGTGAGATTATTTGATATTGGTCCCTTACCACTTGGCTTATCTCAAGAATGTTTCTCTCTGAAATGATTCCAGCTATTTTTCTATGAAGCACACTAACCCACCTATCTTAAAAAATCAATTTGCCACTTGGTCACAATAACTTCAATATCTAATTTGTCAAGTAATTGACCATGTTAAACCTTCATCATGTCTGTGACTGCATGTTGCCAATGAAGTATAGAAGATCAAAGGTATATCACCAAACATGGCATATGAATTAAATTTTACTAGGCAGTTTGGAATTGATTACTGAGAAAAATATTTCCTTATTTGCTGATATTTTGAAGAGGAAAATAAAAAATTTGGATTTGGTTAGGCTTTTCCATTTAAATTCATTGTTTCCTGCAAAGTGTGCATCATTTGTGTTCAGTTTGTGAAAATAAAATCTGTAAGCCAAAATTTCCCTGAGATCAACTACATTTGACTTAATCAATGACACATTGTTGCCTGAAATGATATTGGAATTATCTCTGGAATCAAATGTTTAGGGCTCCAATCCAGGTGAATGAAGAGGTGTCCTACATCTTTGATTCTTTGCCACCACTGTCAATTTGTTTGGCACGTAGCTCTGTAGTCAGTGGGGCTCCTTGGTGTGCCTGGACTCCACATTCCGGAGCTGCCGGCCATTTTTCATGTGATTTATATAGGTGATGCATGTATATCATACAATCATGTGTAAAATAAAATTTGCCATGTTCCAAAACAGCAGTGCTGGGAAGGTATTTTTGTATATTTGGTTCTTTATTTTATAGTCTAAATTATTTGCTGACAACAATGCATGCATTTTAAACAGAGATGCCAGGCATTCAGAAAGTAATATTGATTGACTGATTGACAAAATGACTGAGTAACTGACAGAATGATTTCTCCTTCACTCTTTGCCCAACATTATTAAAGCTGTGCCCACACAAAAGTTGATCATACTATACCCATTATTTCATGTTGTATTTTTCCCCAACTAATGATCTATCATAAGCATTATTCCTTGCCAATACTTTATAGAATTCTATGTAATTATTTTTCATTTCAAGCAATATTCTCTATTCTACATAACACTTTTTATTCAAATAGTTCTTTATTAATAGCACTCCCTTCCTCCTTCCCTTCCATTTGTCCATTTCTTTCCATTTGTCATTTTAAACAATGTGGCAGCTAAGTCCTGGAACATATGTCATTATCAAGCATTTTTCTCAGACACATTTGGATCAATTTTTGACAAGATTTTTACTCCTTTAGCAATTTTGTTATTCAAATTAATTGATTTGTGTCTAGCTCCCTTCTGTCCAGCACAGAATCAATGAAGGCAAATTCTGCAGTCAAACATGGAATGTACCAGTATAAAGGATCTGTAGACAGATCCTTTAACGAAAGTTGCATGTACCACATGGTTATTAAGAAGAAAAAATTATTTTACTTAGAGCTCTTTAATGATGATACTTTTGTCTTTGCCTGCAAAATATGGTATGTATAGAAATGCTCAAATAATGGGTTTTAAAAGAATATAACTATAAAATGCATAATTGCATGAACTGCATGAGCTATAGAAATCCCAGTAATAAACTGAAAAACAATTGCAGCCCTCAGGTGACTACAGCATGGCATAATAAAAAACACATAAAATGTGTATTTTGAATCAATCATTAAATTCTCTGGTTTTCTGTTTTCAAATGGAAATAAAATGAAGTAATAAAGCCAGTGTCAAGGACTGTACCTGGAATAAATTAGGCACTTGGTAAATATTTATTAGTGAATGTTTAGAGTGCTATCAGATTATATTGAAAGCATTAAGAGTTCAAAAAGTGGGCACTTATAAACCACTAGCTCTTACTATAATAGCTATATTTGAAGTAGTAGTAGCAATAGTACTTGAGAAAATTATGCATATCTACTATTATCTATAATAATACTATCAATATGATTCAGAATTCACAGTAATTGAGCTTTTATTGAAATACATTTTTTTACTAATTCATTGAAATGCAACATTTAAAAGCAACATTTTAAATTATTGGCACTATCCTCAAACAATAAATGTATAGGTGAAGCAACCCATATGGTTTGGCCCCAAACTTTTATTCATACTTCTCTATTGCCATAGTACTTCCAGTCCTACAGTTCTTTGAAGTGGAATCATACTCTGTCTATAAAATACATGTCTTCACTCACCTTAATTTTGTTTATTTATTTATTTGCACTATATTTTTAAATTAAATACTTTTGAATTGTATTGTGGTTCAAGTACTGTTCTCTGCCTTCCCCCATCCCCCTCCCCACCACCCCAGGCATCCCCACCTTTCTCTCCTGTTTTCACCCTTCCTTGTTTTTGTCCATGTGTCCTTTATAGTTGTTCCTGTAAACCCTTCACACTCCCCCCTCCATTATCCCCTCCTCCCCTTTGGTTACTGTCAGGTTGTTCTTAATTTCAATGTCTTTGGTTATATTTGCTTGTTTGTTTGTTTTGCTGATTAGGTTCCACTTAAAGGTGAGATCATATGGTATTTGTCCTTCAGTGCCTGGCTTATTTCACTTAGCAAAATACTCTCCAGTTCCATCTATGCTGTTGCAAAGGGTAGGAGCTCCTTTTTTCTTCCTGCTGCAGAGAATTCCATTGTGTAAATGTACCAAAGTTTTTTGATCCATTCATTTACTGATGGGCACCTAGGTTGCTTCTAGCACTTGACTATTGTAAATCGTGCTGCTATGAACCCTGGGGTGCATAGGTTCTTTTGGACTGGTGTTCCAGGTTTCTTAGGACATAATCCCAGCAGTGGTATTGCTGTGTCAAAATGTAGTTCCATTTTTAGTTTTCTGAGGATATTCCATGCTATTTTCCATAGTTGCTTCACCAGTCTGCAATCCCACCAATAGTGCACTGGGGTTCCCTTTTCCCCAAAACCTCTCCAACACTTGTTGTTTGTTGATTTGTTTATGGTGGCCATTCTCACTGGTATAAAGTGCTATCTCACTGTGGTTTTGATTTTCATCAATACTGAACATCTTTTCATATGTCTCTGGACCCTCTGTATGTCCTCCTTGGAGAACTGTCTGTTCAAGTCCTTTGCCCATTTTTTAATTGCACCACTTGTCTTCTTAGAGTGGAGTCATGTGAGTTCTTTATATATTTTGGAGACCAAACCCTTGTCTGAGGTATCACTGGCAAATATAGTTTTTAAATTTGTACTTCTCATCTCCTCCTTCTCACAGGAAGTTTTGTCTCTAATATATTGACAAATAAGAGGACACAAATTGGATTTTTTATCCTACCATCATCAAATTTATGGTTCAGTGTTCACCTGTATTCATACTTTTCCTCTTTCTTCATCTCAAAATATCCTTTATCTTGTGAAATATCACAGCTTACATGTAAGCTTTAATGTATTGTTCCTACTGAAGTGTGTTCCAAGAACAAGCAGCAATGACATCACCTGAATAGCAATTTCATTTGGATCGGAAAGCTTGTTCATATCATTTTTCCATTGACATATGTAATGTGTTTTAAGCTGCCACGGACTGTTGTGAAGAAATTGCAGAATGAAGATATAAGACCACTGCCTTTGGGGTTGTCAGAATTTTAGAATAAGTAACAAAAACAAAGCGAAAAAAAAAATGAAACATGGAACTAGTGCTTTATGACCTAGTTTTCTTGTATTTTAAATTAGAAGATTATATTAGAGTGTTTCAAATTTCAGGGCCTTTAGGTGTTTCTGATCTGAAGCCCTAGGATTCTGAAAGACCAAAAATTGGCATCCTAATGATTGATTTAAGGTGTATGTTCCAGAGAGACAGCCTTTTCTGTTCAATTTGCTCCTGTATCTGTATCACGTAGAGCAGTGCCTTATATGTAGTGAGCATTATTTAGTTGCCAATGAAACTCTGTCAGAGATCATTCCATTAAGGGAACAAGAAACTCCCCAAAGTTTGAGTTATACCTTTATATTTAGAAAGTTGATAGTTAATTGGTGAGGATGATCCTTTTTATTTCTTCACCGATATCTCTCCTTTAGTGAGAGGAGAATGAAAATTTTTCTGACACATAACCCATCTGTATTTTCCTAGGATATGAAGGGAAAACTGATATATTCTTGGCCCTGTTCCTCTACTGATTTGGGTTGATGAGCGAAAGGGCAATATTCATGCATTGATGAGATGTATGGACTTTAGCTCCCGATGACTTTAGCTCTTATTTTCCGCTGAACCTGTCTTAGCCCAAGCAAGCACTGTGAGTTCTTGCAATTCCTATTTTCCTGTGAAAGGCACACTAGTAGGATTTTTGTTTCACCAGGCTATCTTTTCTTGCCTCATATGAGTGGGTAAAATGAGGGTGATCCTTGGAATCCTGTATGTAAACAGTGTGAGTTGACAGTCAGAAGGCTACTTCTGACAGTCAGAAGTGTTCTTCCAGCCAGAACTTTTTAGGTATCCTTTTGTATTGATTGTTTACATGTTGCTATTAATTACACAATAGTGTGATTATCATTTGGCTCTCTATTTGACTTTTTAGAATGGTTAGAAGCTAGAGGAGGAAGGGTGAGCGGGCTGCCAAAACTTCCAGTAAGTTTTACATCATTTTGGAACCATAACCATGAGTCACATTCACTGTATACAGGGAGTCTTCGAGTTACTATACAAATTCTCTTTTTCACTTGAAAATGTAGAGAATTCTTTTCTCTTTGATTAGAGAAGATTGTCACAAGGCCAATGCATTAAAGAATGTTTTCCCCTCTTCTAGCATTCTTCTAGCATACATGTATTACCCTCTTCTCTGAAAACATATAGCAAGCGAAGCTCTGTAATCATTTATGGCATAATCAACTTCTATTATCAAGCTACATCTCTGTACTCTCATCTCATTGGCTTCAGTGATTGTTGTCATCATTGGTTTTTAGCATCAAATAGGCTTTTAAAATGGAGCAGAAAGGAACTAAGTGTTAAGAATAAAATATGTGAAAGCAGCATAGATCATATTCAAGACTAAGGTCTTACTGCTCCACATCATGAGTTCTAATGACCTGGTAATAATATGTAAAATAAAATATAAATTCAAGGAAATCTCTATAGGCAGATGCATAATGTCCAATTTCAGATGGGATTGATAAAGTGACCCCACCTTACCTATGTTAATATTACAACAAAAAATCCTCTTCATAGGAGATTCATTATCACCAGGATGCTTTGTGATAGATGCATAAGAAAAACTAACAATTTTGAGTGTGTAATTTTGAAGTAATGTTTCTAGGCACTTAGCCAAGTCTGAATGACAACAAGCAGCCCAGTCAGTATCTTCACATATAGTTATGTCATCATAACTATATGTCATCAACTGAAAATGACTTATTAGCCAGGAATTTCATGCAGCAGAGAAATAAAAATGCTTAAATCAGAAAGCAAAAGTCAATGAAGTAAATAAAAATAATGTTTTCTTAATACTATCACTGTGTTTAAGACAATCTCAGAAACTCACACTTAAAAGCGTGCATATACAAAGATCTCCAACAGAACGAATAATGCAAATAGCCAGAAATAGGATCGATGATTAGCAATGACTTTAATAAACAAACCATCTAATTTGAAGTTCCTGACAATTGGTGAAGGCTTTGTGGTCCAACAAGCATCCGAGCTGTGCAGGATGACAGGATTTGAGGCAGGCAAGGGAATTGCTATCATGCAGCCTCATTATTTGGCATGTGGTAAAAGTAAACATGAAGAAACTTCACTGAGCATTCTACACTCCCAGTCTGTACACAGCAGAGAGCAAGCACTTGATAGAGGAATAGATACCTTGTTCCTACTGTGGATCAGAATGGGAACCTTAAACAAGTAATAATGGAAACACCAACAATAACAATAGTAGAAAAAATAATAAGATGCATGGCATAAAAATAAGCATAATAAAAATTCACATGCGTTTAGTAAGTTAACAGTAGAAAATTATGTGAATATCAGCAAAACCATGTGGTTTGCCTTGCTATTGCATATAGAATTTCAAGTAAAATAGATCTTATATATACATGCTATCTTTTGTGTAGGTCTGTGATCACTTTCAAGAAAATCCTTCTGACTTTGGGATAATAAAAAGTTTGACAAAAAACACAGGCTGAGGAGTATCGGAACTGAAATTTTTAAGGAATGGTCACTGAGAAAGATAGACTAAAGCTGACAAACACCAAAACAATCACCCATAAGTTTGTGCTCCCAGTTTGCAGATATTGCTCCTTGGCTTCACTTTGTGGCATGATGGTGGAGACAGGCTTTGTCACATTGGACAGCCTGAATATTATGGTTCAGTTTTTCTCAATGGTAGTAGTACTAAGCATAGGCTCAATTTGAAAGGGTAACTGCTAGCAAGTGAGGTAAGTGGAATTTAAGGGATGATTATATCAGTTCACCAAGGCATTACTCAGCTGAAGAAACTCCTTCCCCAAGTAGAAGGAATATTAGGTATTTTGTGCAGAGTATTCATTCTGATGTCCTCTCTACCCCTTTTTTAAAATTTTACCTTGGCTACAGTTCCCAGCTCTATCAGGGGAATTACTTCCCTATCAGTGTATGTCACATTGGTGGGATTCATAATATTTACTATGTACCTCAATCAAAGACTAGGAACTTGATGAAAACTTGTTAGATATTAAAAAAAATCTTAGCCTTCACTCAAACTTTACTAAATCAAAATGTACAGTTTAACAAGATTCCTAGGCAGTTCATATGTAAATTGGAATTGAGAATCACAGCTCTGCAGTGGGCAAATGCATCATAACGAGAGCTATGAAGGTCAGGGTCAGATAGTCCATTATCTTCAGAGAGGTGTGAATTTCCTTCAACTTTAGTCTCTGTTATCTATCTATCTATCTATCTATCTATCTATCTATCTATCTATCTCTCCACCTGCCTATCTGTCATAACCATTCTTCAGAAGTAGGATGAAACTCCACCCAAAACTTGAATAATATTGTGACATTGATAATGTCATATACAATAAGAGGGTATGAAAAGATTTATTATTAGTCACCTAGTGAAACTTGCTGAGAAGAACAGTTTAGCTCCAAACCAGGTCTAAAAATGGTTAAAGATCTTAGGGAAAGAAGACTGGTTTGGGGGTTTCTATGTCATCAAGGTGTGGGGTCATCATGAAGGTTCCCATGCAAGGGCTGGGACTTTTGTGGCTTGAACTTTACAGCAGAGATGTAGGAAAGACCATTGGTGCCTCTTCCCAACTTTCCTAGATGTGGAAGTGGAAAGCGGTGAGGTTTAAAAGCCATCAAGAGCACACAACAAAAAACTGAGGTTTTTTATTACATTTCACTTTTGATTGTCTAATGACTGAAATACATAATTTTCATTTAGTTGAATTTGAAGCTGTTTAATTATATTATTATGGTGTTTTGTGAGGGAGGTGAACTTCCTATCACCTACCCTGTTCAAGAGCCCAACACTGTGTATTCTCATCTTGAGAAATGAAATCATTGCCTTGGTCATTATCAGTGATACCTGAGACTCTGAAAAGGGTAATGAGTGTAGCTTACACAAGAATATATTTTGATGCAGCCTTGCATTATGTCTTTTG
The DNA here is from genome assembly GCA_004027475.1 of Anoura caudifer. Classification (NCBI taxonomy): domain Eukaryota; kingdom Metazoa; phylum Chordata; class Mammalia; order Chiroptera; family Phyllostomidae; genus Anoura; species Anoura caudifer. Next base: position 148,618 of record PVKU01000470.1, on the reverse strand, counting down.
GAGGTATGAGGCACGTATGACCTTGATTTTATATTTTGAATACTGGTGAGGTCAGAATTCCCAGAGTTCTTTATCCCAAACAGACAATCTTGGATATTAATATTTGTTGCTATCCTTAACTGGATAAAAAAGCCAGACATTTTCACTGGCTCAAGAGTTTACAAAATTGCTCAGATGGGAAATATTGTGAGCCAGACATCCAGTTCTAAGATGGCTGCCTGAAGTTCAGCCAGTTGTGCTGAACAGTAATTCCTGTCCTTCATCAGGGTGTCTTGGATAAGGGATGAAAAGAAGCAACATTAGCCTGAAGTCCAACACATGTGATAGTGGTGATTATGTAAAGTACAGACTCTCACTGTTCACTCTGTTGATTCCAAAATTCCTCTGTACCTCCCTCCTTCCCTCCTTTCCCTCATCTTTCCTTCCTCCCTTCCTTCTTGCCTTCCTCTTTTCTATGGATATTCTTGAATGACTTTGGTGGGAGAGGAGGAAAAATGCACCAGACACTGAGGGAGAGGTATATTGGAATTTCACTACTCTGAACATGTAAGAACTTGTGAGTAAAGTATATAACTGTATATCTATATTCCAAATTTGAGGTACAGATGAACAAGTACATAAGTGTGTGTTTTATTCTCCCTTCTGTATAGTGTAAACTCTACAAAGAAGAATCTTGCCAGTATTTTACCAGACTTTCGTATTAGACAATTAAAATATATATTGAAAAATGAAGCCATAAATGCTAAATGAAATAGCTTTATGAAGTGAGTTCCATTTGCCTTTTACCATTATAATTTAGATCACGCAAATCTTATAAAATGTTTATGTGCTATTACCATTTAAAGTGATCCTAGTTGATCAACTTCCTCACTTAAATAAGAAGGAGAAAGTACTTAGGAAATAAAAGATATCTAGCATCTAAAATAAAATCAACAATAAAAAATACTATGTCGTTTTTGCTGCTCTGTTATAAAATTTTGCATTAAGCCTCATCCTTGTGATGGTGGAGAACAGTCAGAAATTCTTCCGCTTGCATGCAAACTTTGTTCTCCCTTTTGTTTGCTATCTCCTTTTCCTGCTTTAGTATATGTTACAGTTGTATCTTTCTTGTGGAGACTAGAAAGGAAGCGAGAGACCTTTTGTAAATACACTCTGTTGCTTACAAGAGTGTTTTGGCTAAATCCAATCTGTATGTATTTTTATCTTTTGAGTGTTAGCTTTTGGAAGAAATACCTGCTTGTACTAAAAAAAAGAAGCTATTTCAGGTAAAATTTTCTCCTATTGTATATACTTGGATTAATTTAAACTACAGGAGACGTTTTGAATACACTATATGCTTTCTCTTATCTTTGCATTAATTTTCAGCTTCCCTGAGAAAGTTTGGTTCTCAGGTATGGTTTTTCCTCACCTTCAAATACATCTTTATCTATTTTTTCTCCCCTTTCCAAAGGAGAAAAAATGTCCATTTCCGTTTTTAAGGATGATGACATCACATCTCTGCGGACCCTATCTTCTCTGGCATTCTCAGTAACAATGCTCCAACATCATCACCATTCTTGTGTATGTTCATAGATTCTCATACTTTTGGATATTTCTCTTCAGCAAATAAATATGTAGAATCATTTTTTACTTAAAAATGAAATTATTAAGTATACTTTAATTTCATTTACCACTCTAAATATTGCCTACGCTTGTCAATGGGGCAGTTCACCTATAGTCTTCTTTTTCTAGACAAGCAGTAGGATTGCTAATGAAACACAGTGGTACCTCGGTACCCATTGTTAATTCATTCGGCAACTGGAGTCAAGTGTCAAAACGTACAAGTTCCTATTGATGAGGCATTTTCTGTTACATGATTCATATAAGTTGTAGCAAGTGTGACATGTTCTGAGCAAGTGCCCAGTGTGGAAATATTTTTTTTCTCATCAAAATGTGACAAGTATAGGGGTTGATGAGTTCTGAAGCTGATAAGTACTGAGGTATAACCATATGATATACCTTACTTTGAGCAGAATTCTGTATGAACCAATGAAAGATTCTCCACTTTCCCATACTTCTGTCATGCAATACGTTATAGAGTCCAGAGGCAGATGTTTGTCAGCCAAGGTCCCTGATTGATCATGATATTGGGTAGATATTTTTGCATACTTGAGATAAAAATATTGTGGTGTGGAGAGGAAATAAACTTTTTAAAATCCTCACCTAACAACATTTTTCATTGCTTCTAGAAAGAGAGGAAGGGAGAAAGAGAAACATTGATGCAAAAGAGAAGCATCCATTACTTGCTTCCCATACACACTCAGACAGGGATCCTACATAACTGGACCTGGTACTGAACTCACAACCTAGGTATGTACCGTGACCAGGAATCTGACTCACAACTCTTCATTACCAGACGATGATGCTCCAGCCAACTGAGTCACACCAGCTAGGGCTAAACTTTTGTTTTTAAGCTCTGAGGTTTGGGGTTTGCCTTTACTAAACCATGACCTCTTTTATCCTGCTTACTATAGAAATTGATTCCTAGAATTTGGTGCTAACATAGCAAAAACCTAAGCAATAAGATAATGTCTCACTGCCCTTATGGTTAGGAAAGAGAAAACAGTTATTTATAGCTAAACAGATAGTGATATGTATTATACAGCAGCAAAATTTTTGGTCAAGTAATTCCACTTGTAACTTAGAAAGCAGACCATGTATCAGATGTGATGTGTTAGAGGAAAAGATAGGAAAGCAGAAGATAGTAGAATATACTAAGTATATTTAGCAAGGTATTAAAAGTAAGATCTCAAGCTAAATTGGCCAGTATTCAAAAACAGAAGTGAAGAAACCATTTCCAGAAATTTAGACCTTTGTAATATTAAAAAGACAATTGTTTTTAAGACTTAAATAGTAGGGGAAAATTAAGAAAACTTTAGAGGAAGAAATAAAATGTATATTTAAGCTAAGCCTTGAGGGTTAAAAAAAGTATGAACCATTTTTAAGCAATTAAATTGCTTCAGAGCAAAAATCAAATTCAGGAAATGACCATGGTAGTCACTTTTCAAACCACCTGGATTAAGGTGCATCAAGAGAAAAATCCAAACTAAAATTATGATATCAGTAAATAATTTCTAATGGTCAGAATGCCTTGGGGAAAACAGAGCCTCAGAGTGTGTTCCTGCCAAGACTGGTAATCTTTATATTTTTGCTAAAGCAAGGTATTGAGAGAGAGCAAGGACAAGAGAGACCAAGAGTCAGAAATATAGTATATGAAATACATGTCTTGAAAGTAAATATACTTGTGAATGCTGGTACATAAAAATGATCTGACTGGAATCAAATTGATAAGGATTCAACTAATTTTTTAAAGAGTTTATTTATTTATTTTTAGAGAGAGGGGAAGAGAGGGAGAAAGAGGGGAACATCAATGCATGGCTGCCTCTTGCATGTCCCCTACTGGAGACCTGACCTGCAACCCAGGCGTGTGACCTGCCTGGCAATACTATAGGCTAATCTTTGCTTTGCAGGCCCATGCTCAATCCACTGAGCTACACCAGCCAGTGCCAACTATGTTTTCATAAAAAATGTCCTAAAAAAAAGAACAACCAGCTGGGACCATAAGAGACTGTTGCTATTCGAGGCTTAAAATGACTGTTGGCCCCAACTATCTATGGACGGAAGGTAATCTGAGAACCATTTGCAGCCTCAAAGGAGAGCATATTCCCTGATGTCCATTTATAGAGGCAAAGGAAGATAGTGGAAAAATATAATTGCTTTCTGATTTCTGTTGTATTCTTATGTTTTCCCAAAAAAAGAGTGTTTATTTTGATTTCCAGGCAATGTTGATTGGATTGTGTTTGCAAGGGTAGATAAAATGCCTTCATTCATAGATCTCCAAAACAAGAATAGCCCACAGTCATGGTTTATCTGAAATCTTTTATCCATCATTTTAAGAGACAGGTCTTTTCACTGAGAAAACTGGCACTTTTAGTGTGATGTCATGAGTAAAGGGAATTGACAGCTGAGGTAAGCAAACCCTGTGTCCAGGGAGGAGAGTGAACAGAATATTTGGTGACCAGAATAGAGGCAGTAGTTTTTACGGTTTTTATAAGTACCCCATTCTTTTTAATTCTGGAAAAAGTGAATTGTACTTCCATCCACCTGAATGCAGGCAGAATATGTGATGCGTTTTAGTCATGATATGTAGGTAGACGTCTACTAGATTCAATACATCATTTTCTGTTTCTTTTTCCTTCCTGTCATAATAACTCTGAATTTTATGGGTCCCATTAGCTGGGATTCTGAGTGAGGACAACGTGGATTGGAATCCTCTCCTGACCTGAGCTAGGCATGAAGCTTAAGCAATAAATAAAGTTTGGGTGTTTTAAGCAGTGAGATATTGGGCTGTTTGTTTTTGCAAAACAATCCAGAATATTCTGATTGTTATATTGCTTATATCGTGTCTTTCTGCCCCTGACAGGTTTTGAAAAATGTATTTTATATGTGTTACTTCTAAATGTTCACTTTTTTATAGTCCCACAGCAATTTGGTTTCCGTGAGTTCCACAGCAGTAAAATTAGCCCATTAAGTTCACCCAAACTGATTATGGCTGAACTCAATGCAGGCGTTTTGGTTCATGTCTTATTAACATAGCTGCAGCCGGGTTTTACTGGTGTTTTTTTAAACCTGAAGCACTTTCCTGAGTGCTGGTCATCACTATGTTTTCATTCTGTGCTTTCCCTTAGATCATTTATAAATTTTCTTTTCCACTTCACATTCCTTAAAATTTAGCGTTCAATAAACTTCTAAAACTCGCTCCTTTCTACATGCTATCTCTGGGAAAAGCGCTTAACTTCAATCATATCACCAATTGCATATGTTTGGGGGACTCCTCGATTAGTATCTCTGGTCCACATAGTTTCTCAGAGTCCCAGAACCTATTCCATTGTTCCCTGAATATCACCACCTATCTCTGAATCACAGGGTGTCCTCCCAGTGTGCTCTTCATTGTAATTTCTTGGTGAACATTATCAGTTTATCTCCACCTGTGTGTCAACCCTTTCAAGTTGTAGATTCCCAAGACTTTGGTTGATCTACACCACACATCTCAATGATTTCTAAGAGCTGCTTATTCTAGCTCTTTAATATGAGCAATCACTACATTTCTCTCTATTCCCATGGCCACTATTTTCATTTTATTTCCTTAACAGGTGTGTAGCAGAAAGTAAACTCACAAAACACTTCAGCAAGTTGTTTTTTCCCTTTTTGTTGCACAATTCCAAATTTAAGATTTCTCACCCTTCTCTATAAGTCTGTTCTAGTTCATTAAATTCATCTCTGTTCAGTCAAGAGACATGTCATTCTAAATCCATAAATTTGATGAAGCGTCTCATTAAATTTATTAATAAATTTCCCTATACTTTTGAGAAGCTTTTTCAAGAGGAATGAGGTTGGTCTCACTCAATTCCCCCTTCCTTCTTATCCACCCTCCAGGAAGCAAAACTAGCCCACCTGATAATATTTAAGATCATGAATAAGTTTCTTTCAGTACAACTGATAGATGGGTTATTAATAGCTATATATAACTTAGGTAAACTTTGTTATTGTCATGTAACCATGGTAAATACTTCTTAGTAAACATAAATGGCCATTTGAATTTCAATACTGTTTATTTGCCTGATTGTGCTATGAATGAATTGCAATGTATATATGACCTATAGAATACAATGAAATGAAAGTGATTTATTCATAAAATTCTCTGATATAAACTATTTATACTTCTAAAATACTACCCTCAAATCCCAACACATAATTAAAATAGAGTGACATCATGTGGGTTTTGAAATAGATAATTGTTTCTTGAGAAATTAATAAAACACCATAAGCATTAAAATTCTTATAAAATTTCATAGATTAAACACAAAAACAATAAAAGGAAATTTATTAAGCATGGGGACATGTGAGTCCTAACACTCCACCCAACTTCAGACTAAATAGCTTTCTGACTAATGTAAGGTTGGCTTTGGTTAAAAAAAAGCAATTTTTGAAGGTCAGTTTTCATCCTTGACAAAAGTGAACTATGAACAAACAGGAGTTAATGCTTTCTTTTTTCTTTTTTTGGCACAAGCTTGGAAAATAATTAGAAGAGATTCTAAGTACAATCACTGATAATACAGAACTTGTAGAGAAGTTCTTTCAGAAGCATGTTTTATTATTTTTACCAAAGCCGCAGATGTTAGCTGTTTTTACATCAAAATAATGATGTTCGTCATGAGCTTCTTGGAAAAAAGCGTTTTTAAAAAGCTTTTGAGCAGACGAGATGGGAGATGTGTTCTTTGGAGCAAGTAAAAAGAGCCATGTTTTCGGTACAATATCATGAGCAGAAATTCTCTGGCAGCGGTCTTTGAGCAGATATTTTAAGTACATGCTGAAAAGTTGGTGGAGAAAGACTCAAAACTACAAACTAACATATGAGAAGTGGGATATCAAAAGGCTGAAACAGAAATTGAAAATGACAAACTTTTTAGGAACTAAGATCCAGAGAAAAACATGGGCTTTTTTTTCACATATTTTATACTTTTCCGTTAAAATGTATCTCACACACAAAAACTGAATACAATATAAAACGTAAAAGTTCTACAGTTTCATTCAATGGGAACACCTAATTGGTAAAACTACTCACATTTAAAAAATAGAACAATGCCAGATGCAGAAACCTGCCCGCTGTGATATCACTCCCTACAGAAGAGCTGCCCTGAACTCTGTTCGGACTATGCCTGCTTCAGAACGTAAACATACACAAACAAATGGAACTATGCTATTTGTGTGTGTGTGCGTTTCTCTCTCAACATTGTCTGTGATGCAGTCATGTTTTTGTGGTTGCAATAGAATATTTTCTTTGATGAATAGAATTATATTTTATGACTATAGTAAGATCAATGTATTCTGCTGTTGCCAGCCATTTTGGTGGTGTTCAGTCTGCAGCTAATAGAAACCACACTGCTGTAAGCACTACTGTGTCATGCAGTGCAGTTAAGGGGGTTTCTGATTCACAGGAATGCTTGCATCCCATTTTAGTAGATGCTGCCACTTTTCCAAAATAGTCAAAAATTGACACTTCCACAGAAATATATGGGCACTCTGGTTGCTGGCATCCTCATCAATTGCAGGTGGTGCCAGTCATTTTAATTTTAGCCATTTTGGTGAGTGTGTATTTGAAACACATTGGTATTTGTTGTAGTGGATATTTGCAGATTCTTCCATCAACCTTTGGACTGCTTTTTCACTCACTTAATGGTATCTTTTAACATAGGAATTTTGGATAAGACACCGGTTTATGCCATGGTCAGTATGATGCTGTTCTGTTTCATTGTTTTATCTTTCATATTTATAGCTATATTTGATAAGGACTTTGTTTTCTAGTATGTTATATGGATGGTTCAAGTATTATGTTTTAGGTACAATTATTTTCTTATATTTGCCCTCAAATTTTGTTATTAACTTTTTCAGATTTTATAAAATAAGTTCTGAATTATTTTCCCAATTTTTTCTACCATCTGAAAATACAAAAATTGCTGAAAATTAGTCTGCAATATTAGGGGTATATAATAGGAGAAATTATTTGAGCCAAGACCTTTCCTTATCACTAGATTTTTAGTTATAGATTTAATTTCTTGAATATATGTAGGAGAATTCAGGTTTTCTACTTATTCATATATCAGTTTTACAAAGCTGTGCTTTTCAAAGTTTTTGTCCATTTCATCTAAAATTTCAAATTAGTTTTTAATGTTGATAAATATTACTTTAATATTCTTATGATATCTATAGGATCTGGAGTGATATCTATTCTTCATTCATATTAGTAATTTATAGTTTTTTTAATCAGTCAGGTTGCTTTTTTCCTAATTAATTTGGCTCTATTGATTGAACTTTCATACCATTAAGCAATATTTATTTAAATGGATAGGAATAAATCTTGCCTTCAAATCTGGTTTTCTCATATAAGTATAACGATACCAGCATACTTTTGATTACCATTTGTATGTTATATATTATTGTATACTTTTATTTTCAAATTTTTGGTGTCCTCATATTTCAGGTGTATGAATTGCAAGGATCATATTCATACTTTTGGTCTTATATACTGTCTGACAGTTTTTGTTTTTCACTCATTCTGTTATAAACAATAATGTGTTTATTGTTCCAGTTGATTGTAAATCTGTAATTGGTTCTTATCTTTTTTGTGTGTTTTTATTTTTTAAAGATTTTATTTATTTATTTTTAGGGAAAGGGAAAGGGAGGAAGAAAGGGAGAGAAACAATAATGTGTAGTTGTCTCTTGCATGCCCCCTAGAGGGGACCTGGCCCACAATCCAGACCTGTGCCCTGACTGAGAATTGAACTGGTGACCTTTTGGTTCGCAGGCCAGCACTCAATCAACTAAGCCACAACAGCAGGGCTGTTTATTCTGTTTTTAAATTCCTTTTTTCTTTATCTCTCTATTTGTTTTCTAGTTATGCATTATGTCATCATTCTTTTAGTGATTACTATGGATATTACAAGATGTTTCATTGTATAATTACTGCTTTTCTGACAGACACAGCCCATACATCATTAATGGCTCCATTTATTATTCTTTTACCATTTATATTGCTATTATAATGTATCTAAATTTTATATATTAAACAACACAATACATTATTATAATTAAAGTCAATATTCATTTACATTTACTCAAATAATTTAGAATTCCATTGCAGGATGTTGCTTAGTTTATTACCTTAGCTCTTTCTTGATAACTTGCCTTTCACCTGAAGAAAACCCCTCATTGACTTTTGTTTGTTTACCAATAATCACTATATTATTTTAAGCTTATATTTGAAGAGTATTTTTATTGGGTGTAGAATCTTAGACTGCTGGTTATTGTTCTTAAACATTAAAAATATAACCCCAATGTCTTCTCACTTAGATGATTTCTCTTGAACAATCAGTTGCCAGTTTTGTTAGTCATTTGAAAAAAATGTGTTTTTTAAAAGCTGAATTTATAGATTTTTTTTTTAGTGTACTTATTCAGTAGAGGTGAATTTCTGAAAGGTATAAATAGTGCCCACCTACCTACTTATGCTTTTCCACAATTCACGATTATAGTCAACCATGATAAAACCTGTACTATGTGCCAGGTACTGAGTTAGGCATGTTGTTTCTCCTGTGGTATGCAAGGAAACTCTATAAAGTTGCTACATGTAATAGTTCCATTATATAGAAGAGAAGAGTGAAAACTTAAGTAATTAGGCCAAGGTCAACATCAAGGTAACAGAACAAAGACTTTTGTCTCATGTCAAAACCTTGTGATTTAATAATAAGAATCCTCCCTATGTATTTGAAAAAGTTAATAATGTGGTACTTTTAATTCAGTAAAATGACACTAGCTAGAAATGCTTGAAGAATGTGACAAATTGCAATGAGCTTTTCATTTTCATGAATGTGGGTTTTAATGTTGGTTCTGACACCAATAAGCTCCAGAGACTTGTTTAAAACCCCAAAGTTCATAGCAGCACAATTTACCATAGCCAAGTGTTGGAAGCAACCTAGGTGCCCATCAGTAAATGAATGGATCAAAAAACTATCCTACATGTACACAATGGGATTCTATGCAGCAGAAAGAAAGAAGGAGCTCCTACCCTTCACGACAGCATGGATGGAACTAGAGAGCATTATGCTAAGCGAAGTAAGCCAGGTGTGAAAGACAAATACCATATGGTCTCACCTTTAACAGGAACCTAATCAACAAAACAAACCAACAAGCAAAATATAACCAAAGACACTGAAATTGAGAACAGGCTGATAGTGACCACAGGGGAGAGGGGAGGCAATTTCAGGGGAAAAGGGGAAGGATTTACAGGAACAAGTATAAAGGACACATGGACAAAAACTGGGAGGGGGTTGGAAATGGGAGGGAGGTGGGGAGGGCTGGGGTGGTGGGCTGGGATGGGAGTGAAAGACAGAAAACTGTAGAAGAACAATTAAAATAAAATTAAAAAATACCATTTTGGCCCAAATTCTCATGTTTAAATAAGGCTGTTGTAATCTTATTTTAAGAAAACTTTCTGAAGTTTAATTTATGAAAATATAGCACTTATGTAGAATCCATGAAGAGCGTACACCAGATCATGCTCTGGAACCATGAGAAAAGGACCGCTGTGAACATTGTCTTAAATACCCACTCCATACCTGAGCACTGATGTGGGGCTTTTCAGAAACCTGTGCCCTTTTTACATTTTGTAAGAAATGAGGTGTCTAAAATTGAATGCAGTTTTCCTAATGTGATACAGCTAACTTGGAGAGCAAGTGTCTACTATCTTGCAGCTTAATGATATGTTGCTTCTGGATATACAATCACAAAAGTCCTTCACAGTGCCTAAGAAAATGTGTTCATAGTATTTTCCACTTTAAACATTCCACTTAAACATTCTTTAAGGTTTCATTTTATGCAAAGCATTTTATTTCTGTTTATAGCCATTCAATTATATAGCAGCATCTAATTTTAAATATGTTTTTGGTGGTATCTCTCATCCTTGAAACTCCTTATGGGAATAATTATATTTTTCTGCATTTTCATAGCAATTATATTAGCACTATTTAAGTTTTTACATTTTGTATTTTCTTTTTTAAAATAAACAAATCATGTTTTCTTGACATGCAGCCAAATAGTCTTATTTTAGTTAAATATTGCTTTTAGACTAGAAACATAGTATTATTGTTTATATTCTAAAATGTTACAGTAATAAAATCAATTTAGCAGAGCAGAGTAGCCCTAAGAGCACATGGCTGCATGTGCTGACATGTTTCTTGAAGTTAAGTTCTTGTGCAAAGTTCTAAATAAAAACAATAGGCAGACTGAAATTATGTATGCATGATTGTATGTGAAAGCAAAATAAATTAATTTCACTAAGAAAAAGTGCAGAAGTAATATGTCTCAGTTTGATATTGTAAGAGCTCAAAAACAGTTTCGATTGCTTTCCAGCTTCCTCGGTTCATTAGTTGGAAATGAATTTATTAAAGTTGAATTTGGAACTCAAACCACAAAAATGTCTTGAATATTTGAGTTTATCTCATAAACTAAATTAGTAGTTTAAGTAATAACATTTTAATACATAAGACTCTAAATAATTTGTTTCAGACAGTATTTTGAAATAAGGGATAACTAATTTATAATTATTCTATTTTTTAAAATGGAAATTATAAAGAAGTTATACATCAACTAGTAAATGTTAGTTGTATAGAAATGTATTGTGTGTCAATATATTAAAACATATTCCCCAATTTACTGAAGCAATGTTTCCAAGAGAATATAATATCGCGATTAAGAGACTAGTTAATTGCTAGAGGAAATGGTCATCCATCTTATTATTCTTATTATTTTTCAAGTGATACATATCTGCCTGGAGCCTCATTTCGTTCCAAACTCTCAGCACCGTGTGTCTTGGACCCTCCTGCCTCATTACGCAGCGTGGGGGATTGGACCATTCAAACCTAATATCCCAGGGGAAACTGAAGCGTAGTTAAAAAAAAAAAAAAATGGTGGCCGGTTGGGCACGGGGATGTCACCGTTTCTAATTAGGATGCTGAGTGGAATGATCTTTTCATAAAAATGTTAATTACACAACAGTTTGTTAAATGGACATGAAAGCAATGGAGCAGTAATTTTACAAGTTCAAATACGTGGCAGGGCTTTTTTCCTCCATAAGCCAACTAGATTATGACTTGTGAGGAAACAATTCTAAATAAAGTTACATTGTCTGACACCACTGGTCTCCCTGCACTCTTTTAGTAATAATTATGTAGGAGACAATAATAATTTTAGAAAAACAAGCAATAGTTACTTTTCTTATGTTTAGTTGAAATAAAATGTATATAATACAATACATTATTTTAAACCTTGTTTGTGTAAGATTAGGATTACTATTATAAAAACTTAAATGTAATGATACTCTGTATTCCATAAAACATTTTCTACACTTAATTTTTTCAGTCTCTGAAGTAGTCATCCATATTTGAGAAATAAAAAAAATTCATTAATGTCTCTGGAGAAATTATCTATCCTTTCTCATTTTAAAATAATTTTGATGCACATGGAAAATTAAACAAATTAAAATACATGCATAAAATATACAAAATTAGTTTTTGCTGTCATGTTTTTAACATAAGCAAATAGAGTTGAAAAGTCATTTTAACTTCAAGAACTGACAACCATTTAATAGGCTAAACATGAGGTATAATTATAGGTGCCACCTATAAAATAAGCAAAACATACTTTACTTTCACATATTGAACAGTGGAGACAAAGTGAGAAGGTGGGTCTGGAATGAGGAACTGACCAAGAGGAATAGAAAGAACAATTAAACACCCTGTTCCATTTCTTCATTTTAGGAACTGCAACATAGAACTGAGTAGAATACGTGCAATCTGTTGCTTCAGGTAACTTAAAGACTACCTATGGAAATATGCATTAAATTATTTGAAAATAATTTATTAAGTGATAACAAATAAGAAACTGTGAAGTGATGATCTGAAATTGTCCTGCCTGTTTTCCTCTAGGACTTTTATGAGGAAGAATCATTGAGAACCTTTGAGACTTACCCTGGTCTGGTATGAGAAGGAAGTTTACTTTTAGGAAGTGATAGATTAGCTAATACCTCATATATAAGAACATTAAATAGTAAATTTAAAAAAAAAAGTTTAGGTTTAAGGGTATTTTTCGAGACTGTGACCTTTAAGGACCATAGGAGAGGTTACCATGGCTGAATTAGAGAGAGCAAAGGGGACGGTGTAGCAAAGTGAGACAGATGAGTGAGGCAGGTGGTATGACCCTAAGTGGGGCTACGTTAGCCATTTTCTGTCTTCACAAGTTTGTTTGTTTGTTTTTAAGTCCTTCTTCCATTACAGTTGTCCCACTTTTCCCCACTCTCTGTTTACATTTTTACAGTGAAATTAGGAATTATTAAAAGGGGGGAGACCCGATTGTTTTGTTGTAAAACGTCCTTTGAGAGCGGGAGTGTTTAATGAGCAGTTCAGGAGAAGTTGAATGAGAGGCTATTGCAACAATTCTGGTGGGAAATGCCAGTGGGACTGGGATGGAGTTGGTCTCTGACTATTCGGCAAGTCAATAGGAACTGTTCACTTGTTAGCCGAGTTGTAGCAGTGGTCAGGGATGACTCCTAAGATTTTATTAACTGAATGGAATTATATGATAATGAATTTCCAGAGATAAACCTTCCAAAAGAAAAATTTGGGGACAAAATTGGTGAGTTCAATTTGAGGAGCTTGAGACACAATCAAATGTTTGGAGCGGAAGAGGGTTGAGGATGGTAGCATTTAGATTTGGAAGATATTAGATATTTTATCCACTGATGGGCATTTAGGTGGTTTCCAAATTTTGGTTATTGAAAATAGTGTTATTATAAACATAGGGGTGCATATATTTTTGTACTGGTGTTTCAGTGTCCTTGGAGTATATTCTCAGAAGTGGAATTGCTGGTTCAAAAGGCAGTTCTGGTTTTAATTTTTAAATGAAACTCCATATTATTTTCTGCAGTGGCTGTATCAGTCTGCATTCCCATCCCAGGGTACTAAGGTTCCCTTTTCTCCACAACCTCTCCAACGCTTGCTGTTGATTTGTTAATAATGGCCATTATGACAAGTGTAAGATGATATCTCATTAAGGATTTAATTTGCATTTCTGTGATAAATACTAAAGTTGAGCATTTTTTCATGTCTGTGGGTACTCTGTATATCCTCTTTAGAGAAGTGTCTATTCAGTTCTTTTGCCCATTTATTAATCAGGTTATCTTCCTGGCATTGAGTTGTTTCAGTTCTTTGTATATTTTGGAGATTAAAAACTTGTCAGATGTACCATTGGTGAAAATCTTCTCCCATAGAGTGAGTGTATTCCCTTTTTGTCTTACTCATGTTTTTTTTTTTTTTTTTAAGCTGTGGTACATTTACACAATGAAATACTATGCAACAGTTAAAAAGAAGAAACTCTTACATTTTGCAACAGTATGGATTGACCTGGAGAAAATGATGAAAAGTGGGATGAGCTTGGGGTGGGGAGAGGGTGGGGCTTGGTGGAGGTGGGGAAAAGGAGAAAAACTGGGAACAACTATAATGGCATGCACGATGCAAATAAAACTAAAAAAAGAGAAGACATTAAATTTAAATGGAGGAAATTGTTTAGGAAAAAATGCAGAGTTTTAGGAAAGAAATGGCCCCAAATGGAGATGATGAGAAGCTGAAGAAAGCAAGGGTTTAAAAAGGGAGAATGATCATCCATAGAGGATGCTGCTTACATATCAATTAAAAAGAGGACTCAAAAGTACCCTCTGGATTTCTGGGCATGGAAATTATCAGAAGTTTGTCAAGAGGAGACCTCATAGAGTGGTAATGTTGGGAACATCAGTGGGGAGTTTTAATGAGTGAATGTGATGGAGAGCATGATTAGAGGTAATTAACAGCAATAGAACAAGAGAACCATTTCAAGTACTTTGATTTTGAGAAAGTAGACCATACAGAAGGGTGAGATGGATGATATAAAAGAGTCATCTAGGCGTGAGAATCCATGAAGAGGAAAATGACAATGCATGCATTGCCTATGTATTCGAGTCTACAGGCATTCAGGACAAATAAAGCCTTGGATTCTGAGGGAGTCCCCTGGCATAAACCAGGTGGGATCATTACCCTTTTGTGCAAACCGTAATAAAGTCAAATGTTGGAGTCCGAAGAGACAATCATTAGTAATCTCGAGGCAACCTGAACTCAACTTAGGATATAATAGGAAACTCCTGTATTGGTGGACTCTCTCCAGGCGCCACATCAGGCACTACCTTGCAAATTCCTTGCTCCCCGAACACTAACCCAAAGGTGAAGACAACATTTCATGTTCTGACACTTCTTTTCATGTTCTGACACTTCTAGAACTGACAGCACCAATGATCTACCATCACTAAGGCATGAATCCCATGAGCTGACCAAGAAAAACAGCATACTCTTTAAGAGCATTCAAGAACTACCATTTAGAAATTAGTTAAAACTGACAGATAACATGCTTAGTGAAAGATATGATAAGCAGCGAATACATATCTTGGTAAAACAACTCTTTCCAGTACTTAAGAAACATGGTTTCTCAATTAAGATTTTTTTTTAAATGGTGAAATAAAAAATGTTTACTGTTGAGAAAAAAACTTAACTTTAAACATCAAATAGAATACATGTCTTAGAAAACATAGTAATGATATAAAGAGCGGGTCTGCTAGTTGTGCTGATATTTATTGCTGCTGAAACATTGTCAGTTACTTGGGAGTCACTGACTCATGTGGGCAGGGCTCCTTGAACTTGGTTGTAAATTACAGAATGGTCCAGATTTGATCCAGATGTGGTTCACTTTCCTTCAACCAGTGTGCTGACTTAAATATAGTCTCATGATGATTGAAGAGGAACAAGAAGCTAAGCCCCATTGCACGTGCACAATTCATGTTTTTTATTTTAATCACATCTGCACATATCCCATTAGCTAAAAGAATTCAAATGGCTTAGCCCCAAGTCAAGAGATAAGAATTTCACTCCACCTTTTCTGGGGTAACTGCAGTCACATGGAAAAGGGTGTATATACTATGGGGAGTGCAAAATTTTGGAGCCAATAGTTAAATCAATTACATATGAATATTGTGAGAAGAGGCAAGGTTTTGAGAGAATAATTCCAGGATTTTAACATGTGAATAGTAAGATTTATAAGTAGGCTGACCCAATGATTTATTATCAAAATTGGACACTTTGCAAATAAAAAGGGAGACATATTAATAAATTTGCTGGAGCCACTGTGCTTGGCAAATAAGAATGCATGGTTATGCTTGTCATGAGAAGAAAAAAAGATAGAGATAGTTGGGAGCAACTGTTCATGAAAGATGCTGGAAGAAAATTCTCCTGATATAAAGAACAATGGTAATAATCTCTTTGACACTTCAGTGATGCAAAGCACAATAAATAGTAACATAGTACAAAAATGTGATTAATAAAACCAATTTAATAGGGATATATAGAATCATGGCTATCTCATACAGAATGCATATACTTTATTAAGTCTGTGGAAAACTTTCAAAATATCTCATGTACTAAATTCATAATTAAACTCATAAAATAAATCTTCAAAAATTCCTTAAAATTGACCATTTTTAGGCTCCATATCTGTCATCCCCCATGAAAATAGAACTAAGTAACTTAATGACTGAAAAAGCCACAACAACTTTTGAATTCAGAAACATTTCTGTAATATGGGGAACTATAAGATAATCCAATGGGAAATTAAAAACCATATAGAAAGCAATAAATATGAAAACACTTCATATCAAAACCTATGGGATGATGCTTAAATATTGAAAAAATATAGTCTTAAATTTCATCATTATAAAATAATGAATGCCCAAATTTAAGAGACTTACTTTTTATAAAATTCAACAGTGAACAATGTAATTGAACAATAAAACCCACCAAAATAAAATAGAAAAATGAATTTAATAATTCTAAAAGTTAATAAAAAGGAAAAGAATAGTAGTCAAAACACTCACATTCAGTAACTCATATATTTAAAAGTCTAATAAAATTAATTAAAAGGAGAAAGTAAACATATGAATGGGGAGTAAGAGAGTTAATAAAATATATAGGAGAAATCTAAGCTTTGTACAATCTCCCAGGTTAAAATCTACGGAACACGTTTTTTAAAAATTTCAAGGAAATAAATGATTTCTACCAAATACAAGTTGCTAAATTAATCCAAGAAATAGACAACTTGAAAAGATAAAATTTCATAAAAGGAACAGAAAATGTACTTAAAAGCTACATTATTGAAAAATGGGAGCTGGATTATCTAAATTTTAGTTAACCAATTTTATTTCAATTATTCCAAGCTGTAAAAAGAGACAAAGGATTCTCAAGTTTATTTACGAAGCCAGTTTTATATAAATATCCAGTCTCGAAAAAAAATTAGGGACACAGAGAAACAATAGAGATAAATTATTTATGAAAGTAAAATCAAATATACTAATTAAAATATTAACAAATAGAAGTAAGCAATGCACAAAATATAATGTATAATTACTAAGCAGAGTTTATGCAATTAATCAAAATATGATTTAGTATCTAAAATTTTGTCATATGTATATTTATGCACATATATATGTAACCACACATTTCAGGAGAAAAAAGTGAAAAAATTCTATTGTTAGATTCCAATAAATTATTTGGTAACATCAAAATTCATTCCCTCTGAAAACCATGGATATAACAGAAATAGAAGAAAGCATTTTTACAATTATTTACCAAAATCCTCAACCAAACATTACCCTACATGATAAAATTCTATTTAAAGTAAATTATTTAAAATGAAGTCAATTGGAGCCCAACTCATTACATCGTGGAACATTTTTTTTTTGAGTATTCACCCAATTTTGGAACACAGGAAATAAGTAATCATATAAATTTTAGAAAAAAAAGATAAATTTATACTTCCTTGTAATGGTATCATTTATATGTACAATCTCCATCTTTCTTCCTAAACTATTGAGATAAGCAAAAATAATTTGATAAAAATGACTTGATATAAAATAATGATTATAAAAATTAGATTGTCTTGAATTTAGAAGTAAACAATTAGGAAAGTAAATGAAAAAATTAATCTATTCAAAATAACAACCCAACAAAACAAAATGAAGAAATGTTTTGAAATACTTATCTATAAATTTCACATAAAAGATAGAAAACAAAAATGGGAAAATTGAGAGTACATTATTAAAATGTAAAACAAATCCACACAAAAGAAAGGTCATCCTGCACTCCTGGGTGGGTAGAAATAATATCATAGAATATAAAATATCTCTAAATCAATCTATACCTCTGGTACAATTATCTTAATCTCTAGTGCTTTCTAAGTCTACTTTTGAAAATTTTTTAAGTTCTTGATAAGGTAGGAAGATAAACTAGGAAGTGTTAGGACTAAAACCTAAAATATTAAGTTTTATTTATTTTCTTTTTATTGCTATACTACCTAAAAAGGTATCTAGACATTCAAATTTCTGCTGAGTACTTGAACTTTTGGAGACTTTTGTGAAAGGATTCCTACAGTACATCAGTTATTTGCTTCGGCAAATATTTTTTCTTTATTCTTTTTTGAAAAAATAATAAAATTAGGAAACAGTAATGATTTGAATTTCCACATTGCTGAAAATATTTTTACTTGCCACACAATCTATTTTATGAATCGATAAAATATAGATCTGATTTTCCAAGCTATTTTGTGAAGAAATATATGAAATTTTAATCTAATATTTTAATTTCCAATTTAAAACAGTGATACAAACTGAAGCCGAAACAATAATATGACGTAAAAATATCTATAGTAGAATCTATGAGCTATGTGTTTGTACTTAGAGAAGAGCACTTGTATGATTCCTGAATTTTGCATGTGCTTCAATTAATGCTTTCACAATGTCTGACAGGAGCACATACAGCTTATCTAATGGAACAACATTTAAAATTTAATATATTTCCTTTTTTACCTCCCTTCTCCCAAATATCCCTAACTATTTAAATGACAAAATAATTAACAGGATAAGATATTTAATAACTATGCATTTTCCACAGTTAGCATTAAAACTCCTTGTGTGAAATAGCATACCTTATACATTTTAGTATCTAATTTATTCCTAATCAGATGACACAATGTTTCCGGAATATATTTGTTGATGAATGCACAATTATCACACACACACACACGCCCCCCACCCCCCGCATATATACATTTAACTGAGCATTATCCCTTCCTGCATAGAAAGGTTAATTATTGTTATCTAAATAGTGCATACTTCCCATATTTTCCATCCCCTATGCATTCAGGAAAGGCAAGGTGACTTCTTTTGGCCAATGAGTCTCAAGCAGAAAGTACTCATCACTGAAGTCTAAGCACAAAGTATAAAATAGCAAGTGCACTACTCCCTCTTTTCACTTGCTGAAATGAGAAAGGCAGTCACCAGGTTCACAAGGAATTGGCCGATGGCAGAGGCTCCATCAGCTGGGGTCTGTCCATGACTGTGGACAGACAGCCTTCCTCTCGCCAGGACCAACATTACCTTTATGCTAGGAGCTAGGTTTAAAAAGGTTTTTCTGTTAAGTGACTAAAATTCTGTGATTAATTTGTGACTGCAGTTTAACACAGGCTTCTTAACTGGTACTCATCAAGTATTTATTGAGTAATTATTTGGATGAAGTTTTCACAGGAATGACACAAGCTAAATTAAAAACAAACAAGCAAACAAACATGGTTTGCCCTAAAGGAGTTGACTATATAGTAGCAATTAAAAAAAGAAAACATGCACATAATTATGACACAAGTTTGAATTTAATTAATATAAAAGATGCTCGGGGCACAGGAGCATCTTATGAAGAGCATAGGGAAGGCTGGAGGACACCCTGCACGGTTGCCTGGATTGTAGACTTGACCGTCCCATCCTTGAAGGAGCTGGACACCACCAACGACATGACCTTCAGAACCTGACCACAAGTCTGGGCCTCCAGGCTAACCTGAGGGCAGATAGGTTCCTGAACACAGCAGGAACAAGCTGAGGGAACAGGCTGGCCATGCCAAAATGAGGAGAAGGTGCAGGACTGTCCTTATGAATGCTGACTCTCAGCAGGATCATTCTGAGATAAAAAACAGCGATCCCCCAGAGCTCCAGAATCAGGAAAAGCAGGAGCACCAGGCTCTCAGGACCACTCAGTAGTTCCTTCTCTGCCAATGAGAGCCAAAGAGATGAGGATGCAGTGTCCTCAGGAAAAATTGGAATCAATGGTAATGGAGATTCAAAGGTACCATCAGAAAGAAGGCCATCTACCTGGCTGGTGTGGCTCAGTAGATTGAGCACTGGCTTGCACCCAAGAGCACTGGTTCAGTTCCCAGTCAGAGCATGCACCCGGGTTGTGGGCTGGGTCCCCAAGTGGAGGTGCGCGATAGGCAACCACACATCAGTGTGGCTCCCTCCCTTCCTCTCTGTCAAAAAATAGATAAATAAAATCTTAAATAAAAAGAAGTCCATTTACAATGATGGATTTTCCTAATCTGGGGAAAAAAAAACTAAAGAATTACAAGCAATACTCCAGACTTTAAGAAGCCTCAGGAAGCTTGCTTTATGGAAATGGAGTGCATTGATTGATATATTAAGAGGAAAAACTAAATATTTTAAACAACATAATTTATTCACCAAACTGAATCAGTCCGACACTAAAGAAGTGGTGGCAACTTCAGGTGGTCTCCAAGGCAGATTCTTTGTGGCTTGAACTCCCACAAGCCAGTAAGACTTGCAAGGCTAGGCCCAGGGCGCTGCAGATTGGTGCACCTTAAAGATGAAGGGGTCACTCAAATGCTCCACTCTCTCTCTGCAACTAAAATGAATGTCAGGTTATCAGCTGCTACAAAAGATAATGTGTACAAGCTTTCACTGACCAAGTCTCCAACCAGAAAGTCTCCACATGTGACCATATCTGGAAATACTCCAAAAGGAAGACTGTACTTGGAACAAAAGAAGTTACAGACCACAAAGGGGGACTTAGGGGCGGTTATTACCCCATTCAAGTTGACAGCTGAAGCAGCACAAACTTCAGTCTCCAATAGGAAATGATCTCTAAGCAAATGTGTATGGTTCCCTCAAATATGAGCCACACAAAGGGAAGCTAAAACCGTGGGGGCAATGCAAAGCAAAGAAATCTCTGAAAGAGCATGTAAACAGTGTTAGCTTTCACAGGAAAACTTGCAACAAGCCAGTCTCCAGACCAGGGAGGAGCAAGAGAAGAAACATGAGCAAGAACAAAAAAAGAAAGCAACGGTTTTGGAAACTTGCAAGGGCTTCAGTTTGGCTCCACATTAATAGTTTATTATCTTGTAATTTGTCCTTTTTTTCTTAATCTTTTCTTTGAAATATGTTTTATACTGTTCTTCCCACTTTAGGTAAAATATATTTTTAATAACATCTTTGTTCACAATATGTAGTGTGGGTGGGTTCTTCACATGCTACAATCTCTGAAAAGATGTTACTACCTTAAAGCTCACAAATTCTATGAAACTGCTTTGACCTAAGTCTCTGTACAACTCAGGTTTCTAATGAGACCCACCCTATAGATTCTTCTTTCCCCTCCCTATTGATTCTTGACCTAGATTTTTAATGTCAAGTTCCTCTGCTGACTCTAATAATAACAGAATTGCAATCCTCTTCTTGTAGTTAGTTACACCACAAGTTTTAGTAGAAACTGAACAATAATATTTTATAAATAGGGTAAGCTGAGAAAAGCTACTTCTTGTAGGGGTTGTCCAACCTATTGGCATCTCTAGGCCACAATGGAAGTAGAATTGTCTTGGGATACATATTAAATACACAAACACTAATGAAAACTGATGAGCATAAGAAAAAAGAAGGTTTTAGTAAATTTACAGCTTTGTATTGTGCCATATCCATAGCCATCCTGGGCTGCATTTGGCCCATGGGCTGTGGGTTGGATAACCCTGCTAGAAAATCTAGTCATCTTCATGAAACTCTGGGCCATATGGGCTGGCCACCACATCAGTGTTTTACCCATGTGAAGTAGTATTTTTCAAGCTTATATATCTTTGTTCAAATCACTTCATACAATTGCTATGTCACTCAAGATAACATTAAAAACAAAAAATCTATAGCTCATTCTTAGCCTTGCCTATTTAACAATATACAGAGTCATATTGAAAGTTGAGGACTATTGTTTTAAAGATTATTGAGCTCCTACTGTTTGCGACAGAATGGATGGAACTGGAGAGCATTATGCTAAATGAAATAAGCCAGGCAGTGAAAGACAAGTACCACATGATTTCACCTGTAAGTGGAACCTAATCAACACAACAAACAAGCAAGCGAAATATAACCAGAGACATTGAAATTAAGAACAATCTGACAGTAACCAAAGGGGAGCAAGGAGGGTATAATGGGAGGAAGGGTTTTCAGGAACAACTGTAAAGGACACATGGACAAAACCAAGGGGGGTGAAATCAGGGGAGGGAGTTGGGGATAGCTGGGGTCGGGGGTAGTGGTGGGGGTAAATGCAGACAACTGTACATGAACAACAATAAAATAATAAAAAAAGATTATTATGTGCTCAAACTTAAATCTTACTCAATTTGTGGAAAGGACTAGAGTTCCTTAGCATTATATCCATGTTTGTTGCACCTAATTGGAGCTTCTGACTTTTAGAGTGCTTCAGATGTTCATATGTAAAATTTTTTCTCACAAAAATAATAAATACAAAATAAAACATGCTCTAGGTATATAGGTCAATCACTGGGACAGTTTTTAAAGTGATATGGAGCTGGAGAGTTGCCAAGCATCACATTATTTATACATTTCAAATAATTTTCATAAAATTCCCAAGTAATGTCCAAATATTCCCTGCCCTGTTGTTATTCTCTGTTTATTTAGTTTATTTACCTGTCCAAATGGCAGTGAAGATCAAAGCTCTATTGATGGAGGAATATGGCGAAGGTATATCCTCTGCCAAATTTCAACAAGTGCACTCAGGGAAACTTGCACAGAGAAGCGATGCTCCGGCTTGAATGACTTCTTTTGAGGCACAATTTATGGGTCCTGTGTGACATTCAAATATAGGTGTTTTAGCTCTTTGAGGACAATGAGGGGCTGCTTTACCCACCTTAAACCCTCATTCAGTTTTAATAGAACCATCAGAAGTAAATATACAAATTCTAAACCAACAAGGTCTTTCAACAGGACATTTAAAGATTTGCATGATCTCTTTTCTTTAGACATTCAGCCTGTAATTCAGAGAATGGTACAAAGATTTTGTTTTAAAAAGGCAGATTATTGCCATAATCTAATTTACATGGTGAAGTCAGTATCTATCTTAAATTTAATGTGATTGTCTCTGGGAGTCTTCCATAGCTTCTAACTCTTCAAAAACTGAACAAAAAATAAATTTTCCCCAAAACTAAGCATGGTAGTTCTAAAAGAGATATGTACTTGACTGTCCATTTTTGGAATGACCTAGCTAGGATTTGCAGAATGACCTGCGAAGTGGAGTTAAATGAAACGTTGAATTGACAAACTTTACAAATGCAGTCTCTGCTGAGGAAGACGGCCAGATTTAAGTCAGGTGGATGGAGGGTAAGACGCCAAGAAAACAAAGTACAGAGAGCCAGCACAGAAAGCCTGAATGTAAAGGCCTATGCTGTGTTTCACAGATTGTAAACAACAAAAATGCAGAAATATTTTTCCTTGAACAAAATGAATATGTTGGCAAAGGATGTTTGCTACCACCTATCATAATTGAAGCTCAGAGCTGCCTCATCCCACTTCACTCTTTCATTTCCATACTCATTTTCCACAAGTAGTCACATGTATGATAATAAATAGAAAAAATATAATATGTCTATTGGAAAAGGAAAATGCACAAAGCAAAAGCAAATGAAGACACTACATCAGAGAGGAACTTATCTAAGAAAACAGATTAAAACATGCAATAAACATGGCTTCAGGTGGTCTGAAGGAGCTCAAAGATTGATAAAGATTGATAAAGGAGCTCAAAGATTATCAAAGGTGATTGAAGCAGAGATTACAGAGATGTGAGTGTTGAAGAGGAGGTAGAAGAAAAATAATGAACAAGAACAACATAACAGAAAAGAACACCATATTGGAACAAAGGCTTACACAAACAAATGCAGCTCACCTCCGCACAGGGAAGTGATTATTTCATGATAGCTAATAAAATACTGAAATATATGAAACTGTCATGATCAATAGCTGATTTTTGAGAAATTTTGAAATATGGAAGATTATAAAGAACAACGACATAAGCAAAACTGTGGTTTCTGAAGAAGATAAGTACAAATTGGGACAAAAGTTTTTAGGCATAATGGAAAAAAAATCTTGAAATACAGATTTTTAAAATTTACAATGAGCTTCTCACTGTAAATTTTGCTCTGTTCTTTCTTTTCATCCATGTTTCTTTGCCTCTTCATTTTGGCAGCTTTCCTGTGTTTGTCTCTATGTATTAGGCTGAGCTGCTACATCTCCCAGGCTTGGTGAGTGAGCTAACGTAGTGGGTGTGCTGTAAAGTTAAGTGGCACAGCCTCCCCTATTACCCAAGCTGGGTACTCAAGGTGCATGCACTGTGTGGGCTGTGGACACCCTCCTGTTGTGGTGTAGTCTTGACTGCTGTCAGCAAGTCCAAGGTCAGCTATCAAGTGTGTTCTGTCCAGAGTCACACAGCATAAGCTATACAGTGATCTGCAGATGGCTGCTACTTGTATTGGGCTTGGGTGTGGTCAGGCGAGGCCAAGCTGTGAACCAAGGTCCACTGCTGCTAGTGCTCAGCCCGGGGCAACTTAGCAAGAGGTGGAGGGTTAGCTGAAGCCAGATGCTGCTTGTTTGAGAGACTTTAGGAAGATCTGAAGCTTAGGCCAAAACAAGCCATTCATATGGAAAAGCTGCTGGAAATAGCATGGGAGGGCCCCCAAATTGGGTGGGGTAGGGCTTCAGGAAATTACTAGAGTGGGGCAAAAAGTGTGAGCCAGGTTGATGGAATCTCAGATATGGTGCTCACCTACCTGTCTGCTCTGTGGCTCTGTGCAGGGAGGTGTCAGAAAAGAACAATGACCTCTGCCAGCACTTCTTTCAGGGAGAAATCTGTCTCCAGCTGTTTCCCTGGTGCCTAATGCTGAACAATTCAGTTTCTCTCCATACGTCTCTGATGTATTTCAATCTGCTTCCCTGGTGCTGGAACTCAGAAGAAACGAGTTCAAGTACGTCTGTTCATGGGCCCTCTGAGAGGAACTACTTGAGACTCCAGCAGTTTCTGTCTTGTGCATCCACAATCCCCACTGATTTTTACAGAGAGAAATTATGAGTCTTTTCCTGTTACTGGGCTGGGATACTAATGTGAGGCTGAGACCCCTTGCTCCTGATGTATCACTCTCAATTTTTATCTACCATGCATGTGTGTGGGACCAGCAGGTTCCATGACTCTGCCCCTCCTACCAGTCTCAATGTGGTTTCTCCTTTAATTTCTAGTTGTAGAACTTCCATTCAGCTAGATTTCTGACATCTCTGAAAGATGGATGTTCTATAGTATAGTTGTAATTTTGATATGGTTGCATGAAAAGGTGAGACTTATATACCTGCATCATCATCTTGACTGGAAATCTTCCTTTTATTTTGTTAATCATATTTTATTGGTTATGCTATTGCAACTGTCTCATTTTTCCCCCGTTCTCTTCACTCCACCCAGCTCCCCGAACATCCTGAGACAATCCCCACCCCATTGTTTATG
The DNA here is from genome assembly GCA_004027475.1 of Anoura caudifer. Classification (NCBI taxonomy): domain Eukaryota; kingdom Metazoa; phylum Chordata; class Mammalia; order Chiroptera; family Phyllostomidae; genus Anoura; species Anoura caudifer. The sequence goes on along the minus strand of PVKU01000470.1, from coordinate 123,233 downwards.
TCCATGGGCCATGCATATAAATTCATTGGCTACTCCCTTTCCTATACTGTACTTTATATCCCCATGGCTATTATATAACTACCTATTTGTACTTCTTAATCCCCTCATCTTTTCGCTCATTGTCCCACACCACCCTCCATGGGAGAACCATCAAAACGCTTTATGTATCCTTGATTCTGTCTCTGTTATTCTTGTTTGCTTAGTTTGGTTTTTAGATTAAGTTGTTCATAGATACGTATTTATTGCTATTTTATTGTTCACAGTTTTGATCTTGTTTTTCTTAAATAAGTCCCTTTAACATTTCATATGGTTTGGTTATGATAAACTCCTTTAGTTTTTAATTGTCTGAGAAACTCTTTATGTGCCCTTGGGTTCCAAATGATAGCTTTGCTCCATCAACCTGACTAGCACTGTATGCCCAGATCACTTGAGATCCCACCCAACATACAGGCCCACCCAAGGTGTTAACAATGACACTTCCATATGATTGGCTGGTCCTGGCTCATGCTTCACAATCTTCTAAATTCTCTCAAACAAGCAACAGTTGGCCTCAGTGAGCTCCCAACCCTGATACCACTAGCTAAGTCACACCAGGTCCAACACTAGCAGCAGCCAGCCTGGATTCACAGCTATCTTTTGAATGAGAACCTCTAAGTCCAGCAAAGTAGCAGCCATCTGAGATTGCTTTATTGCTCATGCAGGGTGGCCATGGGCAGAACACAGGTTGCAACTGACCTTGGCTTGCACCACCTGGGAAACCCCAGAGCCCACACCTCCAGTGGACAGCTGCAAACCACGTAAAGCACCACCACCCTGCCCCTGGCCAGCTGATCCTCCATGGAGAGCAGATATTGGTGGTCAGTGGTCACAGCCAGTCCCTGCAGCTGACTGGCCTGGGTAAATCCCTCTGATTGACCTGCCAACAGCAATCAAGGCTCAACTACAAGAATCGAGTGTACTCAACCCACACAAAGTATGCACCTCTTCCCTTTATTTGAAGAAAACTTAATTAACAAAATAATAAGGAATGGGAGTTGGTAGGAACTCATGTTTCAGAGAGAAGAGACAGTAGAATATGTAAGAAATTAATAAAACTTGGATATTATAATTCTAATTTTGTCTGAAAATCTATTCTTTCATGTCAGTTAAGCAAGATTTGAATTAAGAATAACAGAACACTTGAGGTATGTAGTCAAAAACATGTAAACAATGTGCTTATTTTATTCACATAAAAAAGTAGGAGGTAGGCAGCCACAAAACCAATGGCTACTGTCATGACCAAAGTCTATGCATTTTTTCCTCCTTATCCTCAGGTTAACAGCATGTCTGGGTATCTCTAAGCAAGAAGAGGGAAGAAGACCTGGGGCAGTGCCATTGGGCTGGTGCGCACATTTCACAGGGCATCCCTTCCTTTGAGAGATCCTGAGCAAGAGACTCCTGTAGACTTTCCTGTGAAATTTAAAGGAAGGACACAGGCATTTGAGTTTTCTGGGTTATATGTCTACTACCTGTTTTCTCTTAACTTATTCACAGATGAGTTTCAGAAGTAAAGTGCAACAGACTTTTACTACAAATAATATACAGTGAAATATTTAAATACTAAATTCCACAATTTAAAAGTTAAAAAAGGTATCATCAAAGTTACATCTATCTTTATCTGTCCATGTAGTTGAAGCCAATTAAAAATTCATTAAATATATAACAGCATTTTCATGGATTAAAAATCACATGGGTAACCCAAGTAATGAAAATCATAATATACAAAATATTTAATGAGGAGGATGGATATGCCAAGCCTACTAAAACATAATAATTTTAAATGTACATTTAACAGAAAACTGTTCTTATTTTCAGAAGCCATGTTCAAAAACATTTTCCGTGAGGCTCCGTGGTAACTGCAGTAGTAGCATGCTCAGCATCTAAGAGGAAATGACACAGCATCGCTTTTGAAGTCCCAGTGACACAGTCCGTTACACCAGTGCCTTTTGGGCTTCTTTCAGCATGTCCTGCTGTGACACCTTGTGCTAGTCATAAATTGTCTTGGTTCAATGACATTTATAATGTTTTTACAACACCAATAGCTTTTGATAGAGTCATTTTTCAGTCATTCTCTTAAAATCACCACTGCTGTCCATGTTGTGTGAATCGAACCATCACTGACGGGCCATTTACAGCCTGGCAGGCTGCACAATGCCACAGTCCACACTGTGAGGCAAGTCCTCCTTCAGTTATCACACTGGTATTGTTTTAGAGATGGGTGAGGGGAGTATGTGTCTTTAAAGTATGTCTATGGTCCTTCTTTCCATTAGACTTCAGGTGAATTATTTCTACTATGATTAAGATCATACATATATTAATTGGATTTTTGCAGCTATAATTTAAAAATGAAATACAATAAAATAGTCACAATTGTAGTCCTTAATCACTAAAAATACATTTACTTAGCCTATTAAAACATAATTTCACTAGTTGAGATGATTGGGAGCATGGGGGCAACTGAAGAACAAGTTAGTAGAAGATTGAGATACCAAACAGTGCAAGTGATCCAAGCAATTCAGCATATGAGACATTTTTTGTTATTCTTTTTTAGTAGTTTTTTTTTAATTTCAATTTTCCCATTGCCATTTATGCCCCTTGTAACCCTCTTTCATCTCCACCATGCCCTCCTAAATCCAGATGCTCCAAAATGAGGTGTTGATGGAAATGACAAGGCACAATGGAGAGGAAAATGGTAATAGAAGGAAATTTCTGGGAGTTAAATGAAGATACTTAATTCCAGATAGACAGTTCCTACTCTGGGGATGGGAATTAATACATATATGTAAAAGATACTGTGCACAACATAATATGAAAAATAAACACATTTATTGAAGAAGACACAAGATACAAGAATCATTGTACGTAGGAGAATGACGCCTCAGGTCTCCTTCAAAGTGGGCACCTTGACACCTCACATAATTCTCCCAGTCACCATCAGCTTCCCCATTGTATTTTCCTGAATTTCTTTCATGATCTGAAATCTGTTCCCTTTCAAAGGTGATTTTAGTTTTGGGAAAAGCCAAAAGTCACAGGGAGCCAAATCTGGGCTGTAAAGGGACTGAGTCACCTGGGGGATCTGATGTTTTGCCAAAAAACTCTGCATGAGATGTGATGCATGAGTGGCATTTTGCGGCTAAGCTGCCAATCACCAGTTGCCCATAGCTTCAGCCTTCTGAATCATCCAAGTACTTTTCATGAAGGAATGTCCAAGCTTAATGCGAAATTTGATGCAGATTCATTGCTTTACTCACTCAGTCATTTTTTAGTGCAACAGCCACATATTACACATTCTCACTGAGCAGGGACTACTATCCCCACTGTCTATCCATGTTCCTTGGCTGTTGGGTTACATCGATGTTGCACAAACCATGCTTTTTAAACTAACAATGGCTGGACTTTCTCTGTAGATACACACGTTCGTGCACACACACACACGGATCTTTTTAAATGTATACACACACATATATATGCACAGAGATATTAAGGAAATATCAGAACTCACCAGATAAAGAGGGATTTATAAAACTTTAAAATGAAAGAATCAAGTTATCAACAGTATAAGGGGATTTACATAGAGCTCAGGCTTTTTTCTTATCAAAAGACTAGATCAGTGTTTTTAAGTCAGAGGAAATTATTACTTACCTATATTTCTGTCCTTTGCCAAACTATCAGGTAAATATGAGGATAAAGTCAGCTAATCGTGGTCATGAGTGGACTCAGAAAAGCTATAGCCAGAAGTTCTGTTAAAAAAATACTATTTCTTAAGAGCATGCTGATATTTGCACCCTTCTATAACTCGTGCTTTTGTTGCCACACAGTTTATTTTGCCATTAGCTCTAACCCCCTAGATATTATTAATTTTGTTATTTTAAACAACCAATGTTCTTTCACATATACTGATGCATTTATTCTTTTTAATTCTCTTTATTCTAGTTTAGTCACATTCCCTGTGTCTTCACATAGCTCAGATATTTTGAAATTTATATTCAGGTTATTATGAATAAAATAACTGTGGAAATCCAGATATATTTTTTAACCAGGAAAATTCTGTTTTTTCATTTTAACCAGATTACTATTGTTAATATCATGAATTCAATCAAGGATTGAGCTAGATTAGGCTGTGTTGCCATTTTAAGATGAATTCACTTTGCTCTGGTCAGTGTGGCTCAGCTGTTTGGAGCATCGTCCTGTACACCAAAAAGGCTGTAGGCTCATTTCCAGTCAGGAGGTTTACCTAGATTCACAGTTTGATCCCTGTCCCGGGATGCACATGGGAAGCGACAGATTGGTGTTTCTCTGTCACATACATTTTTTCTCTCTCTTTCCCTTCCTCTCTCTCAAAAAATCAGTAAACATATTTTTGAAAAGATGAACTGATTTTGTTTCATTACTGAACTATGAGTGTGTCTTTTTCACTGTTTTGATTGAGAATTGGGTGATTGTATACCTTCTTTATCCCAGAAACCTGTGGGAAATTTATTCCTCTTCTTGAGATGGTTTTATCTTCCCTGCATCCCACATTTTTTAATACCTAGCAAATGTTTTGAGGGGAAACTGGCCAAATTTTTGAGACAGCTCCTACACTTCATCAGAATTTTGTCTCATAAATATTATGAAACTGTGATGCATTTCACTTTGTCATGTATAAGTCTTTAACTCAGCGCCCTAACCTCCAATGCAGCTTTAGAACTCAGCAAAGATTCCATGATTTAACAGCTCTTGGAAGCTTCTCTAGTTTCTGTCCCATCACTCAAGAATTTACCTCCACTCTACTACCAAAGTCTCTGCTGGTTTTGATTCCTGCATAGAATATTCCTGGATCAGGATGGATATGCAGACTCCCTACAAAATAAGGAACTAAATCTACCAAGGAAATTGCTGATTACTTTTACTCATAATAAGAAGGTTTTGTCCCCTTTGGAATTCTCTCTCACCATATTCTTGTTGCTTCCATAACTATAAGATGCCTTTACATTTATGACTTCTTTAGATATTGCAGAAAGATCATTGGCCAACTGTGACTGCATTTTACAGATTCAGAAGTCTTCTCTTCAGTAGACATTAATACAAATGTTTATAGTTTATTTTATTGTAATGAAAACTGTCATTTTTACTTTATCCATGAACTTCCATTTTGCAATTCTGTCTTGTCCTTTTGACTGTTATAATCAATATATTCACTCTGTAAAAGAGTTAGTAATACTCTATCATTTTATAGTAATAGGTAAAATTTAATCCCTATATTGACACAGTGTACCATTTTAAATGAATATACATTATTTCTTTTAAAACATATAAATTAAAATAGTTTTGTTCTCAAAGTAGAAAGTTAACAATACTTGGACAATTTATAAAATCATTTCAAAATTATTGGAAAACTCTTTGAAGGATAAGTGCAAGCCAAATTCTATGATACTTTGATAAGAGAAATATGAAATTAACTAAAATGTAATAGTTCATGAAATATAAATAGTTCTTGAAAGAGTTCACACAACTGTTACAGTTGTATGACTGATGAGACATGCTAGGTGAACTCCTTGTTGAGTTGTATCCAGAGATCTCCCTCATTCAAGATTCCTTACAGAACCACTGGCTGAATTACCTGGAGTTCCAATTCAGGCTGCTCAAAAGAATCAAGGGCTTCACAGTTTATGTTTTCCGCAGTCCAGGAGAGTAACCAAATGCTCTCTGACTTTCTCAGGATTGAGGAGGTTACTGAAACTTGGGACAATTGATTTTAAAAGCATAAAAATCCTTGGCAATCTTGGACGAGTTGGTTACCACGCCAAGGATGGAGCAAATAATATGTGAAACGTAGAAAGAAAGTTGTGTGCATGACATTTCAGGGTTACATAGCACTTAAAATAATTATAGTTTAGTTATATTAGTCATTAATACACATGTGAATACAGAGTACTCAGGAGAGCAAAATACATAATTGTTGTAAAATTATTTAAAACAATAGAATTATAGAGGGATGAACAAAAGTAGGTTTACAGCTCTTTGTATGGAAAGCAATACAGTAATTAATAAATAATAATACAAGAATAAGCTGTTTAGTGTACTCAAAACTGGAAACCTACTTTTTCCCACCTTTGTGGGCAAAACTAAATATTAAATTTGAAATAAAAATTTGCATTTACCTTCCAGTTTTACCACTCACTAAACTTGGACTCATCCATGAATTTTTCTGAAGCACACACATTTCTATTCCTAAAAGAGGGATAATAATGTTTATCATATCTACCTTACTAGATTATTTTAAAGATCAAGTAAGATAGTATGTAGAAGTAAATTAAAAACACTAAAGTCCTATACCAATGTTATTTATAGACTGATATATTCAAAATGACAGACAGTTACCCAACACCACTTGGTCACTAACTCACGTCGTCAGGGCAACGCATGACAACATCCAGAAGATTACTTATGCATCTCCACTGTCATCTCCTCTACAGTACCTGAAGTTTGATAAGTTATCCAGGCAAAAACATTTTCTTTTTATTAAGATTAAACATCCAGCACAGAATTTTACACGTGGTCTTGTGGCTACAAGAAAGAATTGACTAAACTTTCAAGTGGTCAACAGTGTATGTCACATATCACTCAAACATTTGCAGCAAGTTTTGTCAATTCTTTCCTGTGACTATGAATTGAATAAAGTCTGAATTCCCATATCTGTTACTTACTTGTTTATCATGATATAGGCTTATGTGAATGTTACAGTATAATGTGACACTGAAGAATGACATTTGGTTGGGCATTCAAAAGAAAGATTATAAAAATGCTTGTATAGTAGAAGATTGTTGAATTGACTTCTAGGTAGAGCAGAAACTCAGCAGACATCACAAGAAGACAGTGCCTTGCAAGTCAAATTTACAGCAACTGCAAACGTACAGGGAAAGTACACAGAAAGTTCAAGAAACTAGGTGTTCAGTGTGTGTGGATTACAGAGAAAATATAGAGGTCTGTCAGGATGAGAGATAGAATAACTGAAATAGGCTGGGTTAGTAAAGGCCTCTAAACACGAGCAATGCAATAATTTGTAAGGACCTGCACTTTTTTTTCCTACCTGTTAGGCACTGTTAGATGGCAACTCAATGTGTTTGGTTATTTTTCCTTAAAGTTTAAGCTAAAACCTTAATTAATTTTTGGTTCTCAGAGTGTTTAACTAAAAGTCTCTTTCTCAACCCCCTCCCCCACTCAACACTAGAGGTAGTAATGAAATAATCCTACCTCTGCTATGTAGTCTGTTTATATCATTTTCGTAACATAGGTACAGCTTTTCCCTCCTGTACCTTTTCTCCTTTTCTCCTCCTCTTCTACTATTATGAAGTCCTGGGCCTGGAGAAAAATGGTTGTCTTGCGACCATGAAGCAATAAACATGGGGACAGAAGACTATGCACTATGAACAATAGGGCTGAAAGATGCTCAGAACCTGAGATCATGTGTGATAATGTCACTGAACCATCACACCAGCCTAATGACCTAGACCTAGATTTCTTTTGTAAAGTCAATAAATACCTGTGCCTTAAACTATGACAATTAATGCAGTAGCTATCAATAGGTGTTTGTTGACTAATACAGGGTCACATAAACTATGATAAGAGTCTTGGATTATATTGTATGACCAACATAAAGGCATTTACATATTTTAAATTGGGGATTCATATAATCACTTTTATGCTTTAGTGAGAGCACTCCTGCTGCACCAAATGTCCAGAGAACTACTTTGTACTGTCAAAGTTACACAAATGATATATGAACCTATGTTTAAGAAGATATACAATTTTCAAAATAAATGCAAGAATTATTGGAAAATTTCCAGATAACCTAGCTATTGACCAAATTCTCAGAATTTGAATAGATTCAGCAAATGGTCATTTAAAATTTATATTACCACTGAGTAGGTTATACTTGACTAGAATAATTCTATCTGCCATTCTGGACCTATGGAAACTTGTTCATATATCCATCTTCTCTGCTCATGGAAGAATATCAGGGGAGTGGATTAAACATGAACACAGACATAGGAAATATCTTTTAACTGGTGTGTTCCTGAGAAGCTAAAAATAGAGTAGTATTGAATCTTTACAAATTTAATTTAATTGAGGTAGGAAAAAACTTGAAAATTTTAGTTCTTCCACACTAGGACTATATCTCTGTGGCCTGGTATCATACACAGAGAAATAAGCAAACAATAAGGAAAAATAAAACAGCTATCAGATGAACTTGGATTTCAGCACCACTTGTCACTGTATGGTCACTGAAGCATGGTGTCTGGACTCATGGAGCCCCACATGTGAATCTTAGCTTTGTCATACACTAAATGCATTACCTTGAAAATAAATCTTAATATACTTAAGAATAGATTTCTGTCATCTTAGCGAGGGGGGTACTATACATACATGTAGAAATCTAGTGAGAATTAAATAATATCATGTGTGTAAAGTGGGTAGCTAAGTACCTGGCACATGATAATCATTCAATTCAATGGTGGTTGCCATTAATAGTATGATTATTACCATTATCATTACTGTCATCATCATTATTATCTCCTCCCATTAGGAAGGAAAACAACTCATTTAAATGGAAATGGCTTCTTATATTGATTTCCTTTATTGTGCTTGACATCTTGTCCATTCTTAATTATCCATAGAGAATTTGGCTGCAATGATCTACTTTAGTCTGGTTTTAATTCTGGAAAAACTCTTCCATGAATTTCTGGGCCCTCTGCCTGCCTGCGTATTTGTATATTTAGGAAAGGCAAACTGATTTTAGTAGTAAATTGAGGTAAATAAAATGTATGGAGGTAACTATATGCAGAAACTTATATGATGCATTTTGAAGCTATCAGTTGTATCTGGAGTAGCACATTTAAAGGTTTTTAGTATTTGTAATCAAGATAATGCTATACTGAAAAGATGCATATTTTGCAAGTTTGCTTAAACACTAATGAATTAAATGTTTTACTATAGAACCATTTAATTGACAAGAAGCAGTGTTTCTGAGTGCAGTTCAGACCTCCACTTTTAGGGAATACCTAAAATTCATGAACAAACATTTTTATTTCTATAATGTATTTTTAACATAAGCACATGACAAAATCAACTTTGAGACTATATTCTCATAAAAATACAAAGTATGCATGCTAATTTCTTTAATTTTTTGTTGAAAAAAATTTCAGTATTTAACTAAAAAATGTTATTTTCGCAAGATGTTCTCATGCAGGCTTTAACCTGAAACCAAAAATTTGGTAACAAAATGCTCAGTACATACAAGTAAAAGAAGGTTGAGAAGGTCGGTTTTAAAGGTGTGTTTGTACCAGAGAGCTTTCTGGGCAGTGGAGGCCACATACTAATCATCTAGAGAAAAGTCTCATTATATTAACATTTTTGCATACTACTAAGAAGCTAAACCTTTACACTGCTTTTTTTTTTACTGTTGCTTTGATACACATATTTTTAAAATGTTTATCTTTTTTAAAGTGTGAGCGAGAGGCTTCGTCACTAGCAATATAATGATGCAGTCAAGTGTTTCACGCTGTGGCAGGATAAGCTCGTTCTTCTCTCTCTCACCCCCAAACATGCACCACCACCAGGAACGCTAAAATGTAGAGATGGGAAGGGAGAGAGGAACTGAGCAGGAGAAAACCATTTTGTCTCTCTTGAGTAGGAGAAAGCAAAGGCCTAGGATTACTCACATACTAACAGTGGTGGGTTGCCCATGATACTATCTAGAACAAAAACTCAACACAGATATTAAAAGAATACTCACATAAATTTCAACACTTTGAAATAACACGAAGGAGAGTCAGAAATGGTTTGGCAAACCGTGCATTAAGAGTTATTACTAAGCATGTCTGAGCTATACGACAAATAAAATTATGTGCAATCTTTTGCTGTTATGTATGCTATAAATATTTTAGTATTTGTGAAGTGCTAATTGTGATCTTCAAAAGCTAGGGATCACCTCTCACACATCTTTGCATCACCCACTGTGCTGAGGACAACATCGACTACTCCTTGTTGAGACAATGAATGATGATGCATTATAAGAAGACAGGGTTATTTCTGAAGTGGGAAAGACCTAATGAGGAGGGAGGATGGTCAGTGATATCCTCTCTTTTTAGATATTGATTTGTGTAGTACTAGGTGGTTGAGCTGTAGCTATTCTGTTATTGCTAATTAATCATATCCAACTACCAAATACATGAGGTTTTCCTAACAATGAGGTTATAGTAGACAATTCTAGGTACAACATACTATAGTATCACATAATGAATGTACAAGGTAAGGGCATTAATTAAACAAGCTGCATAAGTTTTTTTCCTCATTTGGAACTTTTGCACATTTCACTATTTATTACTCTGGATTATACCCACAAAGAAGTTTGAATATCCATTAATTAAAGAAAAGATATCTTATTTTAATTCTGAGTAGAAACATGAAAAAGAGTCTTTTTTTATGCTTGAGAGGATGCAGTTGGAAACTGTTATCCATACGAGAAAAAAATTATTCCAAAACATATAGTTTATTTACCTGTTAATCTCTCCACTAAAGAATATTTAAGAAACATTTATTCACCATATACTATAGTTGTGGTAGAAACTGGAATTTGAGTAGAACACAAACAAAGCTCCTTTCTGTACAAAACTTAGATTCTGGAGAAAGATATAGTAATTAAACCAATAAATAAATGAAATACATAATGTCAAAGAGCAGTGAGTACTAGAAAGAAAAATAAAATAAAATGGGGACAAAGGTGTGAAAGAGGAATGTGAATTTTACTTACTAGGAGTCAAGGAACATTTCTCTTGTGATGTGAAATGTGGTTGTGTGGGTTCTTGCACATTTCTCTCTCAAAATAATTAGCTTGAAAGTTCCCATTCTTACAAAAGGGTCATGTTTTAGAATCTGGGAATAAAGAGCATGCTTTTACAAGAAGCAAAACATTATAAATTTACACACTTTCAGTTTTACCAATTCATCGGAGCTAATATTGCTGATGGATATTAGTTCAGATGAATAGAACTAACTCAATTCACCTCCTGGTGAATTGAAATAAATTCAGAGGCACTCCAAATGTGAGCTCAGAGGCAGCGTATTTGAGTAGTGCAGAGGAGGGCTTCTGTCAGTTTGTCCTGATCTTCAAAGTGTAGGCTTGTGGAGCTCCTTGATTGGCAGAGAGTTCGGCTGACCCAGGAGCCCACCGGGCAGATGGGACATCTCATGGAAAGGAGCAAAGTGGTGGGCGGAGAGCTGAAACAGGATTTTCTTCTGATTGGTGAGAAGTGTTGTAAATACCAGGAGAATAAATCTGAATGTGTTGCTATATGTTTTTAACATTTTTCTCAGATTCTTGGAATCTGTAGCTAGCAACAGGAATTTTTATTTTGAAAGATTGAAAACAATGCATCCCATAGTTCAAAGCATAAGCATAATGATGCTCACCATATCTCTTCCTGGCCAATCTTCTAAGATGCCACAATAGTACTTAAAATATGATACAATCAATATTTGGACTAGTCAGGGTTCTCCAGACAACAGCCAGTAGGATGTGTGTATACAGAGAAATAATTGGCTTACCTGATCATAGGCCCAATCTGTTGTGTGGGCTGGCAGACTGGACAACCGGGAGGGCTAATGGGGCTGACGAAGTCTGAATGCAGTCCTACCAGAGAATTCTTTTTTCTGTGAAGGGAAGATCTCTTTGTTCCATGAAAACCTTCAATTGATTGGATGGAGCCTACCCACATTATAGAGGGCAGTCTGCTTTACCTCCAATTCACTAATTGAAATGTGAATTTCATCTCAAACAACCTCCAAGATGACACATAAAAGTAACCATCTCAATGCTCAAGTAATATTTCCAGACTGATATATTGTAAATATAAAAATGTTACATATTCATGCTACATTTTCATGCTGTAATGCATTGAAAATTCCAAACTATTTTATTCAACTGTTTTTAATTTTTTTCTACCAATTGTATTTAAATCCTTATGTGAATTTATGCTGTGATCAGAAATATTATTTTAAAATTAATAATAATGCATAAATATATTTTCCTATTAAAAACAGATATTTTTCTTTCTGTATAGGTAACAAAAATGGCACAACATTCAAATGCTAATTATTTAAATATAAATGTCAGAAGACTTTGTAATTCCTTTATAAAAAGATATAATTAGTCCATTTTGAAGCTTTTAAAGTAATCATTTTTAAAATCAGAATGGCTTTTCATTTAAAAACAACCATTCAGCACAATATTTTAAAATCATGTAAATTCAAAAGATTAACAGACATTAAGCATCTTTAACAGTTTTCACACTAGGATCCTTACAACCTTATTTATTTCCAAATAAATTTGACTTTTTTTTTCAAAAAAATTCCTTTCAGGGCTCATAACTAGTCATGTTGAAATTTAATTTAGGAGAAACTATTCATGAAAACAATGACATTTTTGTTGTGATAAAATGAAGTACATTTTGAGAATTTTCTTCTTCTTATATAGTCACAAATAATTTGAAGTTAGGCTTAATTTTCCCAAAATAGGCATGCCAATTTGTTTATCCAAGAAATACACTGAGTGTGTCATGGAATATTATCTACTACTCATGCTTATTCAGGAAACACTCTGTGCCCCATAGCATTTTATAATCTTCCTTTTAAATTCTTGATTTTGAATTAATGTTAAAATGTATGACATTCCATTTTATTATGTAAACATTTGTCATCATAAAATATATAGGAGGTGGGGTGTGATACCTTGGACAGCACACAGATGCACACACTGTAGAAGTTGAGGTTGGAATATTGAGTACAACACGCAGGAGAGAAAATTTAGATACGAACCCCGAGGAAACGGGATGGGTAGCACTTGTAATAGCTTACAAGAATCGGAGGAAAGTGGCTGTTCATGAAGAAAGAATATCACAGTGTGAGCTATAAATTTGGAAAGAGGTTTCTGAGGAAAGTATCAGATGATGTTTCTTTCAAATTATTTAAAAATGGGATACCCTTTTTAAAAAGAAAACAAAAATTGTGTTAAAATTGTAGCACTAGTACAATTTATTCTGTCATGTAACAATGGACAGAATAAACCTCAAAGGCCTGCCACTGCCATCAATCTATTTCCCAAAGGCACACACAGTTTCTTTCCATTTTCCTTACACTCTTTTCCTATACATTGATCAGTCAATTGCTAGGATTCCCAGAAAAGGATATTCCAATATTTCACATAAGTCGATAGCTCTTGCTGTCCAAGTGTCTACTAGAACCTGGGAAAATGAGGCTGCCTTGATCATCTTTTTACAGATGAGATCAAAGTCCATGAAAGGCATTAGAAGATCTGCTGAAGTTAGCGAAAACCAGGGCAGGGTGTAAGTCACCAGCAAAACAAGGAATACAATCTGTATATTTTTATAATCAGGCCCAAATTCTAACCACAAACATTCACAAGTATAATTTACCTATTCAAAATTGAAGTTAGTGCTTCATAGTTTTCCTTCCCTTCCTCTGCCTTCCTCCCTCCTTTCATCCCTTTTCATCTTTTCTCCCTCTCTCCCTCCCTCCCTTTCTTTTTTTCCTGCTTTCTTGGTTCCTATCAATTTCTTTTTATCTTGTGATTGGGCCATCCTTTCATATTTTTTGATATGCTTTGTATTTTTTTGTTGATGAGAACCAGGTAGTTTGAATATTATAATGTGGCACCTATGGGCAGCACCTCTTCTTTGCCCCTGGGATTGCCCCTATTACCCAATGAAGGCTGTGCTCGTCCACTGTTCAGTGACTTTTCCAAAATGCTCAAAGACTATAGTCCCTGTTTTATGTGGTCACAACAGTCTGTTTTCTATTACATCCGTAGTAACGTAGTAACCTACAAGAGATTTCCTTAAATACCTGGTTTTAACAAAAAGAAAAAAAAAGAGTTTACCTCCTTAAGTTTCCTCCCACCAATGGTACCTTCAACCCATGTCAGTTAAATAAATGGCCTGCCTCTGTGCCAGATCCTCAGCAATCAATAGCAATAATCAAAATGTAAAGGTCATATTTTTGGAAGAGGAGATCCTGATTTCCCATACGGCACCTGGAAATCATACCAGGTTTGTGGCCAGATGTAACCACAAGGCTAAGGGGCTGGGAGATAGAAGCTGCAAAAAGAAACTCAGAATTCACTAAAATATATGAGTCTTTGTTTTCATGAAACACTCCCCTGCATTCTGTATGTCACGAGATTCTAGAGTTCCAAATAGAGTTTCTTTAAACAGTCTTGGTGGCTTAGTCACCGTCTCAGAGGAGGGACTAACCCTCCAGGCTTCCTACTCTGCCATCTTCTGTGATGACCAGGTGTCATGTGGTTGATATTGAACTACTTCCTTTTAAAAATAATTTGGGAAATATTTTTTAAATTTCACTTTGGTTTTAATTAATTTTAAATGAAAAGCAAAATTCTTGAATATTGGTTTTGAAACTCAGTAAATGCTATCTCAGCTATATGACAGTAGAGTGACAACAGGATCAAAATACAATGATCTTATTTTCCTTCTAGGTATTTTTAGGCAGCTGATTTAGTGCCATAAACATTGATTTATTTAAGGCAAGATTACTGGGTAGTGATGAGGAAACCTGGGGGGCATGGAGCAGAATGAGTCATATCAACTTCTTAAGTTACTGTACTAGAGATGGGTATTAACCATTAGACACTTGAAATTTCAAAATATCTGGGGAAATTAAATTTAAATAGAGATATAGCAATCTGGGCAGTCAGGAATGTGTATTCTTTTTAACTTACTAGGTAAAAACAATAACAAAAAATCCAGCTTGATAAGATGAAAGTATGTGGCTAATGAAGAATCTGTCTTACATCATGGTTATACACACATTTATCATTTCTGACAAGAAATCTATAATTAATGTCTTCACTTCTTGAGTAGAATTCTCATATGTTTCTGTCAGCAAAGTTACAGAAGTCTCATAAATTTTTGTTTACAATTATTGTTTGATCGGGGACCCCATGGTTTAGCTATCTGTTGTTATAGGAAAAATTGACTGAAATATTTTGTAAATGTTTGATATTCTGACATATGTATTCTCTATGAGAAAGTAGATTATTCACAGAAAAACTATGTTGGTTAACTTTGATATTTTTCCTCTTCTATATTACATGTGTACGTATGTGCTCACACACACCCCTTCGTATACCCTGGATGACCCTGTAAATAATGTCAACATTCAGTATTTCAAATGCAGAAAAAATGGGAGACTGAGCAGGGCTGGCTTACAGTAAGATGAGTAATGTGGGTGAGGAACTTACCTCAGAAGCAAGATACAAGGATTCAGCCCCAAAACTCAGTAATGAAGAAGAAATGTTTAATTCACATTTTAAAATCAGAATTAATGCAAAATAGGTCATGATGAACAACATATCAAAATCTTATATTCAAGCAGAATCGGTAACTGTACCTTGTTAAACCCTATTTCAGCCTGAGGCAAATGGAACATTCAGTGATATTGCATTAAATTTTTTACCTCAGTTACTGAGTATTTTTGTTTCTATCTTAAATTTTGTGCCCAAGGCAAGTGCCTTACTCTTATCATAACAGTCTTGCTGGATATAAATTTCTATTCTCATGAAAAATTTTGGAAGTGCATGTCATGAAGTAGTCAAATTATTCTTTTGTTTCCTCAACCAGAATTTTCCATTCAGTATTATTTTTTCTCTCTAGGAACTAAAATTTAGTTTCAGAAGAACTACATGTTATTGTTGTCAGTACGAAATTTAATATGAATATGTAGGCCAGGAACCCAGTAACCTCCCACCTTCTCAGAGTGTGATAGCAAATGAAAGGACAAATAAAATGGTGAAAAAAATAACTGCTCTAGATAATCAGGCACTAAGGAGAATCTTGAGACATTAGATCAGAAAATGCAATAAATGAGAAAAACACCAGAATCTGAAGTATTTCTTTTCCCACCATGTTTTGTGTCCTTGATCTCTCTCTGTCTCTTTAACTCTCTCTCTCTCTCTCTCTCTCTCTCTCACACACACACACACACACACACACACACACACACACACACAACACATAACCACAGAATTCTGAAGAAGTTACATAAATGCCCAATGATATTCAACAAATATGACAAAATGCATCTATTAACCACTACAATAAGTGCATGGTATGCGAGACCAGACAGAGAAAGCTTTCTGGAAAAATGTGTGTTGCAATTAATCCATCCATTCATCCACCTTCCATTTTTGCTACAAACATAATTTGGCATGGATCCAATCCACTCTACAGGCATGAAAAATAAAGTAGCATGGGAAAGGAAGCTAAAATATAATATATAAAACCTTTATTGTCTATTTTATATTTTCTTTTAACTGTTGTTCAATTACAGTTGTCCCCATTCTTCCCCCATTACTCTCCCCTGCCTTATCCACCCCACCTCTCACATTCGATCCTTCCCCCCATTGTCTTTGTCCATGGGTCCTTTATGCCACCTGAACTACATATGAATGACATACCATACAGAAAGATGAAGGGAAGTATAGATCGAACATAAGTTACTGTGGAAGATATTATTTTGACTGGATAGTAGAAGGATAAGTACAAAAATACTTATGCACAAATGCCATACTTTAGTTACTAAATTTGTTTCTCACAGGGCTCTGAGTCATGAATTCTGAAACAACTTTATGTATGTACTAGTATTGCATAAATAAGTAAATACATATGAGAGCCAGGATTTTCACTTTCTTAGAATAAACCCTGTGGTGTTTAGAATTCAACATATCACATGAGTTTATATTATATATAGATGCAGGCATAAATCTGTATGGCTATCTAACCAGCCATCCAGATATAAAAATAAATATGTGTATATTCTAAGCTTTACCCATTAGAAAGCCTAGAAGCAAGGGCACTTTGGTAGTTACATATTTAAATATTAGATAATGGTTTATAACTACCATTATTCAATAAAATCAACAAGGCCTTATTGAAGAATTGATTAATTACAGGGTTGTAACATAGAAAATACAAGATGAGTCTGGAGTATTGTGTCATGCCAGAGAGTAAAGAAATGCTATAAACAAGAATGAGCATATGTCTAAAGCTTATAAGAGCCATGAAATAGCTTTTAATGGTCCAAACAAGCACACTTGGAAGACTACTGTAAAGAAAGGTAGTTTGGGCTTAGAAACCATAGAATGAAATAGTTATCCCTGTATATCTAATAACATAAAGCAATAATTGAACACATGAATGAGATAGAAGGGATAGCTCTTCCTTGTAGAATACAAGGTATAAATAAAATGTATAAGAAATAGACATAAAAATTACCACTATAACACTAAAGGAAATATTGCAGACCCATCAATAAATACTAAAATTGGTGGAACAAATTTTGAAGAGGATAAAGATATTTGCTTACCCTCAAAGTAAGTCATCTAAATATATTTAATAATTAATGGAAAAATAGTAACTTTACAATGTAGAAACCCAGCAGGTACCACCTTAACCAAATGATTAAGGCCAACAGCATCAGTAATAGCAAATATTGATATCATGTAACCTCTCTTATGATAACATGAGAAGGACACAATGTCACTTCTGTGGTATCCTTGGCAAAAAATATGTAACTTCAATATAGTGAGAAGAAAATGTCAGAAAATCTAAAATTGAGGGACACATTCCAAAATAACTAACCAGTACTCTTCAAAAACATGAAGTTCATGAGAGACAAAGAAAGACAGAATATTCTATAAAGGCGAGATTAGAAAACACAGTATTTTCAATGCAGTATGAGGCCCTGGGTGGAAACCTGGAACAGAAAAAGAAAATTTGTGAAAAATATTTTGAAATTTGAAAAAAAATTTTGTATGTAAGTTAATTATATTAATACAGCATTTTTATTTTTTGTTTCAACAAATGTAATATAGTTCTGTGATGTTTCCATTAGCAGAAGTGAATAACAGTTATATTTACAACTTATATCCTATGCCTGTAATGTTTTTATGTTTGAAAATATTTCAAAATAAAAAGGTAAATACAACAGATTGGCTAGCTTGTCACTGGCCTCCTCTCAACTCCAACTCCTGTGTCCTTCCAGCTCCATAAAACATTTAGGGGCCCCTCCTCCCTCGAACACACGCACTTCAAATTCACCTCTCTGCAGTCACGTGCCTTAATTCAGTGGCGAAGTGGACAGCAGTTGGGGAAGCCACTGAACTGTTCAAAAATATTGTTTCATCACAGAATTCTGAAAATTCATTTTGGCTCACTCATGCATATTCATACTCCACTGCCCCTTGGTGGACACTGAGCTCCTGAGTCACTTGCGTTGAAGCTAAAGCGTTTAGTTAGGGCTCTAACTGAAACAATATTTGCTGATATTGTTATTGATTTTGGCAAGTGTCCATCTTCCCCTGACCCACTGGTAGAGAAAACCTGGGGCCGTATCTTTGTCCTGCTGTGCCGAGTGGCAATCGCGGAACACTTGTGTATCAGTATTATCGGATCTTCCTACTGAGTGGTAGACTCATGTCACCGCTATTTAAGCGGCGGTTCTTGAGTCAAGCACTGTCATTTCCCCATGAGTACCAGCATTTTATTTGTGTTTTTAAAAATTGGATCACTTCTGGTAAGCAAATATATATATATTTGAATTGTAATATACACATTTCCAATTTAGAAAATTATTGTTCAGAACAAAGAAGAGGCAGTAATGATTCTGAGACCACACCTAAACTCTTGTATTTTATTCATTCTTGACTGCAGATCTCTCAGTTGGAAGATATATTAAGATTTAGACACTATTCTTCATGCTGCTTGCCTCCTATCAATCTGTCAGAAGTGAGCAATTTATCCAACTGTGGTTAACTGCTACCTTGATGAACTACTCATGTTATTGACTCAGGTTAAATCTTGAAAACAAGCTCAAACGTGTGTGACTGAGTCTTGAATTAACTAATTGTTCATTTTATGTTATAAAAAATCCCTTGGTTGTAGTAAAATCTTTCATAGAACAAATGTTACAAATATGCAAATATTACTCTTGTCAAATATTGAGTGGATCCTTAAATCATAAATTCTGTACCTTAAAAATCTTATAAGAAACAATATCCCTGGAAGGTCGAAATGGCAAGTAGACTTTTTTTATGATTAGTAACTATAAAATATCTATATCGAGTGCTACTCTACACACTTGAGTTTTTACAATATATCTGGAGATTTGTCTCAAAGTGGAGAAATAAAGGCAATGGGGTGGTGGGGTTAATGTGTATCAATAATCTCTGTGGGGAGTTCATATTAAGAGATATTGACAACTATTTTTTAGTCAAGAAATCTATTTATTGAAGTGAACAGCATAGGGATTAATGGTAACATTGCATGCAATTAACACTAACTAGCTCTCCTCACCAACTGCCACACACACCGAGTACCTCAAACAGGACTCCAAAACTGTGAGAGATTTTTTTTCCTTAAAATAAATTAGTTGCACATTTTTAGTAGCTTAATGTAGTAGCTTTTTGTAGAGGGACTGACCTATTTTATTTGTCTGTTTAACCTACCTGGATTAGGAGAAAAAAAATCAAGCTACCTCTGAAAGCAACTTGTTCATTTGAACAAAATTATTACTAGATATCATCTTCTTGTATTTTCCCTTGTTGCTTTGTAAGAAATTGATCTTGCTTTGCATAGGGTATTATACCCAAAGTTGATACATCAGAAATGAATCAGCTGCTACCACACTGTTACAGCAAAAATACAGTAAAAGTAGAAACTAACATATTTACTGTAGCAGTCATTGCTCAGGATAAGTTTTCTTTGGTATACGAAAATACTTAAGGTTACTTCTATATATAAAGATACTTTTAAATCTTGATTTATTTTTATTTTCTAATGCTATAGAAACCTAAATGATATTTTCACAAAATTTTATTTTATACCACCTTATATGCATTTAGGAGAAAGAATAAAACAATTTCAATTTGTAACTTTCCAAATTGAAAATAGAATTTCATTATTGGATGATGTATAAGAAATGTTTCTTTCTTATCTCTAGACATTTATGCACATTTCATTTTCTTTAAGTCCAGCTATATATTCTATTAAAAATTTTCAATTTTTTTAAATAAAAAATTACTTCCCCCAAAATGACCACACACACATAACTTATATAATACAGGATATATTCACTGATATAATACAGGAATGTGTAGATATTTCTATACTAAGATTATTCAAGTAAACAAAAAGGGTGCTACATTGAAACATTCGATCAGAATGCTAGACAATCTCCCCTATCAGTCAAGATATTTGCAGAGGGAGGTTTTTACACTAAGCGTGCAAAAATGTAGCAAGATAATTAGACAGAGAAAAAAACTGCTCCCCCCCCCCCCAAGTAGCAGATCGGGGATGGGACCAGTAGAAGGCAAGCACATGTGCCATAGAAGGAAAAGAAAGAAGTGCAGAGGAGGTGCTGGAACAAAAAAGCCTGTCACTCTAGTCTGGGAAGAAGGAACTGGTTGGGACATGAACTCACCCGAAGTGCATGAAAGTTTGGGAAGTTAACTAACTGATCATTTCTCAAAATGACCAGTGAACTATGTACTTCATGGGAGATTCTCTTTCTTTCTTTCTTCCTTTCTTTCTCTCTTTCTCTCTCTCTCTCTATTTCTTTCTTCCTTCCTTCCTTCCTTCCTTCCTTCCTTCCTTCCTTCCTTCCTTCCTTCCTTCCTTCCTTCCTTCCTTCCTTTCTTCCTTCCTTCCTTTTCTCTTTCTTTCGTAAATTGTAAAAGTCATACCAAAGATCTTAATTTTAATCTAATTTTAGATACAGAACTGCAGGTTCATTCTACATAATTGTGAAGTTTATGCACTACACTAAAGAACCACGACAAAGGGGTTTCTTGGAGCTGAACTCCAGCTGGAGTTAAGTGATGTGAGCTTGGCAGCCTGGTGTGGGAACTGAGTTTTCCCAGGGGGTGCACAGTGCTACTATTTCTAATTCACACAAAGGTGACTATGTTATTAGCCTTTTAAAAATAGTAACTTCTTATTTTGTATTTTCTGAATTTTGATTTGTATTTTTAAATCTGATCTCTGTTCACTATTTAGTTCAAAGTTGCAAGATACAAAATTAATATCCAGAAATTAGTTGGATTTTTATATGCCAATAATGAACTAACAGGAAGGGAAATTAAGAAACCAATCCCATTCACAATTACTTGAAAATGAATAAAATACCCAGGAATAAACCCAACTTAAAATGTAAAAGACTTGCAAATAGAAAATTGTAAGACATTGAAGAAGATACAAATAAATGGAAGCATATAGCATGTTCATGAATAAGAAGAATTATCGTCATTAAAATGTCCATACTACCCAAAACAATCTGTAAAGTCAATGAAATTCCTATCAAAATTCTAAAAAAACTCTTCTTGTTTCAACTCTTGGCCTCTACTACGTCATCCACCGTGGGGAGAGCCAGTGTGAAATCCCAAACATGAAGACTTAATAAAGTCTTAGAAACCAAAATCCACCAGTCTGTGCCTAGTGGTTATTGTCTCATTTTTGCATCTCTATTCTTGTCTTCTTCGCTCACTCTGCCCTAGCCTCACCGGTCTTCTTGGTATTTTATGAAACTTTCTCATACTTACCCCACGTCGGGGCCTTGCCAATATTGATGATCTCTCAGCCTTAGAAGATCTTTTCTGAAACATTTACAGATTTTGCTCCTTTCGTTTCAGTCCAATTTTGTTTATATCAGCTTTTCAGAGAGATTTTCCCCAAGTTTCCAGGTTGTAAGAGCACTCCAATACTCTTCCCTGTTTGGCGGCTCCACTTTTCCTGCGGCACCCATGATCCCCTGATGGTATAGTCCACATTTGTTTATTTGCAATCTCCTTCGTCAAAATGCAAGGATCTGAAGGGCAGCGACCTAGTTTTATATTTGATTTCTTGTCCAAGCAAAGCTTGCACCTATGCAGCTCAATATTTTTCTTGAATGAATGTGCAAATGAAAGTCGCTTTTCACTTTTAAAATAGGGCTAGAAAAAAAACCTCTGAGCTATCTCACTTTTGTCTGGGCTTTTCCCATTGTTTTCTGATACTCACTGTTACAGAAGTCAGTCTGACTGACTTCTGACTGATGTAACTCTCCCATGATCCCTTTTATGGTAGGTGCGTTGGTTGTTGTTCCATTCACTGTATTGGACACGTTGACCACTGTACTGAAAAATTCTACCTCTTCTTTTTGCTAGAATGTCTTACTTCTCCTTCAGTATAAAAATCACACCCGGAATCATTAACCTACAATCTGTTTCTCCATTTCTTTGGAAGTCCCCAGGTCTCAGTGTATAAAGTTGCAGCAAAAGCCAGATACATCAGTTCTAATTCTGTTTTTGCACGAGCGCGTATGTGCTGACAGTGCGTTTGTGTACTCGAGCGTTCTGTGATCATGATGAATTCAGCCTATTTAGTTCCATGTGCCATTTCACATGGCAGATGGTGTCAGAGACTACTCAGGGCATGAAAAAAATAATGGAACTAATGAATTACATGACAGTTGCCCTGCACATATTACACATTCCACAGGTTGTATTATTTGGTTAGTTCAGTCATTAGTTATATTTGATACCCTAATTGACTAGGATGATAGGTAAATGGCCAAACTAAGTTTTCAGTGTCAACAATGTTTGCAAACTATTTTCTCTCAAATTCTAGACATTTATAAATATGCCTGAAATTATAAAATATTTTTATTCTTGGCGAGTTTGTGTATAGTGTATCTATGGGAAATGACATACTATTCCATTCATAATGCATACACCTTACAATGCACAGTTCTGTCCACTTGAGACATCCAATTTATATTAATAAATGGATTTCAAGTAATTAAATTAATCCATTAATTTTACAATAAAATCTGAGCTTTAAAATTTCTCTCACTGACCTTTGCTTTTCTTTTTCATGTGTAAAATAAACTAAAAGATAATACAGACATTAAGGTAGATTGATGATAGCTTCCAACATGCTGTTAAAACTTCTGTCTTATCCTAACATCCGAGCTGTCATGGCCCCAAGATTTTAAGAAAGTGAAGTTGCAGGTCTTCATCAAAGCAAATGTCCTAAGAAAAATGGTGCTATTACTGACGCTGTATCTGTCAACAGCACTAATTTTCATACTTTTGTGCTTCTCTTAAAATCACTTTGAAAATTATGACAATGATATTTTTATTTTTTTACTTTGAGAAAAACAACAAACACACACAACTTTGTACATAAGTATATTTTTAAAGTTTAAGGCTATATGTGCCAACATTTTTCCCAGAGAACTGTAGTAGGACATATATAAGCAACTTTCGTAATATTTATTGATGGCTTGTGGTATAACATTAATTAAAAATCTGCATTAAGTTAGTGGTTCTCCCTTAGGGAATACTATATTTTCTTCTATGTTTCTCTGCCTATTTAATGAATAAGTTCTAATTTTGCATTTTGTTTTCGTAATTGATGAGTCCATTGTAAAGGCTTGTTTGAAATCCCAGAATAGTATTACCAGAAGATAAGCCTGGGATCTCAGATGGAGAGAAAGTTGCAGAGATTGTGGAGGTGTCCCCTGATTTGTCATTATAGTGTAACCTATGTCCCGGAAAGAGCTAATTAGTTGTTCCCCACTATTTAATGGCTGCAAAGCCTCAAGAACAAACCTTTCCTCACCCTATCAATATTCTTTTTATTAAATAAAATAATTTTCAAAAGTGTTTAAAATACTTCTTCAGGTAAAACATAGCTAAACATTCTTAGGGCAAGGAAAGGACAAGTTTGTATTACTACCTCAAGGCAATTTTAGTCTCTGAGATAGGAGAAAAAGTAATTGAATTGAATGAAAGACTGAAAAAATAATAAACCTTTTTTCTTTCATAAACTCTGTTATCACCAGCTCTGGGAAAATAAGGTTTTATACCTTCTTTATGTGTAATGGTACAATTTTGTGGTTTACTGATAATGAAAGCAAGGCTATCTTTTTTGTTTACAAAGTAGTTCTTTTCTAAATGGAAAAAACCATTAGTCATTATAAACAATTCAGTAAATATATACCACATTAGGGGTGGGGTAGAGAAAAAAAGCATCTGTGGGTTAAGGGGAAAATATAAGAGTGGACTTAGAGTCATTTTCATGTTTAAGGGTAAGTTGTATTTACCTACCCATGTATACATTCAGAAATATTTATGAGTTAGAGTACACTTTCTATTAAATCTAATTTAGAGTATGGATAACACACTACTTCCCCTAACTCCAACAGAATGAATTGTATGCAGAAATTTTCAACATAAAATTGAACATTTCTTCCTGTTTTCCCTAATAGTCAGAACTGCAATATCTATTACGAGCAGAATGGGATTTAACCCAGAGGATGACTAGAAGAGTCGCATCTTAAGTATACCTCAGAATGTTCCATATTGAACTGATCAAGTCAGCTGCAACCTCTGACATAGTCAGAGAAGCAGACAATCAGGATGCTGCAAGCAAACCCTGGAGTCTGACATACTGTCTCGATGAATAAAGACATGGCTGCAACACCAAAAATCTAGTTAAATACAGCAAGGCTGGAAACTGGACTCTAAAACAAAGCCACAAAACTAAATCACAACCTCACAACTCCTTTGCTATAAAAAACAGCAATAGAAACAATAAACGAGCAAAAATCAGAAGATGGATTCCTACCAATTTTCCCCTTCAAAACACTCATATAAATGGATCTAATTAAAATAACCAATTTGCATCCAGTACATTTAAGGAAATTTAGGAAAAAATGTATATTTAGCTCTCTGCTCTTGCAAAACAAGAATGCACCCAGATGGTGATAGGAATGGATCCCGGCAATCAACCATACCTCCCACAGCTCACCGCAAAATACACAAGGACTGTACTCCAAAAGTCCTGAAGTCTGGCACTGCTTTGTTTGTCTAAACTACTGATATTCTTTTGGATGCTTATATGCTTCAAAGACTAGATCTACTTCTTATATACCACCAACCATAGTTCTAACAGGAGTGGACACATATCAAAGCTACATGTGATTTTAAGTTGCCCTGCCTTCTATTTTCAAACCTGCCTTTGACTTTATATATGATACTCTATTTTTGTCCGTGAATTTCCATACCTCAGCCTGCTGCCTTTTTGGAGAACGAACTAAAACATCTGGCTTTCCCAACTCAGGAGTTTGTTAGAATTAAAGCTTAATGTCTTTAAGATTTCAGGTAAATATATACTTAAATTTTTTAAAAAGAAGTTCCAAATTATAGATTTCTGAATGTAATACTTTCTTTGCCCAAAACTATTAAGGAAAACTACAAACTTGGCTTCGAATTGTGCACTGGTTTTTGAGGACTGCTATAAAATATACCACAGGTTAGGTGGGTTGAACAATGACAACAGGTTTACTCAAATTTCTGAAAGCCCGAGATAAGAGTTCCAGAGAGTAGGTTTCCCCTGTGGCCCTATCCTGATCTCACAGATGGCCCCCTCTCACTATGTCCTCGCATGGTCTTTCCTTGGTCACACAAGTCTCGGGTATTTCCTCCTCTTCTTAGAAGGACAGTGGTCATATTAGATTAGGGTCCCCACTCTTATAGGACCTCATTTAACCTTAGTTACCTCTCTAAAGGCCCATCTCCACATATACTCACACTGGAGAATAATAGTTCAACATATAAATTGGGGGGAAATGATACAATTCAATCCTTAAGAAATTTATGTGTTTGTAAAGAAAGTATTGGGTTGGCCAAAAAGACCATCTGTTTGTTTTTATTTTCCATAAAATAAAAGACACTTTTTAAAAATTTTCACCAATAACTATTGCTTTGTACATTTTGAGGATGTTGGCTGTCTCCTGCATGGTATAGTATTGATTGTTCTCAATCAATGTTTCAGTTTGTTATCTATCAACTTGAACAGGTCTACCTGACCATGGAGCACTGTCCAGCGAGAAATCTCCAGCACAGAACTTCACAAACCACTTTTGACGTGTTTGATCAGTTACAGCATCTTCTCCATACGCTGCACAAACAATTTTTGTGTTTCAGTTGTGTTTTTACCTTTCTTTAAATAAGAAAGCATAATGTGCTGGAAATACTGAGTATTTTCTTCCATCTTCAATATTAAAATGAAACACCAAACACATTTTACAATTTTAGCATTATTGTTTTTTTTTTTTTCAGAGCGGAAAACACCGTAAGGCAATTGACATGTCCAATAGCCATATCATGAGAAAAGAAAAACAGTATCCTCTTGAACTAATGATTTTGGAAATAAGCTAAATTAATTCACTAATGAACTTATTATTTCCTAATACTTTCCTTGTAATCCATATAATTGCACTTTTTACTTCAAAAGATTAAACAATAAAAAATAAGTGTAGATTAGATACCTTTAGTTTTTGCTATACATAGTTAAAACAACAGTTTAACAAAGGTAAGATAGGGCAAATTTAAAGTAATCCTTTAAATTTGTAATTTAAAAGGGTCAAATTGGGAAAGTAATAAAAAGGGTCATATATTAATGATTTTTATGATATTTTGTTGCCAGGAGTTGGTTAGAAGAATTTTAAATAAAGTTTTTCCTATAGCTGTTATTTGTGCACAACCATGTCAAATTATATTTTAAAATGATGTGCATTCTGAAATATATGATGATATAATTAAATAATCTAGTCCAACATAGTTGGATTTATATTTTCGAAAATGTTTAGTTGAGGAGAATGTAGACATTTTCTTTTTTTTTTACTTTGAAATATTTTTAATATTTTAATTTATTTTTAATTTTTTTACTAAGTAGATATTTTCATTTATTTATTTATTTTATTGTTCAAGTACAGTTGTCTCCATTTTTCCCCACCACTCACCCTGGCCCCACCCATCCCCACCTCCTACCCTCAATTTTACCCCTCTTTGGCTTTGTTCATGCATTCTTATACATATTCCTTGGTGACCCTTCCTCTCCCCCGCCATTACCCCCCACCTTCTCCCCTCTGATTACTGTCAGTCTGTTCTTTATTTCAATGTCTCTGGTTATATTTTTGCTTGCTTTTTTCTTTTGTTGATTAGGTTCCTGTTAAAGGTGAGATCATATGGTATCTGTCTTTCACAGCCTGGCTTATTTTACTTAGCATAATGCTCTCCAGATCTATCCATGCTGTCATGAAGGGTAGGGGTTCCTTCTTTTTGTTTCTGGGTAGTATTTCATTGTGTAAATATACCATGGTTTTTTATCCACTCATTTACTGATGGGCACTTAGGGCTTCCAGCACTTGGTTATTGTAAATTGTGTTGCTGGGAACATTGAGGTGCATAGGTTCTTTTCACTGGCTATTTCAGGATTCTTAGTGTATGATCCGAGCAGTGGAATTGCCCGTGGATGGCTAGTGATGCTGAGCTTCCTTTAATATATCTCTGGGCCCTCTATATGTCCTCCACAGAGAAGTGTCTGTTCAGGTACTTTACCCATTTTTAATGGGGTTGTTTGTCATCCTGCAGCAGGAGTCATGTAAGTTTTCTATATATTTTGGAGTTCAAACCCTTGACTGTGGTGTCATTTGCAAATATATTTTCTTATACAGTTGGTTCCCTTTTCATTTTGCTGATGTTTTTTTAGCCATGCAGAATCTTTTAATCTGGATGGAGTCCTATTTATTTATCCTTTCCTTTATGTCCCTTGTTCTAGGGGACATATTTGTGAAAATACTGCTGCATAGAATATCTGAGATATCCCTTCCTATGTTCTCCTTTATGACTTTTATGGTGTCGAGACTTATATTTAAGTGTTTTAACCATCTTGAGTTTATTTTTGTGTATAGTGTAATTGGTGGTTGAGTTTCATTTTTTTCACATGTAGCTCTCCAGATCTCCCAGCACCATTTGTTGAATAGGCTATTTTTACTCCATTTTATGCTTCTGCCCCTTTTGTTGAATATTAATTGATCATAGAGACTTGGGTTTATTTCTGAGCTCTCTATGCTGTTTCATTGATCTATGTGTCTGTTCTTATGTCAGCACCAGACTGTTTTGATTACAATAGCCTTGAAATATAGTTTGAAGCCAGCTATTGCAATGTCTCCTACTTTGTTCTTCTTTCTCAATATTGCTGTGGCTATTTAGGGTAATTTATAGTTCCATGTACATTTTTGAAATGTTTGCTCTGTATCTGTGAAATATGTCATTTGTATTCTAATAGGGATTGCATCAAATTAAAAAATTACTTTGGGTAGTGTGGACATTCTGATGATGTTAATTCTTCTAGTCCATGAACATAGTATATGCTTCCATTCATTTGTGTCTTCCTTGATTTATTTCTTCAGTGTTGTGTAGTTTTCTGAGTATAGATATTCAATTGAAGACTACTTCTAGATAATTTTAAATATTTATTTCAATAGAAATAAACAATAGGTAATGAGAGTAGATAACTATGTAAATAGAAAGACAAATTCTTCACAGGCAATTTCACTGAAAACTGTCCAATGAAGTGTTTTTTTTTTCAGACACATTTGCATTAGCAAATGTTCAGAAACAACTGATTCTAAGATGTAATAGTCAGATTTCTAGGTTTTCATTATTGATAGTCTCTGTGGGCCTGAATCTAATTTACTGCCATTTTGACTTTATAGCTCCATGTACCATTTTCTTGAAAGTTGGTCAGAAAAATTCATAAGAAAAGGCAATGAGCATATTAGTATAAACAATATTCAAGCAGAGAACTAATTAGCAGTGTGTTTTGACTAAAAGGCCACAGAGACTTCTAATCTTGAGGTTTTTAAAAATATATATATTTCTATGTGCCATATTAACTATGTTATTTACTTCCATACATGGCACTGCTTTTTTGTAAGCCAGTTACACAATAATTTTAAACCCTCAAAAAAATAAACCCTCTGCATTTAATGTGTGCTTACTTGTTTCTGTTTTACATTCAGATTAAAATTTTTTGATATTTCTGAAATTCTAACATTGTCTGTATTAATATTTCAAAGGATAGCAATGGTTCTGAAACTCAAACTGAGATAGGAATTAAAACTTACATCGTGCATTAACTCAGTGGAAAAAACCTACACTGAGCAAAATGACAAGCAAAATACTCCACACAATTCTGTGGAAGAACCTTAGATTTATTTTTACACCATTTGGTTTATATTCATTAAATACTTTACTTTCATGTTAATAAATAAATATAAAATCACTGGTATGGAAAATAAATATTAAAACCCATTTTAGTAGCCTAACCTTGTCCTGAAGCAATGAGTATGCAAACAAGCTCTGGAGAGAAAAAAGTGAAGATGTAAAATAAACATCTGGAGAGAAATTTACATATATAGAAAAAGGACAAAGTAAATACCAAGTACAGATATTTGTAGTTCTCAGAATAGAAAAAATGAGTAATGGAAGAGAACATATCTTTAGAGATATAATTTAATACAATTTTTAAGAAACAAAAGAAGACTTAAAATTATCTTTGAAGAACCCTGCAGTATATTAAGTGAAAGTGTCCTTGAATGGAATTAGATTTTTATCCTAATTTGGGAAAAGTTCTGAGAGTATTGCTCATTCAGTTTGTTATTTATCTTTCTTTTCTATATGACAGCACAGTCAGGGTGTGTTGTCTATCCAAAGATTCCTTTGAAGGACTGATTGACAGTTTATACTGGCCTGGTGTAGTTGTTAAGGAGAATTAATTTAGAGTCAGATTTCCTGGAATCAAATAGTAACTCCATGCAGTCTTAGGAAAGTATATCACCTTTTGTTCCTTACTTTCCTCATCCTGAGATTATAGAAAATGATAATTTCTTTCTTAAAAAAGGAAATAATAATTTATATGTCATCAGTTTGCATGTATAGCATGCATTAAATAGATAAAACTAAATATAGCAATTCCACTGCTGGGATTATACCCTAAGAACCTTGAAACAGCAATCTAGAAGAACCTATGCAACCAATGTTCAGAGCAGCACAATTTACAATAGTCAAGTACTGGAAGCAACCTAAGTGCCCATCAGGAAATGAGTGGATCGAAAAAATTTGGTACATTTACACAATGGAATATTATGCAGCAGAGAGAAAGAAGGAGCTCCTACCCTTTGTGACAGCGTGAATGGAACTGGGGAGCATTTTGCTAAGTGAAATAAGCCAGGATGTGAAAGACAGATACCATATGATCTCACCTTTAACAGGAACCTAATCAACAAAAGAACAAAGCAAGCAAAATATAACCAGAGACATTGAAATTAAGAACAAACTGACAGTAACCAGAGGGGAGGTGGGAGTGGATAATAGGGGGAAGGGTTTTCAGGAAGAACTATAAAGAACACATGGATAAAACCAAGGAGAAGGGTGGGAGCAAGGGAGGGAGGTGGGTTTGGCTGGGCTATGGGTAGTCATGGGGGGGGTAAATGCAGACAACTGTAATTGAATCACAATAATTTTTTTTAAAAAGAAAAGAGTAAATACAAGTAAAACACATATGTACTTGTGAATATCAATAAATGAGATGATATATGTGGAACAGCTTTGATTATCAGGCTAGGCAAAGTTAAACTGGAAATACTCTTCCCAAGAAGAAGAACAAATGAAAGCATTTGCCAAAAATGATTCAATCTTTATTATAAAATATGGAAAGATTCATACTTTCCTGGAAACTAATGAAAGAGAAAATACAAGTTTTGATGTTAAATGTCTAATTCATTCACTTATTAATAGCAGAATCTTAAAAAACAACTTAGAAGTTCTGAGTCTATAGTCTTATTCATAAATTGCTTTTGCATATATCTTAAGAATGGCAAACATATATCACCTACTTTTAGCACATTATACAAAACTTTACATTTTTTTTTTTTAATTTAGAAGTGTGTGCTCTCACCTATAAGTGGAACCTAATCAGCAAAACAAACAAGGGAGCAAAACATAACCAGAGATATTGAAATAAAATCAAAATGACAGTGACCAGAAAGGAGTGGGGAGGAGATAATAAGGAATTATAGGGGAAGGGCCATCAAGGAACATATATAAAGGACACATGGATAAAGCCTAAGGGGAATAAGTTTGAGGGTGGGAGGTGGGGATGGGAGGGGCTGGGGGGAGTGGTGGGCTGAAAATGGAGACAACTGTATTTGAGCAACAATAAAAAAAGTGTGTGCTTCAAAGTATTTAATCACAATCATAGAAATCTTTCATCTAACCATCCCTGAAAGTGATGCAGAAATAAATGTTATAAATTAAGAGTAATTCTTATTTTATTCTTACATTAAGTTGGGTTTATATAAATTGAGGTTATTTTGAATATGTAAATAAAGAAAAACATTAATTAAATCCATTAACATTTTTAGAAGGCCATGAAGTGGAAAATCATAAATATTTTAAAAGTTTTGAATAGATAACTCAACTAATTTCCATTGCAAATTACTTTTTTCTTAAACTTGTCTGTCAAAAATTAACCTATAAACCTTAAATTGAACAGTTTACGTTAAGTTCAGTAAACACATCTAAAAGTATGAGAAATTTGCAATGAATCTTAGATTTTTTTCAGTAGTATTATTTTATGAGAGGCCATAGTTCATTTGACAGAAAAAGTTAATGAGTAACTATTTTCCCCTTTTATCTATTTTCTCAGCGAAAATAGACTATTTCAGTAGGCTATATATTTATTAAAATAATTAAAAGCATGCTTTTATAGATCTATTTAATTTCTTAAGATTATAACAGGTATATCAAATCATAATCATTCAATACTTACATGTGAAAAATTCTCTTGATTGGCACTGTAGAAGCTGCAGATATATAGAGCATATAAGACTATATCTTACAAATTTATTACCTACTACTATGGGCTGAATTGTGTCTCCACAAAATTTATATGCTGAAGTCTTAACCCAAAGTAAGAATGTGACTGTATTTGGGGATCATGAAGATTAGGTCTTTCTGTAGGTAATTAAGTTCAAATGAGGTCATTAAGATGGGCCTAATGTACAGGGTTGGTATAAATAATGCCCTTTTTATTATGAAATATTTTATTACAATTTAATAAGCATGAAATTATGTAACATAATGACATCGCAGTCAAGCACAACATGTGAGGTGAAATGTTCAAATTAAAACCATAAATTATGGAAGTCCAAGATCAAGGAACCGCTCAAGAAGGAATGCCTGAGCAAACTCCCTGAAGCCTCTTCTATAAGGGCACTCATCCTGTTCACAGGGGCTCCACCCTCATGACGTAATCACCTCCGAAGCTCCATCTCTCCATATGATCACACTGAGAGTGCTAGAACTGATGTACATGTGGATTCATTGTGTGTTTCCTTATTTATAAGATACATGTAAATTATATTTATATATGCTTAATTACAAAGTGGCAAAAAGTATTATAGGTCTTATGTCAATGTGTAGAAGCAAAATGATTGGCAAAAATAGCACATGTACTGGAGGGGGTTGTAACTAGTGCATTAAATTAAAAATACAGAGCTTATTACCAGCTGAATGAAGAGGCACAAGCCACTCATTAAGGGTTGGCAGGCAGCTCATTCAGCATTTGAGCTGCAGTTTTTGGGTTGTGAAAATCCCAAGGTTTTTTGACTGAAGGTGCAGTTTCAACACACTCACAAAAAGGAAGTAAAGTCACAATACCTATCAGTTGCAGATCTCCAAACTGGAGAGGTAATGAGCCAGGGGAGCGGCAGTCCTCCATGGCAGCTCGCCGAGGAGCAGGAGACGGAGAGCAAGGGTGGCATGCACCAACTACTTGCACGGTGGTTGGAGTAGAGGTCACTTTTCAGGATGTCAGCTCTGAGTAGTTATTTTAAAAGGTGGCTCAGGAAAAGTAAAGCAGGAATTTGTGGCCAGAATCCTAAGCTGGGGCCCTTATCTAAATATCTAGATTTTGGGTCTCATAATGCAAAATGCCTGGGCAGCAACTCAGAGCTGTTTTCTTGTGTCACACGTGGGAACAGAAGGATGCTGTTAAAAGGTTCTTACACTTATACTGTATGTGAAGCGGTATCACATTAAAATTTTTTTGAAACACTTTAATTCATTCAATGCTTTCTGTGCTCCTGACTCTTTTTGTTGAAAGATTTTCCTGTCTGAGATTCCTTTCACCTGATTTGTGTGATTTGAAAGTGTTCTTCAGTGATCTGTGAGGTTAATGGGAAGCCAATACAGGAGGTTTTAATTTTGGATTATTGGCATATTTTAGTATCTATGCTTTGTAAAGATTTATTTAATTTTGATGCTTATCATCAGTTTAAACTGCAATCTTCAGTTTTCCTGTCCTCCCTGCTGTTGCCTCCCCTACAAAAAAGACAAAAGTAAACAAAAGCTCATTTCTATAATCCAACAGAGACCTTATAATTTATCACATTTATTTTTTCTTATCAACATTAACTAATATTTAAGCCTTTTGAGGTTAGACATTTAATTATACCTGTATTTGGGAGCCTAGCAAAAATAGTTCAAAATAGTTTTAAGGAATATTTATGATTCACTTTTTGATTACCTTTGCAATATGTACAAAGTAAAAAAAAGCTTCTATTCTTATTAAAGCAATTTTGGTACATGAAATAAATCAAATAATATTTGAACAGGAAAATTATCTAGGTTTGAATTGCCTTAATCAGACATTTATATTAATCAAGTTGAATATCTAATGGCTCTATTTCATAGATAGAGTAGATAAATTTAATGACTCAATCGCAAGAGAGGATTTTGTTTAATGCAATTAATAATAAAGAAAACCACTTTCATTTTATTAGAAAGAGCTTTTATCATTCAATTTAATATACTTAATGATATCCAGGCATTGTTAGTGAGTTGATATCTTTATGTATATTCACAACACAAGGGAGTATCAACACAGATTTTAAAATCAAGGAAAAGAAAGAGAAAGTTGATGTACATACTGAAGTGTCTGCAGTGAGGGAGAAAAACCTGTATATTCATGAAGTAATTAGGAATTCTTCTGCAAGTAGTAAAATTTCCAAGTAATTATTTCCATTGACTAATAAATGTTATTTCCTATTTATGCAATACTTCTCTGCTTTACAAAGTGCTTTGCACTATCAAACATTTGTTGAACCCTGTATTTGTACAGGAAGACTATTTTATTTGTTTCTCTCCAAGTAAATTTGTTGATTATGCCATGATCTTTTCACGTAAGGTAAGACTTAAGAAGTTGAATCAGACACCCACTTAAAAAATAAACGGATACAATGCACAAAACCTCTTTTAATGCCATGTTGGATCAACAATTAACTCATTCTATTTACCCTTATTCACATCTTTAAATACCCCATAGCAATTTATTATACCACTTAGCACATTACATTATAGTTTATATTGTAAAAGTTATTTATTTTTGTTATTTTTTAATCTTCACATCAGGATACATTTTTATTAATTCGAGAGAGAGAGAGTGAGACAGAGAGAGAGAAGCATTGATGTGAGAGAGACTACTGGATGTTGACTGCCTCTGGGAATCAAATCTGCAACCCAGGTATGTGTCCTTACTGGTAAACAAAACTGCAAACTTTTTGGTATATGGGACAAAGCTCCAACCAACTGAACCACCCAGCTAGGACAAGTGATTTATTATTAATTACCACCTTTATTGGTTCTTCTAACCAGCAAGCATTTATTGTGTGAACTGTAGGTTAAGTAGTGTGCTGAACAGTTCTTTTGAGGTAAGAAAAAAAATTAAATATGTTATCTCCCATACTTTTGAATTATTAATAGTTTCAAATGAAAGGCTGGAGTGATGTATAAATTAATAATTAATAAATTTCCTCTCAGTGTCTTTCTGCATGGATATTGAGTTTACAGTACTAATGAGAATTTTTTTTGTTTAATAACATCTAGTATTTGTAAACTTATAAAATGGTAATGGCAGGAAAACTCAAAACTCAAACATGAAACCATTAACTCATAACTAATTATTTATTTCTCACAAAATTAAGTGGTAGACATTTGGGGAATTTTCTTGCAGTACTGGATGTAGTCATGATTTTATTATGTAATTTGTAATAGTCTCTATAAACTAGTTGATTTGTCCTTATCCTCATTTCCTGATTACTCTACATTTGACAGACAACTTATTTCAGTGACTATGAAATTACTCAACTGCATCTTGCATTCAGTTGTTATCGCATTTTGCAGCTGAACCATGGAAACAATGAACAATGGAATTAGACACCAAAAGTAAGAAAAATATGAGTAATAATAAAAAGATCATTTACATTAAGAGAGGTGATTGGCAAAATGCTGATATGTAAATGTTTTATTCAAAATATTTCAAGCATTAATTAAAGGAAAAACATTTCTTAAAATATCAGGTGTGTACACCTGTCAAGAGAAGAATGGAACAAAAAGATAGAGCACAGTTAAAAAAAACAAAGTAGTTCTTAACTGAAATATTATGTTTGACTTAAAAATTATATATAGACATCTAATAAAATCTGCAAATTCTTCATTAACTACATCCATGCTTTTATGTCAGTATTCGTTGGACCTCTGTATTCAATTTTCTTAAATAATAACTCATCCCTGCAAAGTGGTTTCAAATACTACATATTTTAAATGACTTCTGAATATTTCCTTCTTAATACATCTCTGCTAGACCATAAACAAATCAATTTTATAACCACCTCTTGATTCTCTAACTCAATCAGTTTCTTCATATCTAATTATTCTCCATGTATTTGTTCATATCCTAAAACTTATCTTTCCCATCAAATTGTTTACCTTGATGAACAGTCTTTCTTATACAAGTATCCAAATCAGAAACCTGTGAGTTACTCAATCTCCTTTTCCAAGACCTTAATACACTATGAGGCAGACATCAAAAGAGACACAATGATTTTACAGGCAGACATTAGAAATATAGTCAGAAACAAAATTCATTGCTTTTATGTCCAGCCCAACTCTCCTTTAAGGAAGCAATTGCACAGATGTAAATTTGATTTCGCCTTTAATAGTTCTCAAAACTTTTGATGAAGAGATTGGAAACATGACGCTAGCACATAGCAGGTGATCCCTACAAACACGATATATTGCCTTACTACTACCCTCCCACCTCTTTCCCTAGTTGAGCACCTTATTTGTTTTTAAGTACTAAGTAGTCTTATGCTTTAGCAGAAGCTGTGCCTCTTCCTTAGCCCAGCAAAATGAATCAAGTTTAATAAAGCCAGCAAAATGATTTCATCTCCATCTCAGTGGTTTTGAGGTGGGAACGCACTGCAATTTTGACTATGTGTTTAATTCTAATGGGAAGTTTAAGGGGAAATCTCACACTTAGCACTGTTCTGCATCATAGTAGAATGCTGTAAGAAAAAAATGCAAAAATTTTGTTGAACTTTGAGGTAAAAGCTACATATATATGTTTACTGAGATAACCAGAGAAAGTCTTATGGACAAGGGGCTATTAGAGTAAGTTAGAGCAAAGAACACAAAGATGAAATAGTGGAGAAAAGAGAAGCTGAGGCAATAATAAACACAATGAATCCAGTTGAGATATTTAAAAATGTCGACTTCAAAATATTTAATGGTAAAAGGAAAAACAGCAATATCTTGGTATTATCCTTTCAAGTTTCCAATGGAACTTAGTGTTTTAAGTGACATTAATAAGGCCACAAAATAGTAAGCAATAGAGCTGAAACTTGGAACCAAATCTTCATACCACCTTGCACAGTGATGCAGATTGAGTAGGAAGAGACAATGGAGAGGAAGCAAACTTGGCAGCTCTCTCAGAAGCTGCCTTATATAGCTATGCCTAACCCAGGGCCTTGATTATATAGTAGTGGTAGGGAAAGAATGCCAAAGATGACTTTCTGAGATATGGTAATGATGAAAAGGCAAGAGTTGTTGAGAGGGATGGTTTAGTTGGAAGAGTCCAAGATGGTAAGACTGTGTGATATCGCCAAGGAAAGTGACTTAATGAGGGTAGGAATGATAGTACTGGACTCAGTTTTAATGTTTTTTGTCACTTATGTAATAGATACTCATTGTAAAAATAAGAGATATGTATAAAAATTATTAAAAATTGTACTGCCTTATGACCCCATGATTACATTTGGGGGAATTCACCTGAAGAAACCTGAAACACTAATTTGAAAGAACATAATCTCTATCTTGATTGCAGTGCTATTTACAATTTCCAAGATTTGGAAGCAGCCCAAATGTCCATTAGTAGAAGAATGGATAAAACAACTACAGGACACTTACAGAATGGAACACTACTCAGAGCATAGAAAAGAAGAAAATTTAATAATTTACCTTTTGCAACATCATGGATGGACCTGAAGAACATTATGCTAATGTGAAATAAGCCAGTCAGAAAAAGACAAATACCATACAGCTTCATTCATACATGGAATCTAATGAA
The DNA here is from genome assembly GCA_004027475.1 of Anoura caudifer. NCBI lineage: Eukaryota > Metazoa > Chordata > Mammalia > Chiroptera > Phyllostomidae > Anoura > Anoura caudifer. The sequence goes on along the minus strand of PVKU01000470.1, from coordinate 85,761 downwards.
CAAACTGAACTGACAAGCAAAATAGAAACAGATTCATAGGTAGAGAGCAAGATAATAGCTCTCACTGTTGGCATTGCGGGGGTTGTTTAGCAGGTAGAAGAACTGGGCAAAAAGGACAGAAGACGGATGGAGATGAACAGCAGTGTAGTGATTGCAGGGGGAGGGGACATAAGGGAGATAAATGGTAATGGAAAAATACAATAAAATAAATTTTAAAAATTTAAAAAAGATCAAAAAGTTTGTAATACCTCCATTTTAGTCCCACTTAACCCCTCAAAATCAGACATGCTAAGAACAGTGCCTGACAAATACATATTGATTGTAGAAATGAATTGCATCATTGGTAGTATTATTATAACAGCAATTAAGTAGCAGAGCAGAGATTTAAATTCTGCTTTCCCCAAGGATATTTTCTTAGTAAACATGATCTAGCTGAATGAAACGGAAATCCATAGAATAATGAGTTTTGATTTTCTAGGTCCTTGCTTATTTTGTGTATCAAGGATTTCATGTGGACAGCTTATACATCACAAATAATTATAAAATTGATTCGGTCATTCCAAAACAATGTGTAATTTTAATTATAATCAAAATTATAAGAGATTTAATGAACAATTTTGATTCCTTAGTGAGTTTTGGATTACTCCTATGGTTAACTGTTAATTATCTTATGGGGCAACCTAAACTTTTACTCTAATATCTGGAAATGAACAAGTGAGGGGACCAATGGCTTGTGAGAAAAACATTCAAACGCTATCTGCTTCTCTTAGAAACTCTTCATTGTGACCTACATCATGGGAATGTGGCCTTCCTTATGGAAGGTGGTCTGGCCTTGCCAGCTGCTCTTCTCAGGTGCCCTTTTTATTCCATTAAGTGTTCTCAGAAACCCCTTTGATTAGAGCTCAATCTAAAGTTACTTTAAAAAATGTGAATAGATATTCACAAATAAAAGAATGAAGATACCTTGAACTCAGATGCAATAAGATATTGAATTTAGCCTTTCTTAAAGCTCTTTAAAAACATTAGCATCTGTAATCAGTCCTTCCAATTTCTCCACAAACCATATTTAATTATCCTTGATTTACAAGCAAAAAACTAAAATATCAAGGAAATGCATGGCTTGTATGGTCAGACAAATCGTTTTAAGCACAACTTTCAGCATGTATTCTCCTCAGGAGCCCTTGTCGATGCTCCCCCATGATTTTTAAGTCTCACCATTTCTGCCTTTGTAATCTAGTGGTACTCAGCACATGGCTATGAGTCTATGAACTCAAGTCTCTTGATTGCCCCTTCCCTTTATAAGTGCTTTTATTATAAGTGCAATCTTTATCATGCATTTACATTCTGGCATCCATCTTGTCTAGTCTGTCTTCTCTGCTGTTGTACAGAGAATTTCTGATGTAAGAGAACCTGATGATGAGTTTCCCCTCTTGATATCTTCCATTTATTAATAAAGTAGACTTGGTAGGCAGGAAGGTGTCTTCTTCAGATGAATTCTGTGTAACGTTGATCATTGATTATATGGCTAGTAATCTTGTAGGGGTTTTCTTAAATACCTGGTTTTCTTCTATTATCCCATGAAGTTATCCCACATTGTTATTGTTTTACAAAAAAGGATAAATGTCCTTTGTGTCAAATATGGGAACAAGACAGTTTTTCTGACATGAATGTTTAGTATAAGTATTGCATTTTCAGTCTATAAGACTGAATAGATAGTCATATAGATGCCTTCTTTACTCTGACAGAGTCCTTAGCCTATCTGTACAGCTAACTAAACTTAAAAGTATATGTAACCTTTAGAGTTTAAACAGAAATAGGAGTAAACACAGAAAACAGAATGAATTGTGTTGAAAACAGCCACCAGTCAGGCTTAAAATACCAAACTTACTTTATCATAGATACATTCATTTTCTATGTACAACACAATGAGTGGCTTTAACAACAGAAATATATTTGCTCACTATTTTGGAGGCTAGAAGCCCAAGACCAAAGTGTGTGTAGAACTGGTTTCTGAGGCCTCTGCTTGGCTTGCGGATGGCCTTCTCCTTATGTCTTCACCTGGTCTTCCTTGACACGCGTCTGCGTCCTCATCTTCGGTTCTCATGGTAACATAGCGATTGCATAAAGGCCTACCCTAATGATGTCATCCTAGCTTAATTACCTCTTTAAAGGCTCTGTTTCCAAATGTAGTCACATTCTGAGGTACTGGTATTAGGGCTTCAATATATGAATCTTGGGGGACTCAATTCAGCTCATGCCAGCAGAATAAATACTTAATTTAGTAGTGAAATATAGATTTAACTTCATTTCAAGGAATAATTTATACACTGACAAAATCTGGTTGAGTGCCCACTCTTAAGTTTTTAATATAATCATTCTATGGAAAGGAGATATTTCAGAGAAGATAAATTAAGAGAGAAATTGATATAGGAAGAAATAAATTCATGCCAGGAGTTTTCAATAGTGGAAGAATGAAAATACCCTGATCTCCAATGCAAAAAGATGCAGTTTTCTATAGAAACATAATCCTATTTGGCAGAAGACCAAATACAGAGAATGCTTAGAAAGTTACTTGCTTTTGTTCATTTATCCATCTGTCTACATAAACCCCGTGACATTGTTTTCCAAACAGAAGCCTACTAAGGCCAAAAGCACGGTACTTGCCTTGACTGATCAGCGTTCAGCCATTTTCAGTTTAAGAAAAGTTAATAGTACTGGAAAATTCCATTCCTTAAATATAGTTAAACTTGCCTCAAACTAAAAATTTTGATAACCTTGCTCAGTATATACTTTATAGTCTTTTAATATATCTTCTGTTTTATTTTATAGAAATGCAGATAAATTCTTTTTTTTGTTTGTTTCATTCATGTATTCATGGAGTTATTGAAACTATTATGTAGCATTCCAGAATATTTTCAACCTGTTCACTACAGAAAAGAAATAAAGATTTGTTAGCCATGACATATTTTTATATCAGTACATGTTTTAATTTTAATATGCTATATTATGACACTTTTATTTTAATAGAGTAGTTTCTAAAATATTAATATATGTTTTCATTAGTAATATATTTAGAATTTATAGTTCAAATTTTTTAATTCCTGTTTATATTTTTGAACAATTCTTAAGAATATGTGTATGGCTTTTATAATTGATTTTACCTGGCAGGTAAAAGTCATTTTTATTTGAAGACATATACTTTTCAGATCAACAATATTTATCCTATTTTATTTAAATTATTTTTTTACTCAGTGTTTGTATTTTATTTTGCATCAGTTTTATTATACCATATGTTATTTTAGTAGTTTCTTCTTTCTTTGCCTTGGCTTCTGCTGCCAGGTTCACAATGTTGCTTTTCATATCATGCATTAATTTTTCTCCATTTCCAGTTTATTCTTCAATTCCTCCACCTCAGTATCTCTCAGCAAGAACAATTTTGCTCCCCAGAGTGCATTTGGTGGTGTGTGGAGACATTTTTATTCATCTCAGGTGAGGGCATGCTACTGGCACCACTACGTAGGAGAAAAATACTGCTTAAACATAATACAATGGACTGGATTAATAGGCCCACAAAGGTCCAAATTGCCAACAGTGCAAGGTTTGGGAACTCCTTTTCTAACTGGATGTTTAATTGTTTTATTTAGTTATTTATTTTAAATTTAAATATTTTATTGTTTATGCAATTACAGTTGGCCCAGATTTCCCCCCTTGCCCGCTCCCCTTAGCCCACCCTGTACTCCCACAGTCAATCCCTATACAATTGTCCATGTCCGTGGGTCTTTCATGTATGTTCTTCAACTAATCCACTCACCTTCTTTCAAACAGTCCCTCCCTTCTCCACTTTTACAGCTGCCAGTCTGTTCTTTGTTTCTATGCTTCTGATTCTATTTTGTTAATTAGCTTATTTTGTTCATTAGATTCCTCTTGTGAGACCATTTGATATTTGTCTTTCACCAACTGCCTTATTTCACGTAGAATAATAGCCTTCAGCTGCATCCATGCTGTTGCAAAAAGGTGCCTTCTCTCTTTTTTAGTGCTGCATAGTACTCCATTGTGTAAATGTACCATGGCCTTTTTTATCCACTTATTCTTTGATGGGCTCTTGGGCTGTTTCCAAATCTTGGCTATTGTTAATAGCACTGCTATGAATGTAGGGGTGCATGTATTCTTTTGAATTGGTATATCGGGATTCTTAGGATACATTCCCAGCAGTGGAATCACTGGATTAAAAGACAATAGGGCAGTTCCATTTTTAATTTTTTTTAGGAAATTCCATAATGTTTTCACAGTGGCTGCATCAATCTGCATTCCCACCAACAGTGCACTAATGCTCACTTTTCTCCACATTCTTGCCAGCACTTTGTTGTTGTTGTTGTTGATCTATTAATGACAACCATTTGGCAGATATGAAGTGATATCCCATTGTGGGTTTAGTTTGCATCTCTGATGTCTAGTAATGTTGAGCATCTTTTCATATATCTATTGGCCATCCATATGTACTCCTTGGAGAAGTGTCTGTACAGGTCCTTTGCCCATTTTTTAATGTCTTTTGTCTTCCTGGTATTAGTCAAATAAGTTTTTTATATATTTTGGAGATTAAACCCTTGTCCTATGTATTGTTGGCAATTATGTTCTCCCACACAGTCGGTTCCTTTTTGTTTTGATGATGGTTTCTTTAGCTGTGCCAAAACTTTTTAAATATTTAATTGTATTTAATGATCTACCCACTTCAATCATTTTCCTTTTAATCCTAGACTTCATTTTTGCCCAATCTTTTCTTTTGACTCAGATTGAACATGTGTTTTGTGTTTTTTTTTTTAAATAATTTTATGTGCTCTAGGAATGAACCAGCTCTGGCCACCAATGCAGGCAACAAGCTAGGATGAATGAAGGACTGTACAACTGCTTTGCTCCACCTGATATAAGAGCAACACCACCTATCAGGTGTGTCCTCACCCATTGCCAGGGGGATAAACATGTGTTTTCATCTTCTTGAAAATACAAAGTAGATATATTCAAAATTATTCCTGTTACTGTATGTAAATCTTGTCCTTTTAAAAAATATCTATAACTCTCTTGCTGTTTATTTTGATTCACTCATTCTGGCCAAGGACCAGGAATAGAGGACTTGGCGTGGACAGTGGGGGATGGGGGGTTGACTGTGGGAGGGGAAGAGGATGGGGCAAGAGAGGGCAATCAGGAAAAAGGAGGGACAACTGAAACTGAGCAACAATAAAAAATGGTTGGAGGAAATTATATATATATATATATAATATATATTCTATATTCTATATCCTATACAATTTATATTATATAATGCAATGCATATTATATAACATATAAACATATCACATATATTTATTATGTGATATATCTTATTATGTTATTATATAAATACTATATCATATATAATACCATATAATTAATATAATACATTATACAGCATTACACAATGTGTTGTATATTATATATAATGCATATTATATATTATATGCAATGCATTATATAGTATTTATATATAATATATTATGTACATAATGTATTATATATAAATATATAATCATATATAATCATATATTATATATTTTATTTTTATATAGTATATATTATATATATAAAATAAAACATGGGCTCAGTAAGTTAAAGAGAAAAATCACAAGTCCCATTCCTTGTGAAAGAAATTTCCATGATTCATCTGGTCTGATTATTGGATTTGGGGGAAGTTACTGTCCCCAACCATCAACAAAAATATAAAATAAAAACCAATGATTAGTCCAAAACTTTCTCTTATCTTGGGTAATGTTTAGATATATAACACAGAATATGATTAGGGTATGTTTTTGTTATTAAACCTAAATAAGTTTCAAAAGTTAAAGAATATATCTTTTTTTTACTACCATTTGAAGTTTTACTAAACTTTTCTTTATCTTCTGGGGTGGGAGGTTGAGAGATTTTACATCATGCTCTTTTCAGATGTTTCTATGTTAATTGTCTCCACAAATAACTATATCTTCAAGGAAAATAATAGTATATTTACTTTTAAAAAAATACTAGTAAATGCCAGCTTTTTGCTGAGAACCATACATACAGGATTTCTAGATCATTTTCATCAAATTTTCATAATGGCTTTGATCATCCTCAGTTTACAAATTGGGGTCATATCTCTTAATTAACTTATCCAAAACACCCACATAGTATGAGACTTGCTGGAATTATATCTAATTGCCTCAGGATCATGGCTATAGCACAATAATAAATAACTTAATCACTTATACATAGGATCTTTTGTCAGTCCACATGAAACTCTCAGGACTAAATGGAAACTATATGTCAGCCTTCACCCAAGCCCTTTTGCAGACTGTTCAGCAGTGCTGTTTGTAAAATATGGCTTTAAGTGTATGTGGCAATACAAAAACAGGGCTTGAAATTGCTAAATATATTTATTTTTGTGTATATTTCACATTTTAATAGACCAATGATATTAAATATGGCAAACTGAGTTTATGGTTTGATTGTTTTCTGTCTTTTAAAAAATCAGTAATTATATAAAATATCTCCAACAGTCATAGGAACAAGTAGCTCTTCATTCAAATTCTTTGTATTCTGTATCAAAAGTGATGCTTCTTTCAAAGTCACAGAAACTGAAAACATTACTGTCAGCATAAAAAATTACTTCCTTGAGGGGAAAAGGTTCTGGATATTCCTTCTTGAAGATCGTAATGGAATTTTCCTGTCAGGAAAACATTCCAGTGATATTGTCAGGACAAAACCTGTGAAATGACATTTTAGGCTTATTACTATTTTCCTGTCAGAATATTTTATTACTGGCTTCCATTTTCTTTTGTTGGTAATGTAATAGAGATTTGTTTGACAAATTGATTTTAGCTTTGCTACATCTATCACATTTATAGAATACCAAATAAAGAAGAATATATTGATTTACATTTACAGAAGATTTAGGAAGAAAACTCACCGGATTCAGATCATCTCGGTGAAGCCAAGGGCAGTGGAACAACCCTTTTTCCTTCGATCGCTTTAGTGATGCTTCAGTCGCTTAGTCTAGAGGCCATTTCATCAGGTCTATTGGTGTTAACATTCTGGACCTTGATATCCTCAGGAGTCGTACATGTGCTTTTATTGTTTTTATATTTATTTAGCAAATGTACAAAAACCTAAAACCAAACCTTGAAACTAAACAATTCCATTTCATATTAACATTTGTCTCAGTTTGTTTGGGCTGTGTAACAAATTGCCATAGACTGAGAACATTATAAACAAGGCAACTTTATTTCTTACAATTCTGGAGGCTGAGAAGTCCAAGATAAAGGTGTTAATATGTCATGGGCTCATGGAGGCTCTCTCCCTGATTCATAGCTGGTACATTTTTGCTGTGTCTTTCCATAGTGGAAGGGATAGGGATGTCTCTGGAGTCTCTTTATGAGAGCATTGAGAGATGTTCTCAATGAAGAAGAACATCTCATTGAGATGTTCCACCCTCCTTATTTCAGTGACCCCCAAAGGCCCCACATCCCAGAAGCATTATCTTTGGGGGTTAGTATTTTAATATATAAATTTTGGGGTGAGTCTCAAATCCCATACGATAACAATGCCCTGAAATATTCTTGTCAATAGCTCAAAATTAATTGATTCATATTGTTGTTTATTTGATAATGAGATGAACAAAAACATAAGAAATAATTTCACTTGGCATCGGTGCTAGTATCGTGTTGATAATGCTATCATATTGTTGATTGTCTAGAATTCTTTAATTCACTCTGGAAATGGGTTCCAAGTAGGATATTAATATCACTTATTTCAAAATTTTAAACATCCTTCAGAGTTCTGTTACTAACTGGAAATCAATTAAAAATATATTCAGAATGCTAACATATTGTTAAAGACTAAATCTCATTCAAACTATTTTATATATAAAGATTTGTTAAAGCAGCTACTTTTATTATAAGGAAAATATCAAAGATAAATCAGTTAAAAGGAAAAATAAAAATTTTAAGGCTGTCATTTCTGCCAATATTCTTAACACAAAGATCTGGCTACTCTTACTAGGACTTCTATATCATCTGAATTCTATTTCCTTCTTTCCTCCCCTCCCCTCCCCCTTCCCCTCTTCCTTCCTTCCTTCCTTCCTTCCTTCCTTCCTTCCTTCCTTCCTTCCTTCCTTCTTTTCTTTCCCTTTCTTTCTTTCTTTCTTTCTTTCTTTCTTTCTTTCTTTCTTTCTTTCTTTCTTTCTCTTTCTTAGTTTTTCTCTCTCTCATCTCTGTTTCTCTTACTTACTCTTTCTAGTTGTTTTATGCCTCTGGATACTTTTCTTTTTGCTTAATATGTAAAAAAAGTGACTAGTTATCATTAACAGACCTTAAAGTTGTACAAAGTATGTCCTGGCCCTTAAATTATGTTTGGCATCTGCAGTTACTTTTTTATTACCTCAAGTATTTTGATGTCATATATATTTCTCAACCCACCCTTCCAGTAGAAATGGAGTTAATATAATTCTGTGCTTATGAAGAACTTGCCTTATTATTATTTTAACTCTGTTATGTTGCTTGGACATTGAGATTATAAAGATTGTTTATTTTTTCCCAATAAACATTTATAGTCCTCATATTTTATTTATTACTTACACCCACACACTTTTCCTGGCTCACACATATATACTATATATTATATTTACTTATAAATAAATAAATAAATAAATAAATAAATAAATAAATAAAATTTTATTCATTTATTTTTAGAGAAGGTAAGAATGGGAGAAGGAGAAAGAGGAGAAAGATCAATGTGTGGTTGCCTCTCATTCACCCCCTACTGGGGACCTGGCACACAAGCTAGGCATGTGCCCTGACTAAGAATTGAACCAGTGACCCTTTGGTTTGTAGGCCAGCACTCAAACCACTGAACCACACCAGCCAGGGCTGGTTTATATTTTTATATAAACAAGAAAAACTGGTATAAGGGGAAGAGCATTGGTATTTTGACTTAAATATACTTGACTTCGAATATAAGCTACAGTGAATTCTAGTTATCTCCTTAGAAAAATTATTTATATTCCACCAGTTTTTTTTATTTGTAAAATAGTGGTAATATGTTCTTTGGCACCATTATAATTGAGAAGATAAAATAAGATAAAATGCTGAAATAGCAGTTTTTCACTTATTAGCTCAGTGAACTCTGAAAAGATAACAAGTATTTCTGGGCTCATGTTCTCTTTTCTTCCTTCCCCAAATAATTGTTATAAAGATTAACTGAGTTAATATTTGTAATGCACTTAGAACAGTGCCTGGCATATGTAAGTGCTTTGTATGATATAACTAGAGATATTTGATGCCTATGTATAATGCTGTATAAATGCTACTGAGCATGAAGTTTTTAATCTATTGAACATTTAATTGTTATGTTTTTACTTCATATTTTGCTTCTCATTCCTTATTTGGTTCCAGCTTGTCTTTAATCTTTTAATGCTTTTGCTTGGCCAACTGTTTACTGAAATTTGGGTTCCAACTAGACTCTGAGGTCCTGATTATCCACTGGGGCCTGAATACTACCCAATAGATTGGCTCTTGTCATGGTTTTCTCATCCTTCTTTCTTCGACTCTACATTTCATCGCTGTCAGAGTACTATTGCAACATGTCACCTGCCACATTTTACATATCTGAAGAACAGCCCTGGAAATGACTTCTAATGTCTCATTGGAAAGTATACTGCCCAGAGATAAAAGTTGTCACTGGTTCTTATCAATTTTGATATTCCATGGGGCATCTTTTGCCAATTCCAACTACTATTTGGGTATGGAATGTTCCTTGAGAGACTTCTGGTTCTTCTTTGAGTGTTTCTACCTCATTGTCTGCTCAGATGATAGTTCCACAGCCTAGTACTTCCTTTTTCTGTCATTTATCCTGGCCATTCAGAAAAGGGCATTGGAGGATATGCCCCTTTTGGTAGCTGATCAAATCTCATTCTGCCATTGAAGAAGGGAAAAAGCAAGGCATTATAACTTTAAGTCTCAGCATGTTCCAAGAACCACAAAAGGGCAGCATGATATGTAGTAGAAGGAGTGGGCAGAGTGTTATGGTATAAGATCCAAGAGAATGTGATAAGGACAAGGGAACCCTGCAGCCTTTGTAAGACTGCTTGAGAAACCTAGTTTCCAATCCTATGCTTTAGTCATTTGTATAAAATGTTTTGAATGCATGTGTATAAAAATTGAATCAAACAACTAAAATCATTACTCTGAGCTAACTTTGTTTATCAATGGGAACATTTTTTAGCTTGTGGTTAATATCCTAGCAGTGATTCCAGAGGAGGTAACTTCAACTGCTCAGGAAAGTACGAGAGCGCTGCAGGGTGAGCAGAGTGGTCAAAAGAAAATGCATGCCAAAAAGGAGTCTCACAAAAGAGTCACAGCTAACCGAGGAAGGGAAGAGCCATCAAAATCCAAAATATTTGCTGACAGCTTTTTTTCCCTCAAAATTAATTTTTGCATGTACTGTTTTTTTTCCCACAATGTCTTCAGTAAAAATTATCTCACTAGCTACATTTGGTAAGCTGGCCATATGCTACCAACTGATGATCTAGACTCTGAGAAATTTTGTGTGCATATAACTATTTTCAATGTTGAAAATGCTTTTTCACACATTTACCATGAAGTGAGATTCATAACGTTCAAAATACCTTCTAGGCAATAAATCTGCATCTGCTAACATATCCCAGTATTTCCTTTACTTATCAAAACTCTGTTGACCTTCTTAACAGAAATATATGAAAATGAAAGCTGTTATCTTATAAACATGCTGTGACTTAAAACTATACACTGTATGACTTAAAATGATTTACATGAAATAATTATATAATCGTGCAAAAGCCCTCAGCTAGAGACTGGCACATTGCAGATAATTAATAAAGATCACATATAATAATTATTAATATTAAAATTATCAATATTGGTGAACTTAGTCATGGTAGGTCTAGGGTCTTAAAATTGAAGATGAAATATGGGCATGATCTGAATTATGCTACCCTACCCCACACTGTCCTTGCTTGTTGATCTGTCATCCATCTAATATTTCTTGGTAATAAATTGTTTTATGCTATGATTTGACCATAACATTGTAAATGATATTTTCTTCTAATAATTTGTTATTGATTTATTTTGGACTACTCAATTTAGTTTTGGGACAGCTACAAACTACTAAGCATGTCAAACCTTAGTTTTTTGAACCTATGGATAGTTCCAGTTTACTTAACACTGTACAATGCTTAATCATAAAGCATTATCTAGCTCCATTTTTATAATTGTTATACATCAAATAGGAAGTAGATTTTGTAGTGCCTCAACCTTTTTTGTATTGTGTTTTATAAGATTTCTTTTTCCTATTGTGAAATGCATGTTATTTGGACAGGAGAAATGATAAGGTTGTAGCAATGTTTTTGTTCTGGATTAACTATATATTACCATCAATTTTTTTCTTGTGAAATTAGATAGCTTTTCATAATTTTGATTATTAGATAAAATATGGTAACATTTTACTTTGACTTTTTTAAAAAGACTAAATGTTATATTAAATATGCTTTTGAAAACTAAAAATGCCAAGCATTATTATTACATTATCATGAATAAAAAAGGTTCATAAAGATTGAATTATTTATATACATGTTTATTACATGTTTCCAAATAGATTTTATAAAAATAGAATAAATTAACTAAACTTTGTCTACATGTGAGCCTCAATTACTCTAGTTTTTAGAAAGGAATGGTTAAATATAAATGAAAGAGTTAGAAAATGCATTTTGCTATATTTCAATGAATGTGGTGTATACCTCAGCATGCACTTCTGAGCTCTCAGGATTGTGGGTTTGTAAGGGTTCATGGCACTGCCAGTAATGAGTCTGTAGGGATCTTTGGTATAAATGTCCCAATTCTTTTATTATCCTTATGCCTAGTGCATGCTGGGATGCTTAACTGTGTGAAATCAAGCCATGGATTATCCATTTACTGCCACTTGAGCCCAGGGGAAATGAACTTGAAAACAAATAGGCTGTGCTCTTGTAATAAATTGAGACCAAAATGTGTTTGTATTCTAGTGAAAAAAAATGACAAGTTAAATTTATTTAGAATTTGAAAACTTCACTTTTTGCTGAAACACTGCAACTATTTGCTGGCTGGCATTGTGCACAGATACTCAATATACAAATGCTATTTATGTTTTATTACAATGAGTTTTATAATAGATAATGTATAGTTATATTTTTCTTAGTGTATGTTCATGTTTATAAATAAGGATCGATCCTCTTGTAAATATTTTATATTAAACAAGTATTGTTACATAATGAGCTTATCAATTTAGGAAACATTGGGAAACTTGCTCCTGCATAACTTCATAATCTGACTAAATTGTCACTGCTTTGGAATTTTAATGTAATATCTACTTTCTTGTGTTGAATATTGTCACTATACTTTCTACATAACTGAAGATGACTCTGGCAGTGTGCAATAATGTAGTTGCAGTAGCTAAATAGAGTAATGACCAGAAATATTTATCAATTTATTTTAAGTACTATATTAAAATATTACACATGCTCTATTTTTTCTAGTTTAGTAGTACAGAGTTTAGTAGACTAACTTTGTCTAGAGAGAACTAAAGTAGAATAATAAGTTTGACATTCTTGTTAAAAAATTGACTTTTTTATTTAAAAAAGTTAGCATCAAGTGATACCTGATGCTAAATTTAATTCCCTCATTAAAAAAGTGATCATATCACTTTTTATTATGAAGTTAAGCAACAACTAATAGTTAAACTTTCTGAATAAAGTCCTTTCTAAAAGCTATTTGACTTATTCAATAGCTAATTTAAAGCAATTTTTCACGGCAGTTTTTTAGTAAAATATATCTTATTTTCTTGTGCCAAGAACCACAGTCTAGATTACTGAGTGAACTGAGGTACGAAATTTCTTTGTTAATTCTTAACAAAATCTCATAGCTCCTGGGAGCCTGAAAAACTACCTCATGTTACAAAATCTTCAATTATTTAAAAGTTGTACAGACATCAACCTCCAACAGATAAACTTTAGGAATAAGTGAGGTCATAAGTACCCAGGTTTTAAGTACTAGAAAGCTAATTGAAACTTAATACATCGCCCTTATCTAACTTCTTCTGAATTGGAAATATTAACACATTCTGGCATGATGTAGTGTGAATCTTTCATCTCAGGTTAATTATCAGTCACTAATTCTGTGTACCTGGAAATGAGGCAGGTGTCGCTGCCTTGCAGTTGAGGCCAGCACTCCAAAGCTAGGAAACATGGCTCATTAGTATCTGCTGCATTCTGAAAGTAATTGCCATAGGCCTTGCAGAGAGAGGGCAGAATGGTCCAAAATACCAGCTTTTCCTGCTGCTTCCCCTCCCCTTCCTCCTCATTTATTTAGGCAGAGTAGAGAAAATCAGGGAAAAACTTCAGAGGGATAGAGTCTTTATCCTGGGGTATGCATGTTTTTTTTTTTTTGATACTCTACCCATGCTAAAGGATTGTTTACAGTAATCACTTGCAGAATATTGTGATAACTATAAGAATGACAGCTGTATTCTGTGACCTGTTGGGGCAATTGTGTAGGCACAACACTTTTGATCAGCCCTTGAACTTCATCTGCATGGGGCATGGAAAGAGAACTTGAGTGAGTTAACAGGCTGGAAAAAGAGTGAAGAGATCAGCCTCTTCAGAATCAATGGATTTTTATAACATATATTCTAATCGTTAAACAATTCAACTCAACAATATGTATTTCTTTCCCTAGCCACCATCTTGACACCTTGACAGAGATCCTCAATGACTCTGTACCTTTATTCTTCAGAGCAATTACTAACTCTTCTTCAAACACATTTTAAGGTATTTTAAGTTCATTTTCCGTTTGAAGGATTTTTTTGACCTAAAAATATAAGGCCCTGAAAAATACAAAGTATCCTGAATCTATTGTTTTAGGAAGAGAATGAAGTGAGGTATGGAGTGAATGTTTGTAAGAAAGCCTGCAAAATCAACTTTTTAAAAATTCATTGTGACGGAACCAGGCTTCTGGTTAGTGGTCAGTTTCCTTATTTCTTGATGCACAAAGGTTTGTATTGAAAGACTTGACCCCTTTTCAATATGTTGAACTGTGTCAGTAGGGCTCAAAAGTAGATGTTAGTACTCAGAGTTGGCAATGTAATTCCATGGCTAGTTTTACAGGCACCCACATATTGTACTTAAAAATCCACTTTGTTCCATGGACTTCAAATTGATCTGGAGCCAAATAGAATAGAATGGAATTTAGTAAAATATCACAAGTTCTGTATATTTAATGACTGACCACTATCTCAGAAATCTCCCTCAGACAAAATTTATAATAATAATATCAGTGAAGACTCTTACATGTAATATCCCTATGATAAAATTTAAAATGGTATTATTAACAAGTACACTTATTGGTAAACTAGTTATCGTATTGGTATATAATGTATGTAAGAGCAAATATATGTAAAGTAGTTTAATGAATACTGGTGGCTCAAAAATATTCAGTATTTGCTTTCTCTTATTAGTGGATATTAGGCTAAACTCTATCAGTACTAATGGTACATTAAATACAGAATAGTGTTTTTTCTTGTATTGAATTTATTGGGGTGACTTTAGTTAACAAAATTGTGCAGGTTTCAGGTACACAGTTCTACAACACATCATCTGTGGACCGTATTGTGTGTTCATCACTTGATGTCAAGTCATCGCTCATCACCATTTCCCTGCCCCCATCCCGCCTTCCCCTAGCAGTCACCATGCTGTTGAGCATGTCCATGGGATTTCTTTCTTTCTTTTTTTTTTTTTTTTGGCTCAATCCCTCTTCCCCACTGACATCTGTCATCCTGCTCTCTATCTATGAGCATGTCATTATTTTGCTTGTTGGTTTATTTTCTGCATTAGATTCCACATATGAATGAAATCATATGGTATGTCTTCCTCTGATTGGCTTATTTCACTTAGCATAATAACTTGCAGGTCCACACATGCTGTTACAAAGGGTAAGGTTTTCTTTTTTATGGCCAAGTAATATTCCATTGTGAAATGTATCAGGGCTTTAGTAACTTTTGTGTTTTGATGTTGCATTTGTGTGGTAAGTTACTGTACAGGCCATGAAATGAAGTCTCCTGACTTCATTTTAGACTTTGCTGAAAAATTCAAATGTTTCTGATGACTGAATACTAATGGATATTGTGCCAAGCAGTTTTCTATTACAACCAGCTCTACTAATTCCTTAATTTATGTGACACACTGGATTTCATTACCAAATAATCCTAGATACCTTATTTCATGTTTTTCTCCATTTTATACCAGGAAATCAAATTGTTTATAACAGTAATGTTAACACTAATTATTCTAGAAATAATTTTGAGTGAACTTATCCTCAAAATACTATACTTTCTAAGATAGTATATTCAAATATGTCACCAAAAATTAGAAAAAACACTCTACAGGGTCATTTGGGAAGTATCACGTATTTTTATGAAAAAGGTTTTCAACATTTGTCCTGAAGTATAGTAGGGACCAGAGAAGACACAGCACACACATGCACACACACCTGCTTTTGGGGATAAATTAGTGAAAAGATAAAAACACCCTATTTTGAAGCTTAATAAGCAATTAGATCATACTAAGATTGTAAGAATTTTTTCACTAAAGAATCAATTTAACTTTGATTAATTTGAAATTAAATTAAAAACCTGGAAACTTTCCCCTTTGTATTAGACATATTAAAAGGGGTTGTGGAACATAACTAGGTTTTAGATACGGGTGCCATTGAACTATCCATGATACCATCTTCGCCCATGAATATCGCTTCTGGAAATATTTATTTGCATAAGATCATTTGAGAGAGATAAAATTCAGCTCCATGTCTTTTACCTACATTGTTTGAAAATACAATTTGAATATGGCTCCTGCTGAAATTTTATTTACTGAAAATAGCATACCTTTTCAATTTAGGTTTATGGCACTTTCTAAAGTGCCTGCTGTAGTGTGACAACGCCACCTGTGCCACACTCAGGGAGCCTGTCGTATTTCAGCATTTATGACTTTTGTACAGGTTTGTAACTCAGAAGGAAAAATCTCATTATGGCAAAACCTTGACTTGCAATGTTTCTCCCTGGGGGCACATTGTTTTTATTCATTTTTTTGTAAAAGAGATATGTATATGTTTTGAAAGTTAGGGATTTACAACTTTAAAGCAATATAGGTCACTCTTTCCCTTATTCATCTCTACAAAGTTTCACATAGGAAACAGAACCAAAAGAAACATGTTGAAACCATATTAAATATGAGTTAGAGTAAGAAAATGCATTAGATTGCCTAAAATAATATTTGCCATTACTTTCTGATTACTTTTTGCTGGTTATAGAAGAGGTTTCATTTGTTTCTAAAAAATAGTTACATATTCACAGGCCTTCTTTATATAAATATGAATCATTAAATACATCTGAAAATGGATTAAATATTTTCACCAATTTTTAAAAGCATTTACTAGAATTTAAAGAATACATTTGAAAAAACAGCATTGGTTATAAAAACTATGGTTAGCTAAAACCTATTTGGCTGCCTTCAAGTGTGTAATTACACAATACACATTTATTTGCTACTGAGTGCAATGCAGCATGGCGATATGGGCTTTGAAAAAAGCACACATCCCATGTTGCCATAGAGTTTAAAAATTTTGGTCTCATGAATTAAAACAAATGCACCTTTTATCCAAGCCAGTTAAATTTGAAAAAAAAAAAGGTCTATTATTTTTCAGTATATATTCTTTCATGTCTTTTCCTTTAAGTTTCACGTATACTTAATTTTTAATCATTTTTGTATCATGAATTTCCTAAATAAGTTGTGAAATAATATATTAAGTCAGATAAATCATCTCATCTATCAACTACGAATACTACTACAGATAAATATATTTCCTCTAAGTTAAAAGGTGCAGAAGTAGCATTTCCTAATGTGAAATGTATTTCTAAAAACCCTGATTTATGAACACTAACTATGCTACATTTGATTTCTTATATGGCTTCACATTCATATTTGATTATTGATTATATAAAGGAGGGTACTGAAGAAAATGCACAGAAACTAGAGTTTTCTAATTATAAAAAAGAGTGGAATCACATTTTATATACAGTTGATCTTTTATATACAGCATTTCTATTTCATAAAGTTACCGTGAATGAAATTGTTGAGTTGGTGAATGGAGTTCTGAATTAGTGAATACAGAGCTATTGTTCCTGGGGGGGTGGAATACGCAGGTTCCTGAGAGTCTCTCATCATAACATTTTATTAACCAATCAAACTTAAGTTTGCTTTATGCATGTTTCTGTTATAGACACCTGATTTAATATATATTCTTAGAATCATTTGTCACTTTCCAGCTTTCCCATACCTTATCATAAGCTATAGATATTTTAGCACTTTTGGAGCATTCTCATGTAAAGATCAGTGAATTTTTGCCTTTTTTCTCTGGCTGTACCATGTTGTTGACTCATTAACACTGAGCTCAAGAAAGACAATAACTGAGGCCTGCATGGACACCATCCCAAGCGTTCTTTCCAGGAGGCATGTCACATCTCTCTTGTGCTTAGAAACACTAGACATCACTTCAGCACACTACCTTTGAGTGCCATTTTAAACAGTGGATACACTGATTAAAAAAATGCAAAAGATGAGGCATTAAATAAATGGCAAAAAACAGTCATATGTATGAACTAAGAGCTGAAACATGAACACAGCATAGCTGTGAACATGCTCACCAAGGGACTCATATTTTTTGCCTTTCTGTGCATGTCTGTGAAAACCCCTGTAGATTGACTCTGAGGTTTCAAATACATTTTAGCAAGTATCTGAATCCACACATATGGAATCTAAAAATAATGAGAATCAACAATATTTTAAGATTTTTTTGAAATAGATACAACCAACAAAAGTCAGGGACCCATGTCAGCTCCTAGGAAACCTTGAAAGGCTGTTGGCTAATAGTCCCTATAAATCAAATTTCCTTAAAATGACCTGAAATTCACTTACATTGTAGAGAATGGAAACAAAAAAGCAGAAACACAGAAGGACCACATGAAATATTACTTATTTTTGGCATATGCAAAAAGTAGGAAATCAGGACACAGAGAGAGCAAGGCAGTTGATATTTCTAGGTCGAGATTTGTTTAACAGAGATGAAAGTGTGTAGAAATAAGAATGAAAGATGATTTCAATTCACACTGTTAAACAGTAAATAGGGTTATGTGGTTAAACACTTATTGTCTATTATGAGCATCGCAGGCTACATTTTATAGTTTCTCGTGTTTATGTATAACTCTAAATCCTTCAGTTTACAGGGACAAGTATATTAATAGCTGGAATTTGAGCCTGGAGCAAGCTAGACAGTAAAGCCCAAACTCTAATAAAGTTATTGTTTGTGTTGTAAATTTAAAATGAGAGTATGCCGGTACTTAAATAAAATGAATAATTGTCACAGTGTGCCTTTAGTAGTTATCAAGCCATTGAGTGCAAGTTATTTTTAAAAATTCTAATTGCTGTTTTGCTATTATTTATAACCAGAATAGCACTTAATATATAGTGATTTAAAAAGCATAATACAGATGACTTATAAGATAACTTTAAAGTAATTTTAAGTCAAACCAAAAAAAAGGATGTGCATGTACTTCATGACTTTTTTTCTCCAAATTGATAATATAATTTAACGGTAAGAAAGACTCCAGGAAGACAAACAAACTGATTGAAAAATGCACAAGGGGCCTGAACATACACTTCTCCAGGGAGGACATACAGAGGGCCCAGAGACATATGAAAAGATGCTCAGCAACACTAGCTATCAGAGAGATGCAAACTAAAACCACAATGAGATAGCACTTCACACCAGTCAGAATGGCTATCATAACCAAATCAACAAACAAATGCTGGAGAGGATGTGGAGAAAAGGAAACCCTAGTGCACTGCTGGTGGGAATGCAGACTGGTGCAGTCACTGTGGAAAGCACTATGGAATTTCCTCAAAAAATTAAAATTGCAAGTGCCTTTTTGAGCTGCCAATTCCACTGCTGGGATCATTCCCTAAGAATCCTGAAACACCATTTCAAAAGAACCTATGCACCCCATTGCTCATAGCAGTGTTATTTACCATATCCAAGTGTTGGAAACAGCCTAAGTGCCCATCACAGGAGAAAGAAAGAAGGAGCTCCTACCCTTTGCGGCAGCATGGATAGAACTGGACAGCATTATGCTAAGTGAAATAAAGTAGGTGGTGAAAGACAAATACCATATGATCTCACCTATAAGTGGAACTTGTTAAACAAAATGAACAAGTCAGCCAAATTTTAACCAAAGAGATGAAAATAAAGAACAAACTGACAGTAACGAGAGGGAAGGAGAATAATGGGACAAGGAAGAGGACGTGTCATAAAAGAACAACTATACAGGACACTTGGACAGGGTCGACTAGGGGACAGATTGAATGTGGGAGGTTGGGTGGGTAGGATGGAGGAGAGTAATGGGGAAAAATGAGGACAATTCTAATTGCACAACAATAAAAAAGAAAATATCGAGAAATAAGTAATACAATGCTTTAACTTTGACAATTCCTGGTAATAAAAGCAAAGCAAATGATAGGAATTAAACAACAGGAAGATTGTGAATTTTATATCACATATATGCCAAGAGAAAATGGTTCCTATAAATACTGGATGAAAATCCTTTAGTGTATCCATTAAAAGTTTAAGGCCTAGACTTCCATCATTTCTGGCCACCTGTGCTGTTATCTCCTTAGAATGGTGTTATTCTCACTCCTTACCTGGCTAATTTCTTTGTGTACATTCAGGGGTAAGTTTTGTGTTTTTGTTTTTTTTTTTAAGAGATACTATCCTATAATTTTAATCAGAGAAAATAAAACCAAAACATTTATTGCCACCCATCTTTTTCACTTAAAATAATTAGTTATCTTCCTGATTACTGATCTCTGAAAGTTTATATGCTGTTGGTTCTATCACTAGCTTTGAAAGAACCACAGTATGCATTTTATTTATTAATATTTTACTTCACTTTTACTGTGAAGTCTTAGCCCAATTCCACAGCCTTGACCTCTACTCTACAACACCCCTGCCAGATTTTACCTTTTCATTCTAGAACATGCCATTTTGTTTTCTATGTATTTGATTGCGTATTTTTTCCTCACTAAAACATGTATTGTGGAGCATAAATTATACTTCATTATTTTTATTCTTGTTTTCCTGTTTGGACTGTCTGCAATAACACTCATACATAGTATTAAAGATCATGAAGAATTTTTAATTCAGAAAAATTAAGAACTTGCCTTCAATTTTTAATAATAATAAAGTCTATAAGGATAAAATGTTGTCTAAAAAGTTATTATTATTTTCTGCTTTTTCTCTTAATTTTTCCGGTAACAATGTTTATTTTATCCATTGGTTTCTAGGCAACTGTACTTCGAAATACAGGCCATAATACAAGTAGCTGGGTTGTTTTTCCTTGATTGTTCAGTGACTATAAGGACTCAGTGAAGTGGAGAGTAGAATAATTATGCAATCAATCTGGATAAGAAAAGGGAGTGTAGGGAGCAACCACACAATGGTTCTTTCTTCAAGTCATGCAAAATAGCTTTGAAACAAATCTGAAATTTGCTAATTACAGTATAATCTTATTTTTAATTTAAGCTGTATGATTTAGAAGCCAGAGTTTATTTTCAACCCTAGAGCTAAAAAAGTTTCATTGTTATATATTTTAAAGAAAACTTTAAAGGCTTACTGTTACAATCACAATTGATGCAGTGTTGGCACGTTTTCTGGTCTAATTCTTCCCTACATTGACTCCATTAAAATCATTTTTATTAGGATAGTTTTGAAAACTGAAGTACATTCTTCACGGTTCACAAGGTGGAGCATTTGCAATCCCTGTCAAAATATTTTTAAACAAATATTGTTCATTAAATATACATTTATAAGTAGTATACTTGTTGCAGTAGCTTTCAACATAGCTGAGTGAAGGTAAAATGAAAATATATAATCCCATTTTCTTGCCAATATCCAAAGCCTTTTGTCTATTCTGTTTTATACTCAGAACATAAAGTAAAATAAGAAACATTTATTTTCACCATTAAAGACAAAGAAATGATGGAAGAAGAAAATAAGTAATTTTAAAGAGTTATGTTAACAGAACTGAGAGTTTCCACACAAGAACATTTCTTTTTATTTTTCATTTTTTACATTTTTTAAATTTAATATTAATTGTTGTTCGAGTACAATTTTCTGTCTTTTACTCCTATCCTAGCCTACCCACCCAACCCTCCCAACCTCCCTCCCATTTCCACCCCTCCAATTTTTTGTCCATGTGTCCTTTTTATTTGTTCCTGTAAACCCTTCCCCTTTTCCCCTGAAATTCCCCTGAAATTCCCTCCCCTTTCCCCTCTGGTCACTGTCAGCCTGTTCTCTATTTCTGTGTCTTTGGTTATATCTTTTTTGCTTGTTTGTTTGTTTTGTTGATAGGTTCCTGTTAAAGGTGAAACCATATGGTATTTATCTTTCACTGCCTCACTTATTTAGTTTAGCATAATGCTTCCCAGTTCTATCCATGATGTTGCAAAGGGTAGGAGTTCTTTCTTTCTGCTGCATACAATTCCATTGTGTAAATGTATCATAGTTTTTTGATCCATTCATTTACTGATGGGCACCTAGGTTGCTTCCAGCACTTGGCTATTGGAAATTGTGCTGCTATGAACATTGGGGTGCATAGGTTCTTTTGGATTGGTGTTTCAGGGTTTCTAGGATATAATCCCAGCAGTGGAATTGCTGGGTCAAAAGGTAGATCCATTTTTAGTTTTCTGAGAAAATTCCATACTGCTTTCCATAGTGGTTGTAACAGTCTGCAATCCCACCAACAGTGCACTGGGGTTACCTTTTCTTCACATCCTCTCCAACACTTATTGTTTGTTGCTTTATTTATGATGGCCATTCTGACTGGTGTGAAGTGGTGTCTCACTGTGGTTTTAATTTGCATCTCTCTGATAGCTAGCGATATTGAGCATCTTTTCATGTGTCTCAGGATCCTCTGTAAGTCTTCCTTGGAGAAGTGTCTGTTAAGTCTTTTGCCCATTTTTTAATTGGGTTGCTTGTCTCCTTACAGTGAAGTCGTGCAAGTTCTTTATATATTTTGGAGATTAAACCCTTGTCTGAGGTATCATTGGCAAACATGTTTTCCCATACACTTGTGTCTCTTTTTATTTTAATGCTGTTTTCTTTAGCCATGCAGAAGCTTTTTATTTTGATGAGATCTCATTTGTTTTTTCTTTCCTTTATGTCCCTTGCTCTAGGAGACATCAGTAAAAATGTTGCTGTGTGAAATATCTGAGATTTTCCTGCCTATGTTCTCCTCTAGGACTTTAATGGTGTCATGGTTTATATTTAAATCTTCTATCCAACTTGAATCTATTTTTGTGTATGGTGTAAGTTGGTGCTCGAGTTTCATTTTTTTTTTTTTTTTTTGCACATAGCTGTCCAGTTCTCCCAACACCATTCATTGAAGAGGCTACTTTTACTCTATTTTCTGTTGCTGACCCCTTTGTCAAATATTAATTGACCATAGAGACTTGAGTTTATTTCTCAGCTCTCTGTTCTGTTCCATTGGCCCATGTGCCCATTTTTATGCAAGTACCAGGTTGTTCTGATTACAGTGGCCTTGTGATGCAGTTTGGTGTCAGGTATTGTGATCCCTCCTACTTTGCTTTTCTTTCTGAAAATTGCAGCAGCTGCTGGGGGTTGTTAAGTACCAAAAGAAGTTTACAATAAAAATATTTATTACATAAAGTAGGAAAACATATATACTGCCTGGTATCTTAAATAGTTATAAGGTGAAATGTTGTCTGTAAGGCAGGAGGAAGACATTAAATGAAACTATAAGAAGAAGAAAAGGATGAGAAAAAAATCAGCGTGGTGATATTAAAATGCAATTGTTTAAATAAGCATAGATCTAAAAATGACTAAATGGAAACAGAAAAAAATTGTGCAGAATATTTAACATGAACATGGGCTATAAATAAATATAAAAAAGATATCCAACATCAAGAAGGAAAAGGAATAAAAATAATAAAGAAGCATGTGAGATTATAAAGATAATAGACTGACATTACAAACCATGCAAAACACATGATTAGCTAATTTGAATGAAAAAGTAAAAGCACCAATATAAAAAATGCTAGCCTATGAAATACTAACAACATAACATTGTTAAAATAAAAATTAAACATTAAAAAAACCGTTAAAAAGTTAAAGTAGGCAAATTTCAGGCAAATCTTACTAGTAAAATAAATAATAAACAAATAAAAAGTTGGAAAAGCTGAATCCCAAATCAATAAAGTGGGAATACAATAATGTTAATGGAAAGTTTTAAAAGATAATATAATGATTTATTAAATAATTTGAATACATTGATTATTTTTCCAAGGAATTATAAATGACTAAGTAACGACCATACAAAAATTCAAATTTGTCCACATATGTTCCACTAGACTTTTATAACTTTCTTAACTATTTTATTCAAATTGTTAAAGAAACAAAAATACCCTAAAATAGAATGTATTTCCAGTTTTGAATAACAAGGTAATACTATGAAATTTATTTGATATGAGTAAAGTAAAACATTGATATGAAAACAAGACATATAGAAAATTTTTCTATAAGCAACCTTAATATACAAAATGGTTTAATAAAATTTGAATAATTTATGGAATTCAAATACACTCTTGCATATATAGATCAGAAAAGTATAAAAGTAAGACCAATACAAATAGTTTCAATAGATGTCAAATATATTTAAATAAAAATATTTGGTTCTGCTTTTTAATGTTAATATTAGGAAATTAGAAATTTTGGGATTATTTATTATCAAAAATATTATATCTGAAACTAATATAGAATAGCATTGAATGTAAACTTTAACTGAAAATCAGTTTTAAAAGGTTATACATTATAAACTAATGGTTAGGAAGATTAAAATTTATTTGAAAATGTGTTATAGTTTCTTTTCAGCTGTAGGAAATTGTTATCCCAGTTGTAAAATGCAACCTTGATTACCACACAGAATCAAGATTACCATAACCTATTACTCTTTATATAGTAAACCCTTTGTTAAACTGAAAACCTTTGTATGGTTCAATAAACATGTTCTAGGTAAGAATAAATTGCCACTCTTAAATCATAAAAATATATCTATTAATTAAATGTTTAACCTTAGTGGTGAAATACTAAACAATTGTTATAAAATGTCAATAAAAGGTTTAAGGATTATTACATATTATCATATAATAATTATTTAGAAGGTCTGACCAGCATCTTAATAGAAAATAAAGAGAAGTATTTTAATATTAAAGAGAAAATATGGGCACTGAAGATCATATTGTTGTATGATAGAAAATCTTAGAGAAATAATTGAATACCTTTTGGTGTTGAGTAAAGTGACTGGATAAAAGATAATTTTATATATTTTAGATATTTAACTTTATGTGTAGACAATTATAAGATATGGAGACTAGCAATACAAACTTTTAAAATAACAAGATATATAAACATTGTAAAATGTGGACTTCAAAAGAAAAAAGTAATATTTTATATATGTTATAAAATGAAATATATTTACATTCATGAAAAATAATACTGAATCAAAAAATCAGTTAATTTCCATCCAAATTAAAAAATATCTCATTTTTTGTTTTTATGGTTTTGATATTTGAATAGTTTCTTCTTACTCTTCCTTGACTTTTCTTTATTCTTCTTTTCAGGTTGCTAAAATTATTATCAAAGTTGAACTATAGAAATTGCTAATTAGAATCCAAAGGAAATGTAAAAAAATGATAAAAAGTAAAATAATGCTCATGATCCTTCTTATCCTGATTATAAAATTTATATTACAGCTATAACTAATCTTACTAAAATATATTCAGAAAAGTCACAGCAGATGAATCACTGGAAAATCCTAAAAGAGACGAATAACTGTTTAAGGAATGAAGACTTAGTTGAAGATGGCATTTTGAATGTACTTAGAAGTAGCCCTTACAATTTGGTCATGTTTTCAGTACTAATGTGTTCTTGCTTTTTTTTTTTTCAAGTTAAATAAGTATTTGAATGTGAGTTCCAAATAACAAGCTTTAGCACTTAATAAAGGTGTAACTCTGAGTAAATTACATTAATTTTCCAAATCATGATATCTTCATTTATTAAAAATCAAACAGTTGAAGCCACTTGCTAGTCAGTTAAAAGCTCTCAATAAACTGTATTGCTAATAACAGTAGAAGCAGTAGTAATATTAGCATAATGAGTACAGTATAATAGAAGTAGTGCTAGTTGTAAAAGTGGGGAAAGAATCACATTAGTTTTTATTTCCATTAACCTTGGTTCACATTATTTACACATATTTGGTCATGCATTTATTATCTTCAATAACACAATCAAGGCAGTATTTGTGGTACTTGAAAAAAAATGTCCTGGCTCCAAGATTGGGCCCTTACAAAAAAAAAAACACCACAAATGAGTGAAGAGAGTACAATCAGATATTGCAATAAAAACACATTCTGCATTGTGGAAAATGCCCAAATACAAGTGATGTGAGGCAAGTGCAGCTATGGTATATTTTGATTTGATTAAAATGAAATTTTCCCATGAGGCTTTTACAGAGACAATAACTGAGTTGGGCGAATGCATAGCTAGTTAGGTAATATACCTAATGTTTTGATTATCTCATTTTCAGTTGGAAATGCATTTCTATCGTTTCTTCCTAAATTCTTGTGGGAAGGTGTGGTGGCGGTGGAGAACATGGGATGTGTGACTTTGGACATGTTAACTTTCAAAATGTCTTATTGTTATTAGTAAAATGAGGGTAAAAGCAGCAACTACTTCACACAATGTTGTGAGAATTAAAAATATAACAGGATGATTATATAAGGAAAATCTACTTAACAATCTTTATTGTTTCTACTGTGATTAATGAGGTGGTTATTGCTTGTTTTTTAATAGAAGACTCAAACCAATTCAAAGGTGAAAAAAGTGCCTCTTCCATAAATGGTCTTGGCAAAATTGGGTATTTATTTTGGAGTCAATGAACTTCATCTCACCCTTCACATCAGGTTCAAAAATAAAACAGACGGACAACACCAAATTTTTAGTAACATTATGGAACAACTGAGCCCTCAAGTTGGTTTTGAAAAACTGAAGTTTTACCACCATTTTAGAATAAGTTATACTAGTTTCTAATAAAAAAAAGAAGCATAGACCTACATTGGACTTAAGAATTCCACTTTCAGCTCTGACCCCTGTGGCTCAGTGGTTTGGGCCACACACTCGCAAAGCTAAAGGTAGCTGGTTTGACTCCCAGTCACGGCAACTGCCTGGGCTGTGGGTCTGTCCCCAGTTTGGGAGTGTAGGAGAGACAACTGATAGATGTTTCCCCCTCACATCAATGTTCCCCTCCCTCTGTCTTTCCCTTCCTTTCTCTCCAAAAATAAAACAAAATAAAATCTTTAAAAAACAAAATAATTCCACTTCTAGATATATTCTCAGGAGAAATGAAAACATGTTCATGCGAAAACTAGTCCCTAGAAGCACTTAGTAACTTTATTCATAATAGCGCCAAACTGAAAATAGCCTGTTTCCATTAGTATGAAAAAGGCTTAAAAATCTATGGTCTATTTATACAACAAAATATTACTTAGTCATATAGAAAAAGAATTAAACCACTGAGAAATATAATCTAAATGAACCTTAAATTAAATAAAAATGAATAAAGCCAGTCACAACACAGTTGCAGAGCTATAAGTTTATATTTATCAATTTCTAAAGCTTAAAAGACTGGTTTTGAGAGAACATTGTATCATGGTTGCCTTTAGTAGGATGCAATGGGGGGTTTTATTGGAAATAAGCATGAGAGAACTTTCTGGAGAAACATTAATGGTGCGTATCTCAAAAAGGGTTTGGATTACATAGGTAGATGCATATGTCAAAAATCAGTAAATGTACACACATTTCATTGTAAGTAAACTGTATCAAATAAAAAATTTTAAATAAAGACAATTAGTTGTTCATGTGTTAAAATTTTGAGAGAGACTGATTTTCTGTCTGCCAGTAATGTTGAAATTTATGAAAAATTTGAAAGGATTGATGCATGCATAGAAAATAACTACATATATAGATATGTAATAAAACAAGTATATTCAAATATTAATGGCATAATCTATGCAGGAGGTATGCATGTTCACTGAAAAGTTTTAAAAAATTTGCTGGATGCTTGAATCATTCCATAATAATATATTGAAAAAGTTATACATCTTCACTGACATAGTTATTATTTTTCTAGTTATTTACCTAAGAGAAATGAAAACATATGTTCTCAAAACACGCTGTACAGGAATATTTATAGTATCTCTATTTATATTCACCAAGAACTGAAAAAAAAAAAAAACTGCAGTACCCATCAACAGGTGAATGCATAAAAATATTACATTATATTTATACAATGAAATGCCACTGAGCAATGGAAATAACCAGACTGCTTATATGTACAGCAACATAAATGAACATCCAAAATATGATGTTGGGTGGAAAAAAATCTAGCATAAATTAGTATAGTGAATGATTTAATTTACAGGAAGTTTTAAAACAGTCACAATTAACTTAGTGATATAACTCAGTGCAGTAATCCCCTGAGGGGTGGGAGATATTTACCTAGTGATGGAATCTTTCCATACTAGGTATACATTGAATGAAAGTTTGGGTTACATGGGTGTATTTAACAGAAGTGATTTTACTGTACATTTAATATCTGTGCATTTAACCATATTTAGGTTATACTTAAATAAAAATGAAAAGAAGGAATAGCTCTATGCATATATTTTTTTGCTGGAATTTAGAAGGTACAAGACACTCTGACATGCATATAAAGGACAATTTAAAACCATGGTTGTCAAACAGTAACATGCATATTTTATGTCATGTTTTGGAAGATATTTTTGGAGAAAATCAGTCTGATATATTAGCGTTTTTCTATTGTTAAAGAATATGTTCAAAATCTGCTAAGCTCAGTTACGTTGACTTAGAAGGAACATTTAGAATCACTACAGTGTTGATTTAAATAAATTGCTAGATGAAAATAAATTGCAATAAAAATTTTCTATTATGTTAAAGTAATGTAATACATGGGGCAGCTGGTGGCAATTAGAACTGTGTGAGATCCCAAGGTGCCTACTTTGAGGGGAAATGAAGTGTCATTGTCCTATGAACAATGTTTCTTGTATCTTGTATCATCTTCAATAAATATCTGTATTTTTCATTTTGTATGGCAGGATACTCTCTGGATAGACTTCATCTGATATTATAGTTACAAAATTTCTATCTCAGGATTTCAGGGGTCTAACAAACAAAATAATCCTGAAGATTTATATTGTCAATGTCTTCCTATCTCATGAGAGCTAGTCTTCCAGTTGGTGTATGGAAAATCTAGTTTAAATTATTTTTGCTACTACTCATGAAATTCCCATCTCTATTACGATGATATCCTACTCTCATTGAAAAAAAGGTGAGAGAATATTTTGGAAAAACATTCCTTTTTACATCACTTTAGATTGTTGCTTTTCTATGTGTGATTAGATTTATCTTTTTTTTTTTTTTCAGAAAACATTGATACTTTTACAGATCCAGATAAATCAGAAAGCTATTTCCACCCCACATACTGGATGAAACTGTCTTACCCACCTACACAGCAAATAGAAAACATATAGCAAATGAAATGATGGGAGGAGATACAAGTATATGCTGTGATGGAACATGACCAAGTGAATAAGGAGCTCTACAAAGTGTTTCATCTCAGAAAAGCTCTGTCTTAGCAACCAATGACTAATCTGTATATTATAACTGTGAAGGTTCTTATTCTGGTTAACTTATGATAAACTGAGAAACTTGCTAGTTTCCTAGACCTTTTTTGGAAATAATTCACAATTAAATTCTAGAGAATAGTGTTTATGAATTACTAAATCTAATAAAAAAGTATTTGAATTGGGTTACAGGGTAAGTGGATTATTTCCCCCATACATACACACAAACAAAATAATTAACCTACTTATATTGCTGATGCCTGTAGAGTATATTTAAATAAATTTCTTATTTTCTTTAAGCAAATGCTGTAGTCATTGTACTTAATCATAACTTCTTTTATTTACAAAAACACCCAGAATGATAAAAACTTGCAAAGTTTTGATATTTTTATGATATGTAAGAGTAAACAGATTATTTTACTTCTCAATCATGTTTTTATACTTCTGTTCATGTTATTTATTGATTTTTAACACTATGTGTAAATATATTTTGCTTGCAGAGGCTCATTTTTGGTATCATAAACTTCAGCAGATAGTTATATCTTGAAAATAAATGTTAGGTGCATAAGGAAAATTCTGAAAGTTTAATGAACTTCTAGGTATATTGTTATAATGAAAGAGATAAATGTTAATCAATTAAGAGTAGAAGCCAATCCAAAAATAAATTTGTAAGAAGTATTTTTGAAAAATCACTAAGGTGTTGTCGCCCAATGTGAGACAACAGGGAGGCTTCCATCAGGAAACCATGATTGTGCTGAGGCATGATGAATTAAATACCATTACTAGGTAAAGAGAAAAGGACTATAGATGGAGTCTAAAGATACTTATGTGGTAAATTACATAAAATTGAGTGACAGAAGGATATAAATTGAATGACTTGGAGTTTTATTGCTATGTAAACTTAAAGGATAGTAATGCTATTTTTTTCTAACAGGTTACCTTGGAAGAAGTAACATATCAGTGCTGAAAGGTGTAAAGTCAATGAATTTAATATTTACATTTTGGTGGCTTAGATATGTGTTTCAACATCAATTACATATTAAGAGTATTTGGATAATCAAATCTAAAGTCCAAAAGAAGGTGTCTCAGCTGGATATATACACTTGTCACCTGCATATTAAGTACTGACTGATCTAGGTGATAGAAACCATGGAAGGCATACAGAATGTGCTGATAAAAGATACCAACGTGTGTTAAAGAACTTGAAATACTTCATAGTTAGTAGAGGATGAGCATGCATAAAAGACATATACTGAGAAACCACAGGGAAAAGTCCTTCAGAAAAGGGAGGTGTCAATTAAGTTTAAAAAAAGTTTCAAAGAAGTGTCTGGCATGCATAGTTTCAAATGCTTGAGGCTTGTCTGAATGGTAAAATAAGAGGATGATTGCAATTTTGTTATTGGGTGTAACAACATGGAGACTGTAGGTGATCTTCCCAAACATTGCTTTTGTGAAATGACTGAGACAGGTTGAAGTTAGTGTGGTGTCCATGAAAATGCATTTCACAGGCCTGCATCTGTAGGAGCATATTTGACTAGCAGGTCCAGCTGCTGCCCCTTTGGATTCATCATGGTGTTTACCTGAGGCAGTGCTTGCTGGGCCATGCTCCTAGCCAATAACTGAGCATGTCATAGTATTAAGGAAAGCCACCCTAAGGAAGATGTGGGACTTCTCCACCAGGCAGTTTTCATTCAGGGACAGTCCACTGGTCTCATCTCACCTTTCTTAGAACTATGCTACAGTCCATGACACCTCATCTAATCCTCCTTCCTTACCTCTCTCCTTCCGCAGGTGACAGACCCGCATCACAGTCTGAAGACTAATGCCACTGACACTGAAAATGGTCTGAGAAAGAAGGTTCTAAGCTGGGAATGGATCATGCACCCACTGGCAGCTCAGGTGGGCACAATGCTTCAGTGGTGGGTGGGGCACAGATAGACTCTGACACAGCATATGCCCAGTAGGTAAATACTTCATGGGCAATGACACAGGAAAACATCTGTGAGGACAGGAAAGCCTTCACTGGCATGATGATTCAGGCACTGAAATATCAGTGGGAAATATGCCTACAAAGGCATTAGAATTGTCTAATTACTGCTAAGTTGTATTCGTTCTCTGCCAGCTCTGAGAAAAATATTTTGGTACTACTTATGCTGGTAAGTCTGTGCTTGTGGGAAATGAGGAGAGTTATCATTAAATAACCCCTGAGAGGTTAAGATTGTATTCAGAACATCTAGAAGATGGGATTTACTAACTCTGCTCTTGAAACCATACAAATTACTTTTCTAGAGCTAAAAATCAGTTTTCAAAGACAAAAGAACCCAAGAGAGTGTTTAAGAGTATCATTAGGACACTGGTTGATTCTAAAAAAAAAAAAAAAAATTGCTCTAATTTGAGAATGTTGTGTTTTGTACAAACTCTCTTTGCTATTTTATAAATAATAGGGTTTATTTTTTTTCACAGGCTGTGTTTTAGATATCTAGAGTGAGGCAGGGGTATGAAATTGTTAAGGGCAATGTCTTTTTTTTTGCCTACGCATCTTGAAATTGAAAATGAGTCACAAGCATCTTTAACCAAGGTGATACTATCATTTCAGAAATAAATGAATCCATCCCTATTCCTATGGAAGAGAAAACACAGGTCTGGGATAAATATCTAGAAGATGTGATTTAATTTTAAAATAGTAACTCAGAATTCATATGGAAGCATGAATTCAGCCTTTACAAAAAAATTTAATCAAGTGGAACAGAACATTCCAAAACTTGGGAGCATTTGTAAAAGGCTCAGAGTACTATGTTTTTTTTTTTAAATGCTAATGATACAGATAAAATATAAGATTTGTCCAAATTTAGAAGAATTTGTACATATCTTAAACATTCATATTTGTATGAAAATATAAATGTCACTTATGTTATATTTGGGTGTACAAATATGTATTGATGACATCTGTTATGCACGCTCAACCTTTGATAGTCTCTACAAAGTGGCAATTATACAATTGCAATGGACAGAAATATATTATTTTAATGAGAATATTTCCAGAAGTGAAATAAAAATGGGCATGTTTTTGTCCTAAAACCAGATAAAGACACAACAAAGAAAGAAAACTTCAGGCCAATATTGCTGATAAACATAAATGCTAAAATCCTCAACAAAATATTGGCAAACCACATCCAACAATACATTAAAAAGATCATAACCATGACCAAGTGGAATTCATCCCCAGAACACAAGGTTGGTTCAATATTCGCAAATCAGTAAATGTAATACATCACATAAACAAAAGCAAAGACAAAAATCACGTGATCATATCAATAGATGCAGAAAATCATTTGATAATGTACAGCACCCATTTATGATAAAAACACTCAGCAAAGTGGGAATAGAAGGAGTATACCTCAACATAACAAAGGCCATATATGAGAGATGTACAGCTAACATCATACTCAATGGACAAAAACTAAAATCCTCTCCACTAAGATCAGGAGCAAGACAAAGGATGTCCACTTTCATCACTTCTATTCAATATAGTATTGGAAGTCTTAGTCACAGCAATTAGACAAGAAAAGAAAATAAAAGGCATCCAAATCAGAAAGGAAGAAACAAACCTATCATTGATTGCAGATGACATGATAGTATACAAAGAAAATCCTATAGACTTAGCCAAAAAGCTGCTCAACCTAATAAATGAATTTGGCCAAACAGCAGGGTACAAAGTCAATATCCAGAAATCGAAGGCATTTTTGTACACCAACAATGAAACAGCAGAAGCAGAAATCAAGAAAAAAATCCCATTCATTATAGCAAAAAGAAAAATAAAATACCTAGGAATAAACCCAACCAAGGAGGTAAAAGACCTGTATGCAGAAAACTACACAACATTGAAGAAGGAAATTAAGGAAGACACAAACAAATGGAAACATATACAGTGTACATGCATTGGAAGAATCAACATCATCAAAATGTCCATACTACCCAAAGCAATTTACAGATTCAATGCGATACTTATTAAAGTACCAATGGATATTTCACAGACATAGAAAAAACACTTCAAAAATTTATATGGAAACGTAAACGACCCCCAACAGCTGCTGCAATTTTGAGAAAGAAAAGCAAAGTAGGAGGGATCACAATACTTGACACCAAACTGTATTACAAGGCCACTGTAATTAAAACAGCCTGGTACTGGCATAAAAACAGGCATATGGACCAGTGGAACAGAACAGACAGCCCAGAAATAAATCCAAGTCTCTATGTTCAATTAATATTCAACAAAGGGAGCAGCAACAGAAAATACAGTAAAAGAAGCCTCTTCAATGAATGGTGTTGGGAAAACTGGACAGCTATGTGCAAAAAAATGAAACTCGAGCACCAGCTTACACCATA
Source organism: Anoura caudifer (assembly GCA_004027475.1). Classification (NCBI taxonomy): domain Eukaryota; kingdom Metazoa; phylum Chordata; class Mammalia; order Chiroptera; family Phyllostomidae; genus Anoura; species Anoura caudifer. Next base: position 52,427 of record PVKU01000470.1, on the reverse strand, counting down.
CACAAAAATAGATTCAAGTCGGATAGAAGATTTAAATATAAGCCGTGACACCATTAAAATCCTAGAGGAGAACATAGGCAGGAAAATCTAAGATATTTCACACAGCAACATTTTTACTGATATGTCCCCTAAAGCAAGGGACATAAAGGAAAGAATAAATAAATGGGATCTCAACAAAATAAAAAGCTTCTACATGGCTAAAGAAAGCAGCATTAAAATTAAAAGAGAAATGACCATATGGGAAAACATATTTGCCAATGATACCTCAGACAAGGGTTTAATCTCCAAAATATATAAAGAACTTACACGACTCCACTCTAAGAAGACAAGCAACCCAATCAAAAAATGGGTAAAGGACTTGAACAGACACTTCTCCAAGGATGACTTACAGAGAGGATCCAGAGATGCATGAAAAGATGCTCAATATCGCTAGCCATTAGAGAGATGCAAATTAAAACCACAATGAGATACCACTTCACACCAATCAGAATGACTATCATAAACAAAGCAACAACCAATAAGTGTTGGAGAGGATGTGGAGAAAAGGGGACCCCAGAGCACTGTTGGTGGGATTGCAGACTGTTACAGCCACTATGGAAAGCAGTATGGAATTTTCTCAGAAAACTAAAAATGGATCTACCTTTTGACACAACAATCCCAATGCTAGGATTATATCCTAAGAACCCTATGTTCAAAAGAACACCAGGTCAAAAGAACCTATGCACCCCTATGTTCATAGCAGCACAATTTACAATAGCCAAGTGTTGGAAGCAACCTAGGTGCCTATCAGCAAATGAATGGATCAAAAACTATGGTACATTTACACAATGGAATTCTATGCAGCAGAAAGAAACAAGGAGCTCCTACCCTTTGCAACAGCATGGATGGAACTGGAGAGCATCATACTAAGTGAAATAAGCCAGGCAGTGAAAGACAAATACCATATGATTTCATCTTTAACAGGAACCTAATAAACAAAACAAACAAGTAAGCAAAATGTAACCAAAGACACTGAAATTGAGAACAGGCTGACAGTGACCAGAGGGGAGAGGGGAGGAAGTTTCAGGGGAAAAGGGGAAGGGTCTACAGGAACAAGTATAAAGGACACATGGATAAAATCTAGGAGGGGGTGAAAATGGGAGGGATGTGGGGAGGGCTGGGGCAGTGGGCTGGGATGGAAGTAAAAGACAGAAAACTGTACAAGAACAACAATTAAAATAAATTTAAAATAAATAAATAAATAAATAAATAAATAAAGTTAAAAAAGAAATAAATATGTGTTAAGAAAAGAATCATTCAAGAAAATTTTAACTGAAGCATAAATAGTGCATATTAATGTGTGTAAAGGAGGATTCAAAGTGTGCCAAAAAGTGAATTATGAAACCTAAATGTGAGTAGGTACTAACAACACAATCAATAGGCTAGCTCCCTTCACTGTATACCCAACATATGCAAAATGTTTAAATAATTATTATTATCCTAAATATATATAAATTTAACATTTTTGTGAACTCTATAGGTGCTACATAAACCTAAAATGAAGGATCAAAGCTGAATCATATTCACACTTAAAGGCTACCCATTCAAGAGATTTTGTCTTCCCAGCCTTTTCAGAGAAGATAGAACATTAGAAAACTTATTTTCCTTCAAATTTTGGTTACAGTATGTCTCTAGATCAATAAATACAATCAGCTTGTGTTTTGACATGTTTACAGGATAGCTACATTCTAAACCAGACTGCTATTTGTGTTCTGTGTTGTTTGTCCCCTGGTCAAAAACTCGCTTGGTTCTTCCTTTCCATCCATGAAGCCAAATCTAAGATTTATGATTCTCACAAATTTGTATCTTGTATACATATCTCTTTAGTCGTATCTTTCACCAAATATCCCTGTAGATTCTATCCCATGTACCTGTATTGTTCAATATATTAGCAACTATACATAGGCAGCTGATTAACATTAAGTTTAAATTCATTAAAATTGAATTTCCAGTTCCTAGTCACACTAGCTATGTTTTAAGTGTTCAGTAGCCATGTTTCTCTAGCCTTGCCTACCGGGTAAATAAGACACAGAACCTTTTCAAAAATCACAGACACACAAAAGTGATATACAGCTCTGGTATAAATGGTAACATTCAATCATCACTTATCCATTATACTCAGCCATTAACTAATATTTACTGAATCTTTGTTATATATCAGGCACTGTTTTGATCCAGGGATATAATAATGAAGACAATAAGTATGGTGCTTGCTTTCATCAGGATTACACTCTTGAAGTTGAGACAGGCATAGAATATTTATCAACAAAAACTATATGATATATATGATGGGGTGATATACAAAGTGCTAACTAGAGTCTATACCAGAGGAAATGATCCAGACTTTGTGGGAGAGAGTGGTGATAAGGGAATGCTTACATGAAGAAATAATGTTTCCTGAGAAATATGTGTGAGATTATCAGATAGAAAAATGTTGGGGGCTACCACTGTAGAAGGGATCCCAGGGAAGGGGGTGTCAACTTTAGGCATAGAAAGAAAACTATAGTGCAGAAAAAAAAAAAAAAAACTTCGTACATTTAAGGAACAGTCATAGTGCTTCATTGCTAGACTACTTGGGAGGTGTTGGAAGTAGGTTAACAGTGGACAAATGGACTTTGTACAGGCTGATATGGGTCATGACCAAGCCTGACACATAAGACCGTAAAGATGCCCCCCAAAATGAACCTGGTTATTTAACTATGGAGAGTTAAAAATTTCTTCTATGATAATTACATGGAACTTTATATGTTCACATGTATCCCCACCCCACCTCCCTGTGCCTTTATCCTCTCCTACTTGGTGGGCTCTGTGTTCCACATAGAGGGGCTTTGAGGAGACAGACACATCCATGCATACTAGCATGTATCCCTGACACCATGTGTATGAGTCTATTCTCTCTCTTTTCTGGTTGTGTCAGGTTCAGTCAAGGAAATAGAAATCACACCAGCTATTTTAATGGAGAGATTGTAATACAGAGAACTGACTGAACAAGTATTGCACAGAGCTATCCTCTGTAGCTTCCACTAAAACCAAACATGATGCTTAAAGGGGTGCCACACATGTGTCTGATGTGTGCAGCCAGTGAGCAAGATTTGTTGTGGGTGGTGCTGCTCTACTTCGTCACAGAGTAATAGTGATTTAAAACGAACAGGGTGATCATATTTAAATGAAGTCTTACTTGTTTGACCCTTATCATGGCTAAGTGGTGCCAGATTAGAAAATATTAAAATGCATTATCTTGTCACTGAAGACTTATAGATTGGCCTGTTATTTTAGCCAATTTGGTAGATTTCTGTTTGATAACTTTTCAATCAAAGAGCAATATTGGCCTTGCTCACTCCAATAGGAACAAGTTCTCCTAAGTGGTTTACGATGGATTGAGGAGGGAGGACTTAAAAATACCATTTTCTGAGATTGAGAAAACAGACTTGTTTGCTGAGGCACAAAAATTTAGTTTTCAACAAGATAAAAACTAACAAGTGTTTTATATATGACCTTCTATATGGGGAAATCTAGACATTATTTGCATTTACCGATAAGAATGAGCTCAAAGAAAATGTTGTTAATATATTGATAAAGCTATCAGAGTGACTGAGATACCATAGGAAAAAAGTGAAGAGTTTTCCCAAGCATAAGACAACGTTTCTGTAAAATATCAGAATTTGGACGCTGGGACAGGAAAATAGCTTAAGAATGAAGGAGCCACTAGAAAGAGGAAGAATCTTGGACAGTTATGTCATGGAAATCAAGGAAGAAACTTTCAAAAATGCAAAATGTGAAGCAAAATGTCCTCAATAGAAAATGCCGTACTGTTAAGGTACATTCTGAGAAGAATCCACTAGACTTCCCAAGGATGCTATTGATGAACTGTATTGAGCAGTAGAGGATGAACCCATATTTCACTGGTTTAATCGTCAATACCAAATGAAGAGGTAAAGCCAATGAGATAAAAATTGTTTCTTACAGTAACTGCTATTTAAATTATTGGAATACTTTGAATGTTAACGAAAGAGAGAGCTTGGGAAATGCATAGGTGCAGAGGCAAAATTTTAGCAATTTGTACAATTTCATATACTACACTAAGAGTATTAATTCTTAACCTGTGATATTTTTGGAAACCTGCACTCTTTCTTTCTACCAGAAAAATGTTCTGACAATAATAATAAATTCAGCTATTAATTCCTGATTTAGTGGAATTCTTGATGAAGATTATTTTCTTGATGAGATTATTTCTCTCTCTATTAACTAATTGTTTTAGAAGGTAAAGAATTTGAACTCCAAAATGTAGATATTTTTGAAAACATATCTCATAAATTTCCTTTTCATGTTCTAGTGAAAATACCCTAAAGTCAAATTTCGGAATGACATACACTGCACTGTTTTGTTTGAATAGCTTCAAAAGTCTACAGGCAAGAGCCCCACTTTCCCTGCTGTCCCCAACCCTCCAAACACACACTCACACTCACACCCACACCCACACACTGTATCTTAGTGCAGATGGAAAGAGATGAATTCTAGGCTAGTTTATGTGGACACCATCTAGTTCTCAAATGCACCGGAGTGCAATTATGTTTCTTCTTCTTTTACTGAAGTGGTTTAGAGCAATGACCTTGACTTCCAGTTTCAGGTAACCCATTTAAGGGACTGGGAAATCACACTCTGTTCTGACAAAAAAATGAAAAGCTTAGCAGATTGATAAATGAACAAATCTAGGATCCATAAGAGAGAAGTGGACAGAGGTCAAACTGCTATCCTCAAAACTGGAGAGAGATATATGTGAATATGTGCAGGGTACTATGACTTACTTTTCAGCAGGACTCACAAACGGAAAGCTCTGAGGAAAACAGCTAGTGCAGGGAAACCTGAAATGAACCTCTGAATTCCTAGAGGCTCAGTGCAGACAAATCTGAGAGTTAAAAACTCCGAGGGGGACCCAATCATAGGGAGACCCCTACACTTCTGTGTGTTACTTTCAGGAGCTTAACCTGGAGAATTTCAGAGAAAAGTCCCCTGGGGCTTCCGCAAGGGGAGTGGAAAGGAGCCAGTTGATAATACACCAAGAACACTTTGTGTATAACAAGGCCTGCCCTCAGGAGAAACTAATTAATTATAGCTTAATCTCCTAGGGTATTGTCAGAGCCTAACTGACCTGGGAAAAGAAAAATGCTCCCCTCCAGGCATCCTGTCCCACCTAAGAGGAGAGGAGGAGGAAGCTGAAACACTTTGGAAGGCACAGTGTGGGCTCACTGAAGCCTGACACCTAATCACTTCCCCTCCCTGCCAGCCCTCCCTACCCCCTTACTACAAGCCTATTTAAAGCATTTCCTTGTACATTAACCTCCAACTACAGTTTTTTCCTGTCACTTTGGGAACACTGAATAGGATGCTTGACGATTTCATCATTGAAATATGTAGAACATGTGTTAAATTCCTCATGCATATTTATTTTTATTTTTCTAAATCTAAATTGTCTCTTTGGCCCAGTTATATTAGTAAAATACTTACCTAGTGACCATTCATCATTAGGAGAAATAGGGGCTTCCCTGATGGCATAAAAATGAGCCCATAGCAGGTAATGAAGAACCTCCCTTGCTGCCAAGAGCTGGTTTCACTATGGTTTCCTGGCACGTGACCAGGACAAGATACTGACTGAGGTGCCAGACACAGAGGTGCTAAATGGACTCCAAAAAGGACACACTAAATATGAGGGCGAGAGAAAAGATTGGTGCCTGGGAGCAATCCTGTAGGGGTAAAGTAAGCATCTAGGATTAATGAGATGACAAATGTGACAACCTCTGTGGTAACAAGATATATTGCATTCAAATATCCAAATTATATAAATTGCTTTGACTTTCTATCTTTCAGACACCACAGATCAAAGCTTAATTGAATATAAATGAAAAACATTAAATTATGTCATGTTGCTAAAAAATATTTGGAATGTATAAGACTGCAACAGTTGCTTTTGTTTTTCAATTTCAGATAATTTGAAGAAGAGTCAGTGTAATGTATGTGCTTCACCCAATCCTAATCAGAGTTCTTTAAGACTGTATGATAAATGTGTTGTTCCACATAAAAACATAAAAATAAATTAAGCCAATATACATAAAAATCTAGGTAATTTTTTAATTGCTGTGAAACATCAATTATTTCTGGGAGCACAGAAGTCTTTTAACATAATTCTCAAATCTCTCAATGGCTTATACTCATCCTGATCGGTGGACTCTAAGAAAATAAAATTATTTAAATAGTTATTTCCCTGAATACTTAGAAGTTTCATCATGAACTTTCACTTCTGATAGAGCAAAAACAATTTTATATAGTATACAATTAAGCCAAAAAGTAACGTTTAAAAGATCTCATCTTTTAACACCTCAGACATTGGGTTTTGTTTCCCAATTTACCCTTTAACTTGAGGGTGTGTTACTTCTCTGAGGGTTGAAGTTTTAGGAAGGGTATTGATTTTAGTCCTATCCACCTCTCTTCACCCCTGGCACTGGCCTGAGACTGATATATTTCAGAGTTTTGTTCCCCACATCTCCTGGCTGCTGAGACGAATACTAGCACTCTAGTTTCTGCTTTCCACTATAGTTTAAATTACATTTATATAACAAATACAAAGCAAGTAAATTTTAAAATTATATTTACATAATAAATATAATTTAAGCAAATATATTTTAAATACATAAATTAAATAGATTTATATAATAAATATAATTTAAACTATAGTGCACATTTTATATGTAGTGAGCCATTGGGGTTTCACCTAAATTCTCATGAAGTTGGCAGTGCCCTTTAACATATGTTTATGGCAACAACATGGATGGGCCTTGGGAATATCATGCTTAACAAAATAAGTCAGACAAAAAATGTTAAGAACTGTATGATTTCACTTATGTGTGAGATATAAAACTGAAAGCAACAAATGAACAAAGAAGAAGAACAAACAAAATCTCGTAGGACAGCAGTATGGTGGTTACCAGAGTGGGTAATACAGGGTAAGGGGGGTAAAATAAGTGGTGACAGAAGGTGATTTGATTTTGGGTGGAAGGCACACAGTGCACTATACAGGTGATATATCATAGAAATGTACATTTGAAACTTATGTAATCTTATTAACCACTGTCCCCCAATAAATTTAATAAAATATTTTAAAAATATTTGGAAATATAAACACTATTTAGATATTTTACAGTGGGAGGAATTTCAAAATGTTTATTTACCATGTTGCCAGAAAAAAATTTTTCTCATCAGCTGTTTTTAATCATTTTTGTTTTCTACCTTTATAGAACACCAGAGCTATACCCTAGGCAACTTTGGTGAGAAACTTATGATTAAACTGACATTCCAAGCGGGCTTCTAGAATATGACTTTATTTTTTAGACATCTTGCGTTAATAACAAATTAATACCTTGTGTTTTAGGAGGCCTTGGCCATTCACATGAAGATAAGCACTATTGAAAAAAGAGAAAAAGGTATTTGTTCTAAAATACCTTACATATTTATTCATTCATTCATTCATTAAGATTTTATTTATTTATTTATTTTTAGGGAAGGGAATGGAGGGAGAAAGGGAGAGAAACGTCAATGTGTACTTGTCTCTTGATCACCCCCTACTGGGGACCTGGCCTGCAACCCAGGCATGTACCCTAACTGGGAATCCAACCAGAGACACTTTGATTTATAGGCTGGTGCTCAATCCACTGAGCCACACCAGCCAGGGCTCAAATACCTTATATATTTATATATGCATTCGGTTCTTCATCAGCTCTTAGCCATCTCCCTTTCCCTTTCCCTTTTTAAATTCAGGAAAACTTAATAGTATGTTTTCTTCTACATACCTCACACGCTGGCTGATTACCTTGGGCCATGGTGCCACATCATGAACTCAATTTTATTCTCTGTTTTTGACATATTGGGCAGTAGTCATGTTGTCTTTGGTGACAGAAGTCCATATTGTTAAGCTCATGTATTATATTTGTTCTTCCACCAAGGCAAATTTGTTCATGAACACAAGGGGCAATGACAGGAATGTCTAGGGAATATGCTGACTGATATTCACACAAGAGTTTATCCTACTCACTTTATTATGAAAGTACTCCTTTTCTGAAGTCACCGCTTGGTGAACATTTACATGGGGAACCAATATCTTCATGTTTTATGCCCTTTATGAGATTCCTGTCTACACACCTCTCCCCTAAATCTGGTTGTCACTAATTTTGCAATCTTGTTCATTCAAGTTCCTTGCCATCCAGCCAAACCTTGCTCCACAGGACAAAAATTGGCATATTATAATACATGTGGCAGTTTCTCTTTCTAAGCAAAATGAACAACCAGGTGCACTGGTTGAAGTTCTGCCCACTGGAAAAAGTTCTCTTAACCACCATCCTCTATAATGGCCCAGAATCAGGCTGTAATGTTGCAGCCGTCTACTTTCTGGTGGTGGCTGCTGATTGTGCAGAGCCATCTGTAAGTCAGGTCTAGGTCTTTTCTTCCTCTATCATGTGATTGTAAGGAGTTCCCTATGATTTCATATGTGCCAGCTGGAGGAGAGAAAGCATTGTAATAGGAGTTGGGATCATGGGCAATTGAGTCACTTCTTCACGTAACTTACTTGTGATTTTAGGTCTTATTAAGACCCTGTTTTATCTATCTATCTATCTATCTATCTATCTATCTATCTATCTACCTACCTATATGTATCTATCTATCTAGAAATGCACACACACATATACACATATACACATTTTACATATATATGTAAACTGGATCACATGGTTATGGAGGCAGAAATGTCCCAAGATCTGCAGTTGGCAAGCCAAAAACTGAGCAAAGCCAATGGTGTAGTAGTACTATTCCGAGTCCCAAGTTCTCTGATCCAGAACCAATGGCATAAAATCTAGTCTGGAAGCCTGTAGACTAGAAAACCAAATAGAGCTGATTTTTCACTTTGAGTCCAAAAGCTGGAAATGACCAATATTCCCATTCCAGCAGTCAAGCAGGAGGAATTTTTCTTATTCACCCTTTTTGTCCTATTCAGGTTTTAAGCAGATTGGATGAGACTTTCCCACATTAGAGAGGACAGTCTGCTTTCCTTGGCCTGCCAATACAAATGTCAATCTCATCTTTGTACAGTGTCATAGACACACTTAGAATAATGTTTGACCTTGGGACCCAGACAGGGTGATTTAAAGTTTACAATCAGAGCCTTGTTTCAGGGTTTCATGCAAAGGTGTGGTATGATTTACGTATGCTAAAAAAATAAACACTCTATTGATACAATGAGAATGACTGAAATGTGTGGATAGAAATAGGAAGTTCTTTTAGGAGGGCAGTAAATCCAGGGAAAAATTCAGGGATGGCAGCTGTGGAGCAGATTAGAAGTAATAAATATCTGAATAGATTTCTAATTCAGAGATTACAGAATTTGGATATGTGTTAAAAAAGTACTAAAGAGGCCAAAACCAATGTCAAGGTTTTGTGTTTAAAAAAAAATTGGAAGAAAGGAGTTGACATGATCTGATTTGCTCTACTAAGTTGGTAAACAGATTTAGGTGAGAAAGAGAGCAGTTTGCATCTGACACCTTAATAGGAAATGCCTATTAGACATTTAAGCTCTTATTTATTTACTGAGTCTTATGTTAATAGTAGATTAAATTCTGACTCTTCCATGAACTCTGACAATTTTCATAGACAATCAAGAGAAAAAGACCCGAAGGGATAACGTATAACTACACTTACATAGTTGAAACTTATGACACATCTTCAGAATAGCTCCATCTGGGCATTTATAAATCAATCTACACTTTTGAGAATTCAGTCTGACTTTATACACCCTGGACAACACACCACTGTTTCCTGAGCACCCAGCTATGTGCTGGGAAGCAGAATGATGAGAACATAGACAAGAAACTTTTCAATGGGCCAATCTCTCTATGAGTTTGTTCCAAACTAACTTTTCAGACTCATTATTTATTGCCTTCTGTTAGTTCAGTTACTTCTGCTTGCTTATGTCTTTTTTTCTACCTCATATTTTTGCCTGTGCTTATTTTTTAGGTAATGAAGCTCTGAATGAAGCTTCTAATGAAGCTCATTTTCCAATATTAAAGTCCTGAAATAACTAAATAAATTACCTGAGATACCTGAAATAACTTAAACAATTACTCTTTCTTCCGTTGTATTTTTAAGGGTCAAAATGAATTATGGTAGTTCCCTACATGAGAGCTTCCATAAGGCTATCAGCTGATTTCTTAACGGAAATACTTCAGGCCAGAGAGACTGGCATGATATATTCAAAGTAATGAAAAGCTAGAACTTACAACCAAGACTACTCTAGCCAGCAAGGCTATCATTTACAGTTGAAGGTGATAACAAGAGCTTCCCAGACCAAATAGAAAAGCTAAAGGAGTTCATTACTTTCTAAACAGTATTGCAAGAAATGTTAAAGGGCCTGCTTTAAGAAGAAGAAAGAAGAAAATATATAGAGAGAGGACATAGGAAAAAAAGAATAAAATTGGGGGCAAAAAAGTACCTATCAAGAGTAACATATTATCTTTTCCATAAAAGTAGAATCCAAATATGTGGATCTCAATTGATAATTTGTGAAAATATAGGTTTACGAAGGCTAAAATGCAGTTATATTTTTGTGGACTACTTATCATGTGAACAGGCTGGATTAAGGATATTCAAAGAAAAGCATTGTTTTAGTTACTGCAAAACGGTTGGTTAGAGTTCCAGGGAATTCCCTCCCAACAGCCAAGATGGGGGCAGGGAGAGGTTCTTGCACTGAGCACACAGAAGCTAGAAATAAGGGATAGGATCTGAGTGTGTGAAATGCTAGCAAGATAATTGGAAAAAGAAAATAATCCCATTCCCCTTTCCAGTACCAGATTGTGAGTGGGGCTAAGGGAAGGCAGGCACTTGAGCCAGAGAATTCAAAATGGTTCATGGGAAGGTGCTAGACCAAAGAGGCTTGTCAGTTTAGACTGGGGAAGGAAAGCATTGGCTGGGAGGTGGACCCATCTAAAGTGAGCTAAAGTTTGGGAAGTTGATCCATCATTTGGAGAAGACACTTGGTCTACCATGAGCCCAAACTAATATCATCTGATGTCAACAAAGAAAGTTCTTTCTTGTCCACCTGGTGATGCTCTCTAGCCAATGCATTCCCTCACTCCCTGCCCTGGGAGCATGTGACCATGGGGCCCAATCAGCCCCATGGTCCATGGCCATGTAGTCTCCAATGCAGGCTCCAGGAGGGAGCCTGAAAGGTACAGCAGCTGGGAACAATTTTGAGCTACTTGGATGGGGAATAAGACCACTTAGTGGCTGTTTGCAGGTTCCAAAGAACGGTACTTTAAAATGGAGATAGAAACCTGGATGCTGGCTTTTGTCTTGGCCTTGCTGAGGATGGTTGGACTTTTTCTGTGGCAGAAAGAGGAGATGGTCTTTCAGATGGGAGCCCACCATTTTCCCAGGTTGTGCAGCACCTGAATAAAACCTCTTTCTTTTGGCCAGTACCTGCCTCACAAGTTTGGCTTTTGTGGCAGCAGGTGGCCAAACTTCTGTTTTGTTCTGTTACATTTCAACTTGAAACCCCCCAGAGAATCAGTTTGAGATCCAAAATAGTTTTCTGATGACTTTGACCCTGTCAATCATATTTCTAGAAAGAACAAAGACTCTGAAAAGGGCTTCCAAACTCTTTTGTGAAAAAAGATTACTCCAATAATTGGTTTGCAGTAATCTACATTTTCAGACCTATAAATAAATCCTGTATGAAGAAAAATGAAATTGGTTTTCCATTAAATAAATTAAGAATATCAAAATATATTTCTCAACAAGTAAGTAAAATATATATATAATTCAGTGAAATGAAACAACTTGGATTACAAATTCAGTCTTTAAGTAAAAGAATGCACTTGTTTGACTCGTCTAAGAAGTAAAATAAAATCACAAAAAATAATTTTGTTGTGTATCATTTCCCTAAATATTGATCAAGGGTTTACACATACAATTTTGCAGTCTCTTTTTAAAGTTTTTCTGAATGCATTTACTCCAGTGGTTTTTTCACATACCTTCTATTGATAAAATAAAACTCATTATAAAATCATCATTGACTTGAAGATGATGACAAGTGTACATAAATCCTTGATATCATTATGGGACTATATTTCATGCTGAGCTAATGGCAGAATAATTCAGAGTGTATTTTCATAATTATGTAATTAAATACCTGATTATCTGAGACACACTGTGTTCTGTGAAAAATCCATGAATTTATTGTTGAAGTTAAAATGTAGGATTATTTTTAGAGTTTTTGTCTGTTTTCCTTTCTTTATCTCTTACTGCTCCTTTCATTTGGCTTAGAGTTTGTTTGTTTTTTTCTCAGATGCATACTCCTTTCCTATTACTCATCTGTGTCCGTCCTTTTTGTTCTGTCTAAGTACAACCTTAGTCGTCATAAAAAATCACAGACTCTTCTTTTACAACTACATTTAATGTGTACTCATCCTTCCTCATTGTCACAGTCAAATGCATGTCATTCCCACTTATCTAGAAATCATTTAACTAACCATCAAAAACTAAGACAACATCAAAAATACAATATAAAAATGAGGTACCAAGATATATCCTGACATCTACCAATCAACCATATCAGTAATCTAAGAGCCACAAGAAGCACTAGGGTATCCAACACCACCCAAAGGGTTGAATTTGGAATTCCTCTTCTCAAATGAGTGCTCAATTTTAGTCATTTGGATTCCAGTTTTCCTTAAGAATATTTCTTTTCAGTTATTCTTAGAACTCATTCATCACCTTTGTTATGAATTGACTTGTGTGCTTGCAGTGAGATATATTGAGATACTAACCTTCATACTTGTGAATGTAATCTTATTTGGAAATAAACTCTTTGCAGGTACTATCAAGTTAAAATGAGGCCAATAGGTTGGGTCTTAATCCAATATGGCATGCGTCCTTATAAGATTAGGCATATTAAGGCACAAATATATAAAAAGAGGAGAATGCCATGTGAGGACATATGCAGAAGGAAGTTGGTCATGTTAAAACAAAGCATATACTGGAGTTGTATTGCCACAGTATAAGAAAGAATTGAGGCTACAAAAAATTGGAATAGGCAAGGGAGTTTTCTCCCCTACCGGTTTCATAGGAAGAATGGACCAACCAGACCTTGATTCTGGACCTCTAGCCTTCAGAACTGTGATACAACATATTTCTGTTGCTTTAAGTCACCTAATTTGTAGTACTTTGTCACAAGGGCCATAGGAACCTAAATTACCTTGACTTCAGTCATGCAATATGCACAGTTCTATTAATATACACTTTATCTCAAACTTGACAACTGTCTTCATCTGTTTGGGCTGCTATAACAAAAATGCCATTGACTTAAACAGCAAATTTTTATTTCTCACAGACCTGGAGACTAACAAGTTCAAGCTCAAGTTTCTGGTATATCTGGTGAAGGCAGTCTTCCTGGTTTGCAGATGGCTATCTCCTATTGTGTCTAAAGGCAGAGAGGAGAGGGATAGATAAAGTTCTTATTTTTCTGTTAATTAAGGTACTAATCCCATTCACGAGAGCTTCACTCTCATGACCTAATTACCTCCCAAAGGCCACACATCTTAATACCTCCACTGAAGGTTAGTCTTTTAATATATGTAAATTTAAGGAGGGGTAATAAACATGAGGTTTATAACACCCACATTTCAACTTATTTAGTGGTTTTGTTTTTTCCATTATAGGTGCATTGATAATAGTGTACAACAGTTCAAAAGATGTCATAGCTCTTATATCATGAGTATGGATATAAAAAGTTCATTCTTTGAAGCTCATGAATTTCATTCTTAGATCGACCTTCATGTCCTCATTATCACTCTACTTTATTTTCATATCTAACTCAAAGAAAATTAGTTCTTCTGATTCCCCTGTTCCATAGATGATTAGAAGCAGCAAATTGAGTGGGAAGGAAGGGATTCAAGAAATACCATCAGAATAGAAATTATTACAGAGCAATAAAGTGGTAAGTTTAAAACCTGCCTTAGAATGTAAATTCTATTTCTAATAACCTTCTGGAAGTTGGAAATTTAAAAAAATCAAAACCCGCTTTTCCTCATTTGTTAAATGAAAAAACCCTAGTACCAATATTATTATAAATAATGATGTAACATTTGACAAGTACCCAGCTAAGAAACACAGTAAGAACTGCCGTCAATAAAATTTTTCCTCCTTTTACTTTATAGGATATACAAGTCTAAAATCACCAACTGTAAGAGAGAGTCTTTACTTAATTATTATTTAGTGCTATAATTGGTGAGCATGGATTTGCCATTGAATCTTCAATAAAATGTTTAAATTATGATAACAATTAGCAAGAATTAATGTGATTCCTTTTAGAATTTGTATTAGATATATATCGCTGTTGCAGTGAGTTACCACAAATATAGTGGCTTAGAAGAAAACACATCTATTACTTTATCATTTGGCAAATCAGAGATTTGACCCAAGTTTCTCTAGGCTAAGGTCAAAATGTCAACAGATCTATGTTCCTTTCTGGAGTCTCTAGGGGTCAATTTATTTTCTCATCTTTTCCAGCTTCTAGAGGCAGCCTATATATTTTGGCTTATGTCACCGCTCTTACATCACCAAGACCAGCAACATAAATTCTTCACTTTTCTTCTATAGTTACATCATTTCCTCTGACTATAACCAGGAATGATTCCACTCCTATGAACTCATGTGATTAGTTTAATCTATCCTGGATTATCTAGAATGATCTTCTTCTTTCAAGACCCTTGATTTTAATGACATCTTGAAAGTCCCTTTTGCTATATAAGATAACAGATTCCCAGGTCCCTAGATTAGGACTTGGGCATCTTTCGAGGAGGAAAGGCTGGTGGTAACAATTATTCTGCCTAAAACAGAACCGTTTTCTTAATCCCTTAATTTAGTTTCTTCAGTTACCTTGTTTATTCTCTATACAAAATGGCTAATTTTCAGAAATTATGAATAAATAAAATTGAATACTGTTTTTGAAATATGTTTAATAATTAGTATAATCTCTGACATCCATTATATTCATTGGAGTACATTGGACTCATCAATATCCTACCATTCATGTTAGTGAATCTCTCTTAAATATTATACACATGAAATAAACATTAATTACTTCTATTAGGCTATTTTCTATTTGTAGTATCCAGTGACTATAGTTTTTTTTTTATTTGCTTCTTGGCCTAATTCTAAATACCTGTTTCTTAAATAGGAATTTGTGAAATATGTATTACAAATGTCAGGGTCTCAAAATAAAAAATAAAAATAAGAAATAAAAAGTTTTTTGAATCAGCATACTATATGTTTTCAAATTTTGCTGTCTTATTTAGGAAAAGGGAATTGCATTGTCATTTTTCATACATTTTCAGGGTTCTAAATATATTAACCTACTAAAGATTTACACATTGGCGATAACTGTTATGTATTTGTACTGTAAGTGCTTTGCAAATGTAAAAGGATCACTAGAATCTAGTTATAATTAGTACAGTATTTTTTAATTAAAGCCTTAATGGATGCTAAGAGATAGACATAAAGAAACTGAGTTCTACAAGTATTAGATTACTTCAACATAACCATAAAGCTACATGCTAAACTAAATTTAATTCTACTGTGAACTTATTAAAAAACTTATGGGAAGATACCATACACTGAGACCGGCCTGGTATCAAAGTGTAAGAATGAATTTACTTATCAATCAATACTTCTTTCATGCCAGGAATTGTACTAACTGCTACAAGTAGAGTGGAAACTGAAAAATGACTTTCCAATGTCCTTCAGAGTTTGAAATAGAGCTAAACAAAATGTTCATTCCACAAATGTGCCATTTCCCCTTCACAAACCTTCTACCATTTCCAGTTTCAATTGCTGCCCAAGCTATCCATTTTTCCTAAACAAACTTGCTGTCCTTAAATGACAATAATTCACCTTGTTTGAGAGTTAACTTAAGCTTTCATTACTAAATACCTTTTTTGTATAATTCTACTGTAATTGGAAAAGATAGAAAATTCAAAAACTTAATGAAAGATCCAAAATGTATGATTTCCAGCAAGAGAGAAGATAGTTGGTATAAAAAGCCTATAAAGTAATGCAAAAAACCCTATTCCAAGTGTATTCAGTACCACTTACCTTGAGAAGGTGTTTATTCAACTGTGTAATGAATTTATTATTATTAAAAGGAATTATGAGTAAATAAAATGCATCTGTAATATTTATACTAATTTCAATTTTTCCAATGCTGTCAGTTCCCTCTTAGAAACTATGTCTCATTTAAATAAAGGAAAATAAAGAAATATGTTTCTTATTTGTTGACCTCACCAAATTGGGAGAACCCTCCCACCATCACCACCACTGTTACCAAGGAGATAAATATGAATGACTCATTTTGTGAAAGTAAATAGAGTTGAGAGTCTAATATTGTGTATGAATTGACAGCTGTTCCCTAGTGACTCATTTTTGTAAATTAAAAACAAATCACTCACTGGTAATTGTATTTACACACTGTCTTTGGAGAAGCTAGAGATTTTACTTCTTCCTTCTTCAGTTTTTTCCCCAAAGGTTAAGATAAAAGAATTATAATGACAACTATTGTCTCAGAATGTTACAAATAAAAGCCTTTGAACACATTGGTTATTTCTGATAAATATTGCCAAGTATAATGTGCTATTTTTATTATACATGGATCACAGTATGTGTAACTTTAAAACCGAGAAATGTTCAATGTTGTTTTGAACAGAACCCGTATTTGATTAGAAAGCAGGCATGCATTTGGAAGCTTCAAAACTGAAATGTCAGGTAGTTACAGTATATTTAGTTGTGGCATAAATGCAAAAAGGAAAAATGTGCATTCCATTTACCACTACTCACTGCCTGTTCTATTTTTTAATGCATTAAAATTATTTTTGGAGTAAAGTGTCCATTTGAATGATTACTACGCTTTAAACAATTTAAAAAATGTGAAGTGGTGGCCATTCTTTATGCTGTTGAAGTTCTGAGCTAAGTCTGATGTCTTAACTGCTCTCAAGCAGCAGAGAAAGTGACCACAGGGAATAACACAAATCATAGGAGAACACAAAGCTTAAAATTGCTGCTTTTTAAATTGTTTGTTTTTCCTTTTCTTTAAAGTAATTTTTGCTGTATTTATACTGCGAAGTTAAGGAATGCTCTCCTTCATTCAACACATATTTACTGAGACATCCCATGAAACCCTTCTTTTTGGTGTGCCCACAAATCATCACTTGGTTATAGTACATCTTAAAATGCTGTATGGTTCACTGAAGAGTCAGCTTGCAGACAACTGTACTTGAACAATGATAAAATAATTTTAAAAGACACACTCTTGACTCTTTTTATGATAAGCATTTATAGTAGTTGATTTTCATTTTATGAGCTGAGTATAAAAAATTTTATGCTTACTTCCAAATTTTCTAGAATTGACAACTATAACTGAAACCATATAAAGATATCATATTTGCAAAAACAAATTTGAATTTCTTCTTTATTTTTTTAAGTTGTTAGATCCTCTGAGACAAACTAACAAACCAATAACCACTTTTATGAATTAAAATGGCTATGCTCTTTTTAAGAAGGTCATTGAAACCAACCCTCTAACCAATATTTCAAACTTTGATTTTAGATGTTGTTTTAAAGGAAAAATGCCAAAGATGGAAGTAACTGTTTTATTACTGAAAGCGATTACTGAAAGCGATCTATATACTTAAACAGTATATAAATCTCATTATACTATAACATTGTACTCATTCACTTATGAATACTAAGAGTCTATTTTTTCTATTAACCATCATTACTGTACAACTACATTTGGAAAAATAACACTTGGTGACACTATGATGACATGTGAGCTGATGTCAATTGCAGAAAAGAAAAAGATCTCATAGCTTTTCAATTACAAAATTCTCATTATGGTTAGTGAAGACCCAGTCCTCTTTTGTTTTTAATTTTAATCTCAGTCTCTATTTTAAAGCTTTATTTCCTCCAGTCTTTTAATTACAGACTAGAGTGGAGGTCTGGGCTGTGTGCAAAGGAGAAAAGAAGGGATCCTTGGGCTAAGAAATTTCACTTCCTTTAAATCACTAGCTTCTCCATTTATGTGATTGGAAAGGATGGGGTGGAAAATGTAAATCATTATTTACTGAACAAGGTCAGGTGACAGACCTCTCCAGTATCTGATGTTCTGTGTATCCTGTTAACAATGCCTGGCACTCAGTTTCCTTTCTGTGATAAATGACCGAATGCCATTTCTGTTGTGCTTGTGTGGCTGGTTCAGAGAGGCTCAAAAGGTACCCTCCCTTTTCAGATTCTCCTGATTTTTGAGACTTAGTGGTCCTAAACTGAATTTCTACCCCTGCCTGCATTTCCTAGCCAGTGTTGATTACCAATCACCTTTCTTATGATCTTTTGCTAAATCTTCTTGTCTAATAACACATTTTTTTTACTTGAGGTATAGACTGAAAGAAAGACTCATGCCTAGATAACTACTTTAATATCCAGTCATTCAGCCTAACCATGCCAAATAATGGGGACACGCGCAATCTACTCTGTCATGCTATTATTGTTAGAATGTGAAATTGACTCTGCAAATATTTATTGAGCACCAACAATGTGGAAAGAACTATTCTAGATGCTGGTAAAATAGCATAAAAGTTTTCCCCTATGTAGTGAAAATTTCTATGGTAAAAACTAAAGCAGTTAAGGATAAAGGTTTAGGAACAATGGATTTAGAAGGCTTTGATGTTGGTGGTGCTGTTCAAAACAAAGATTAGTGAAAGCCATAGTAAAAAGAGCTTATTTGGCACATGACACATGGGAAGGATCAAGCTCTGGGATATTGGGGAGGATTTCAGACATGAAAAAATAAGTGCAAAAGTCATGAGGCAGGAACATGGCAACTTGTTTAAGAAACTTCACATAATATGTAAATATTTCCTATGATTTGTTTTCAACCATTTCTCCCAGTCAAAATGCAGTTGTTTGACACTCAGCAACACCCTGCTCCACTACATTAAGGCCTGGCCAGTCTTAAAACTGTTGTGACAAAACTGAGCAGGACCCTGTTGTCATTAACATTGATAGCAAAACACATTCTCTAACATATTGTAAACTCCTTTTATATTGAAACTTACACATTAAAAAAAAAAAAAAACCTCCTACTTCTTAGCATACAATAGATGCCAATAACTCCCTGCTAAATGAAACTATGAGCACTACAGAGTTTGCCTTAAGAAAATGAGTAATTTGATAATTTTTTTCCAGCAAGTTTTCATGACTGAATTTGGTCTGACTTTCCCCATCATCATTACCTGCCTGTGGGTCCATGCCATATGCCCAGTAATCTGAGTCAGTAAATACTCAGCAACTGGTGTCTTTTTTAAAACAACTTACTAATTTCCAGACTCTACCAAAATCACTACACACATAATTTCATCTTCACTTTATTGTTGTTTTTAACATATTCTAAGGAAATGAGATTTTGAGAAACTGCTGTCTTGCTATAGATCATAATATTATTGGGAGAGTAGAGTATAATGCTTAAGAAGAATACTGGATTGATCCGTAGACAACCCAATCACTTCCTCAGAATTAGAAAGCTGAGTAAAGGAAAATAACATGATATTCCAAAAAAATTGGGGCTTGCACCATAATATTGTTAGTGATTTTTACACCTCTGAGTGTTTTGGTATTTTCTTGGTTGAGCCTTGAGAGAGGGAATGTAACAGAAGCTGGGCTCTGAACTGAAATTGCCATTAACTGGTTGTGTGACATCCGTCAGCCTCCCCAAAGCCAATTTATATTCATCATCTGTATAATAGCAGTAATGACACCTATACTGTGCATGTGTAAGTAGTAAATGAGAAAATGTGAAGACCTTAGCAAAAAACATATTAAAAATTCAGCAAAATGCACTGTTCTTGGTTAGCAGAAACAAATCCCGAATTCAAAATAAGATCTGTCTCATTCCAATGCCTAGATATGGAACTGCTGCTCACGATGCTGCCCGTGTTGTGTTCCAGGAAGTTTAAAGTGATTTCTTGGTGTCATACACACATCTGGTTTTATACTACTTCAATTTTTTTAATTCCCCTTTGTCTTTTATAAAAAACTGAGGGATAGCAGCTGCAAATAGGTGTTTTCTTGAGAGACCAAGGCTGTTTACTGCAGTGTCTTCAAAAGTTCCTCTTTTTATTCTTAATATCTTGTGAAAAATATTCAGTATTCCATTCCCTCAGGCAGTTTCAGCTTATTCAAATTCCTAAGGGAAATTTTAAGGTAAAAACCTCACTAGGGTATGTTTCTCTTGAAAGAAAGTGGTGAGGAGCAGGGGGTACATTTCACCATCCATACTTGCTAACATACCTGTAGATAAATAATTCTCACCATCCTTGGTTATAGGCTCTAGTTTTTACAAATATAATAACTGATGATGTTTTATTTGGGCATCTATTTACAATTGGGAGTTAAATTCCAAAAATTCAGTATTTATAGGCTATAGCAAAAAATGTTTGAAATAGGGCAGACCACAGCCTAAATCCATTACCCATTTTGTAAAGAATCAATGACACCTGAGGACCCACAACCATGTGCTGGGTAAAAAGGAGATAAATTATTTCATACTGTGTTTTTAACAACAACAAAAACTTTCATAAAAATTGGCTTGGTAATTATTTTAATAAGATAATTGTATAATAATTAAGATATTAGGAAAATATTTTCTCCTTTTAAATGCCTTCACAGTTTATAAACTTCTGAAACAGACATAGCAGAAACTTAGACCTACTGCAGTCTAAAGATATTGATTTCATATATTTTTGAAAGTAGAACTATTTTTCCAATTAAACTTAAGTAGTCCTGTAATATAAAAAGAGATTCGATGGGTCTCTATTTGGATGATTTTATATGTTCAAATTTCACCCATGAACATATGATAAATCCATCTATAAAAATAATGAGACTGTTCTGATAAACACATAAGTATAGGTTGCCATGGGTGAGAATTGCAGCTGAATATCATTTTCAGCATTTAATTTATCTCTTCTTTTTTTTCAGTTATACAATACTGAAAAATAGGAATCCACTCAAATCAAAGCAAATGGAAATAGTTCTCATAGGACCTTTGGTAACTTCGAGGCACTGTTGATTTAAACAAATCAAGTTTGAAATGGAAGTGGAAGATTTTTGTATTAAATTTCAAAATTCAATAACTTCCCATTCCTGGTCAATAATGTAACAGAAAATACTCAAAAAATGAAAAATAAGCACAACAATTATATTCCAATATCACCAATTTCTACTAACAATTAGGTGGCAAGGAGCACAAATGCCTGAGAATTACCCGGAACGCAGTTTAGCAGACTCCCATGTTCTTCACAGCGCGCTTCCTGGAACAACTGTAGGTGAGAAGGCAGGGACGCACATGTCTTAAACAAATCAAATACAGAATGTCACCCATTCCCTTAATCATGTGCTTATAAGAATCAGCATTGTATGCACAGAGATAGCAGGGGAAGAAACCTAATTTCTGAAGTCAGCATAGAAATATTCAGTGGTATATGTGAGTGTTCAGAAAGTATTATTTGGTATATATTCGAGCCAATTACAGTTTTTTCTAAACTTTTCAGTTTTACACTTTTAATATTACTTTAAAACATATTAGAGCTTGAATTTGATTTGTGGGAACCCTGAACACCTGGAGATCATAGTTTGAAAAGCTTTGCTCTACTTCAGTGTTATCACTTTCCAGGTGAAGCAATGAGAGACAGAGAGACAGAGAGATCTCATATTCAAGGGCATTTTAACAGGATTTGAGATGTTCTTATCTTCATTTCAGCTTTAAAATATATACATTCCACATCACCTTAATGAAGTGGTCCTCAGTCTATGTGATTTTTACCACCATGTGATATTTGGCAATGAATGTTAGGAGACAATTTTTCTTTTATTACTATTATCTTTAAATCCTTACCCCAAGATATATTAATTGATTTTTATAGAGAGGAAGGGAAGGAGGAAGAGAGGTGGGAGAGACATCAGTCAGCAGCTTGCCATATGTACCCCGACAGGGGATTGATCCGCAACCTAAGTATGTGCCCTGACCAGGGAGCAAACCCAACTCCTTTTGGCACATGGGATGAAGCCCCAACCCACTGAGCCATGCAGCCATGGACAGAAGACAATTTTTGTTGTCCCAACGATAGGGGCTGGTGTTACTGGTCCCAGTGAAGGGAGCCCTGTGGGGCTAGTGAAAACTGCGGTGCACTGGACAGACCCGCAGAAAGAGGATGCAGCAGAGAATGTAATAGTCTCAAGGTTTAGAAACTTTGCATTAGACCACTAACGTCACATTAAATACTGATATATTGTTATGATTCTCTTCTGCAAACTATGGAAAAATCTTATTTCCATACATTCTTACATTATGCAAATACAAGCTCAAAGAAACCCCAAAAAGAACATAATATTTTGTACCTAAAAGTCCTTAAATGACAGAAATTACATATAGCACAGATGTTTCAAAGTTTCTAAGAGTGCTTGGAACAACTTCCATGTAACCCTTGAGTCTAACGATAAGGCCGTGGTTTGAGAAACACAAGAACACACAATCTGCCCGTCCTTACACGGTACTTGCCATTTGATGGAGTCTTGAACATGCAGTTTCCAGACACTCTACTCTGAAGCAAGGTCGCGAACCTCCATGCACTCTAGTACTTGTTTATACAAAGGTCTGACTTACATGCATTGTATCAGTAACGTAATTTACTGATTGTTCCCAGCTTCAAAAATTATCTAGATTACTTGACAATGACCTTCTTTGACAGAGGATTTTATAGGTCATTTGTTGCATGATGCAGTCTTGTCTCAAATTATATATCTGAAAATAGCATCCATTTTATAGTTACAGGGCCTTTGAAATGTTTATAAATACAATAAAATACCACAAATACTTCTTAAGGGTAGTTTTGTATGATGAAGGTTTGTATCATGCACAGTTACAAAGCTCATAAATGGATAAGTCATGTTACCCTCGGTAGTGATTCTTGAGGGAGATTTTTCAGCATCACTGAGCTATGGAACACTGCAAGTTGAAGTTCACAAGTTAATGGCTTGCCCTTTCCTGACAGCCCACTAGATTTTCACACTATAACTAACACTTTGCCTCATCTAGCAACTCAGCTGTTGACAAGAGCTCTTAAGCTAGTCAGAAGAGAAAAAAAAAACCAACCAAGTACATCAAGAGCTAGTAAATAAGGAAGAAAATAATAAAAAAATGAAAAAAAAAACAAGTAAAAAATGCTAGACATTTAATAATGTTGGCACCAAATATCTCAGGTGAGTTTCCTATATTACTTAGATTATATATTAGAGTCTATTTTGTTTTTAATATATATATTTTAATCTAGTTAATTGGAAAAGTTGGTACTCAACATAAACATTATTTTACAGGAAATTTCTTAAGTCTTATACTAATTATTTTAATATTTCAATGTCTTTGGATTTTACTGATTAACTTCATTAGAAATATTAGCAATGGAGAAATTGATTTTATGACAAAATTATCATAGAAAATATTGATTCTTATGTCAAGAACAAGGTAATATTTTTCATAAACACTGAAAACACATCCAGGAAATTTTTCTGATTCATTCTCAGAACTGAGGCTGCCTTCTAACTACACTAGCGTGCTTTAGCTAATGAGTTGTTTTAAAACCCAGCATTCATTTTACTCATCTCCATTTAGAATCTATGTTCCAAGCCAAAGCCCATTTGTAATCCTTAGTCACTCTCTCAACCTGTCCAGCACATTAAACAACAAATCCATGTTACACTGATACACACTCCGTTTTATGTGTTCAGGTGTTCTGTCTTGATAATGCATACCTACTCGACCAAAGGCATCATTGTTAAAACTATTAGACATAAATGGAGATTGGAAAAGTCAAACACTTCAGCACAAATAAAACATTTTAATGTAGCAATTATTATTAACATAGTTCATTCAAGAAGAGTAGAATATCTTTGAAATTCATTTTATGGTAAAGTTAAGGAATATCTGTATGTTATCATATTTTATTTATCTTTTTGTAAATTATTCTGTAAAAATATCATTGGTAATGTGAACCAAAGATATGGCTTTGGATCCTTTAAAGGCTAGTGAACTATATGAGCAATTATAGAAATGCATATTTAAAACTACCACAAAGTTGATGATTGTATGAAGGAACAGGAATATTTTACAAGAATAAATTCCTTTTTAAGGCATAGCTAGAGTTTCTCGTCATTAGATCCTCTTATTCAGTCTGCCTGGTCCTGATTTTCCTGTCCAGAGCATATGTTCTATATTCTTTAAAAATGACTATGTTTGTAAATATATTTTATTCCACAAAATTAACATCATTGAGACAATATAGTACAATGATTTAAAGGATTAACATATGAATTTTAGTCTTATCTCCATTGCAGCAGTGAACTGAATGTTTCTTTATCAGTGATATAACACTATTAGGAGTATTTGGCACATAGATTTACAACAAAATAAAAAAGATAATTCTAGTCCTGGCTGGTGTGGCTCAGTACATTAAGCATCAACCTATGGACCAAAGGGTAACTGGTTCAATTCCTAGTCAAGGCACATGCTTGGGTTGCAGGCCAGGTCCCCAGTAGGGGGCATGTGAGAGGCAACCACACATTGATGTTTCTCTCCTTCTCTTTCTCCCTCCCTTCCCCTCTGTCTAAAAATAAAATACTTTTAAAAAAGAAGATAATTCTGTAAAGCAGTTAGTAATTTGCTTTCACATAAAAGTCTCAGTAAATGATAATTACTACTGTATTGGTTTGAAATTATTAATAAATTTAATGAGAGTAAATAAGAATTATTATGATTCTAGACAAATGACAAAACCATGAGTTTATGGGACTCTTGTTGTCAAGGGGAGAGCCTTCCCTGACACACACAGATGCACAAAACATGCATATAATAATACTACCAAAAACAACATAAATAATTCTACAGCATCCTGACAAGGAAATTTATTTTTCACCAAAATAATGCAAATATATCCTCTATATTTAGAGACAAATAAGTGTTACCCAGCAATTTTAAGGCCCCAAAGAAAGATGCATAATTACACCACAAGTGCTACAAATTAAGAAGTTGTTCCCCTGTAAAATAATAATTGATTATAAAGTTGTGGGTTTATTTCTGGGCTCTGTATTTAGTTACATTGACCTGTGTGTCTGTTTTTGTGCCAGTACCATGCCACTTTGATTACTATGGCCTTGCAGTATAGTTTGATATTAGGCAGCATGATGCTCCAGCTTTGCTCCTTTCTCAAGATTGCTCTTGCTCTTTGGGGCCTTTTGTGGTTCCATATAAATTTTTGAAATATTTGTTCAAGTTCTGTGAAATATGTTATTGGTGTCGTCATAGAAATTGTGTTGAGACTATAGATTGCTTTGAGTGGTATGGACATTTTAATGATTTTGTATCTCCCTACCCATGAACACAGTATGTGTTTCCACTTATTTGTATCTTCTTCAAAATCTTTCTTCAGTGTCTTATAATTTTCCAAGTACAAGTCTTTTACATTTTTGGTTAAATTTATCCCTAGGTATTTTATTTTTTGAATCAATTGTAAATGGGATTGTTTTCTTAATTTCACTTTCTGACAGTTTATTATTGACATATAAAAATGCAACTGATTTCTGGATATTAATTTTGTATCCTGCTACTTTCCTGGATTCATTTAACAGTTCTAGTAGATTCTTGGTAGCATTTTTAGGGTTCACATTAAAACCATAGTGAGATATCCCCTCACACTGGTCTGTCCAATGGCTATCATCAATAAATCAACAAACTACAAGCACTGGCGAGGATGTGGAGAAAGGAAAACCCTTCCGTAATGTGGGTGACAATGAAAATTGGTGCAGGCACTGAGGAAAGCAGTATTTAGTTTCTTCAAAAATTAAGAATGGAACCATCTTATCATCCACAAAGTTTTCCCATACCTAAGGTAATCAATTGATATGTGTCTTTTCATGCTCTTGCTGCATTGCTTCTTCATACTTCCAGAAAATGACTATGATACAAAGTGAATTATTGCAGCCAAAAATAAAATATATATTTCCTTAACATAAGATGTTCTTATTGGTATATTTTAACCAGGCTTTCTAACAACCAAAAAATATGCATTCTTAAAAATGCACTCTAATTTAATTTTAATATATTCAAAATAGCTGTATAACATTATATATAGTATATATTTTATATACAAATGTTTTAGTGTTGCTGAGTTGAAAACCCCATAGAAAACATGTAATCTAATAGATATAAATTTTTAAAGATTATAGTGGAAATAGCAATGAATATTAGAAGAGTTGGTACTGAGAATGACATATAGCATGTTTAGATACAGTGTTTCAGTAATATGCAAAAGTGAAATTAATTATAATCAACATTATAGAAGAATATCATAAAAATACTTGTGTATTAAATTCTACTTCTGAGAATTTTTCTGAAGAAAACCGAAACACTAATTTGAAAGAACATAAGCACCCCTATGTTCATTGCAGCATTATTTACAATAGCCAAGATTTGAAAGCTGCCCAAGTGTCCATCAGCAGATGAGTGGATGAAACAAGTATGATACATTTACACAATAGAATCCTACTCAGCTGTAAGAAAGAAGAACATTTTACACTTTGCCACAGCATGGAAGGACCTAGAGAACATTACGCTAAGTGAAATACGCAAGTTGGAGAAAGACAAATGCCATGTGATCTCACTCATAAGTGGAATCTAACGAACAAACTGAACAAACAAGCAAAACAAAAGCAGACTCACAAAGGGCAGGCTGACAGCTCCGGTGGGTTAGGGGGGTGGAAGGATAGAGCAAGAAAGGAAAAGAACTTGTGGACATAAACAGCGGCGCGGTGACTGCCGGGGATAGGGTGTTGGGTGGAAGTGGAAGAGGGTATAAGGGGTATACATGGCAATAGAAAAATATATGCTGAATATAAATAAATATAATGTAAATAGAAAAAGAGAAAACTAAGTTATTCTCTATCCTACCAATCTGTGTAGCACAAGAGAAAATGTAAATACTAGAAACATTCTCTACAGCCAGTAATTAGAGATAGCAGCCCTTACCTACACTTATTAAGCATTATTACCATTGCTTTAATGAGAACAAACTGGAAACTGTTACCATTTGGTGGTATAGTCTTTAGCTCTCATCATATAAAATATACATTCTAAGCTATATATTACTCTCTCTATTCTGAGTACAGTTTATCTCAATGATACTATTAGTTACATTTTATTCAATACATAATCACTGAGGTTTTACTCTATGCCATCTACTATGCTGGGAAGCACCAAAAATATATTAGTAATCAAGACAGACCTAATCCCTGTTTTGTAGACACTGTAATATCAATAAGAAAACAAACATTGTTCTAGTGATTACATGTGTGTTCAGTACTAAGAGATAATTGAACAAATATAGTTTCCTTAGAATTGAAAGGAGGGGTAATGAGACTAATTACAATGGTAGATGGAAAAAAATATCACGTGGGAGAACCTGAAATCAAGAGTAAGTGTGGCCCCATTAATCCCTAAAACAATTGCAGTCTGTCAAGAGATAGATTTATGGGAGCAGTGTAGTAAGGTGAAAGAAGGCAGGTACCAGCCCAAGGAGATCTGCTCATTGTGAACCCCAATGTTTACAATTGTCTATTTCCCTTGGGGCTTCCACAACAAAACACACAGACTGGGTGCTAATGAACAACAGAAATATATTTTTCACAGTTCTGGAATCTGGGATGTTTCAGATTAGAATGCCAGCATAGTCAGGTGGGGCCCTCTTCTCATTCACAAATTTCTCATATTCTCCAATTGTTGAAGGAGCTAAGGAGCTCTGTGGGGTCTCTTTTATAAGAACACTAACCCCATTTGTAAGGGCTTCACCCTTATGAACTAAGCACCCCCCAAATACCCAGCTCCCTAATACCATCACATCAGCAATGAGAATTTCAATATTTAAATTTGAAGGGGGGGCACAAATATTCAGGCAATAGCAAATATTTTTAAATTTTATGTTATTTGGTCAAAGACTGCAAACTTGTTTCTGTGAACCTGCTTACCTCTTGTTTAGTGATGATTAAACAAATATTTATTGAATGCAATTTTCCCAGAGTACTCAGTTCAATGTCACAGTTACAAAACGTTATAAAGAGACATGAGCTAAATGCAGGTCTAATAGATCTAATATAAGTTACCATGTGATGATTAAAAAACAATTAAACCACAGTTCCAGTACAACTGGGACAGCAGGCCTGCAAGAGACTTCTGCAGTAAGGTAGCCCAAGAAGGTTGAGAGTCTGGCATAGGGTTGTGGCTATGAAGAAGAGTGGGGATATTAGAGGGCAATTAAGTTCAACACTAAGGCATAGTGACCAACAAAAGACATATTGTGCAGGACAAGGAACTGGAATTCTAATATCCAGAGATTGCAAAAAGAAAAAAATTGGCAGCTCTATGTTTCTTTCTAATAAAAACTATGTCTAAATAAAGCATTTACATACATGCAATTGCATTCAACAGTTCCTATAACTTGGAATTCTAGGGGCAGAAAAATGTATGTACCTATAACATTCAAAATATGACATATCATACTATACTTACAATGGGACATTTTTAATACCCTAGTCACAAAAAAAAAGAGAAAGAAATTAAAGAAAAATAAAGCTGTCATGTACTTGGAAAAAATATTCTTGGAATGAGTGATAGTTATGGACTATAGAGTTGCCAAAGGATAAAAATCACTAAAGGATCAACAATAATTACAATGGAAGATTTTTATTATTATAAATACCAAGAATATAGTTTTAGGGTATACAATTTTATGATCTTATACACTAGTTTCAGAATCAATCACCCTCATTTAATTTTTATTTTGGCAAATATATATGTATAAGAATTTTTGCCATTTTAACCATTTAAGTGTACACGTAGCGGCACATTGACGATTATAATGTTGTGTTAACCATCACCACCATCTATTTGCAAATCTTTCCCCAAGCCCAAACAGAAGCTCTGTGCTCATTAATAAAAAACTCCTGTATATCCTCTCTCCCTGGCCCCTGGAAACCTCTAATCCAGTTTCTGTCTCTATAAATGTGACTCTTCTAGACACTTGTATAAGTGAAATTATACAACATTATCTCTTTTGTGTCTGGATTATTTCACTACGTTTAGTTCCTCACTTGGGTGGGCCAAGATCTTGAACGCTGTCTACCTCTCACAACCCACCTCCTCCTAACGGCCATATAACACCCACGTAAAATATCTGAAGTGGTAAGATAGAGATGAACATAATCACTGTTTCCATGAGAGAGGGGTATGTCCACAAAAAATATTGTAAGAAATGTTATCTGGGCATTCAATAGACAATGTAGTACTGAATGCTACTGGGTGCTGCCCAGACTTCCCTTTTAAGGCTTTAAGACCAAGGCTTTCATTTCTCCTGCTTCCTGATGTGTCAGTACTTGACAAATCACAGTTCAGATATTTGCTCCCCCGGGGCTAGCACAAATTCAACGCCTGGTTACATGTTGGCTAAAAAGTCATGATCAAAGCCTGAATTCAAAACAAATCTGATGGGATTGACTGAGACATCCCTTGGAACTGTAATGAGTTTCAAATCCCAACTCTGCTGAGTGCTACTTGTCTTATTTGCCTTTAGGTTTCAATCCCAAGATCACTTTCCAATAAATTTCCTGCACACATCTCTTTACCAACCTAAGATACATAGTGAATTATTTAAGATAATGCCAAATAACTGCTAAAATGAATTCATAATGCTTGAAAACATTTTTATTTAATCAGCATTTTTTTTTCTATTTCCTTCTCAGATCACAATAATTTGTGTTTCCTGTGAAACCACAGTGAGCAGAATTCAATCTTTAATGAGACAGAGCATGAGTGCCAGCGTCCTTGACTTTGAATGTGGACTTCGATTACAATGGTATTAATCATAAGCAAAAAATGCCTAATAAGATTTTGATTTGATGGCATCGTAGAGAGGGTAACATTTTATTCTCACTGTTCGGTGATTTTGCGCACACCTTCTGAGAGATTAGGTGATTGTAATTGCACAGACAATAGAGTTAGGGTTAATCTAATTGCTCTGTCCTGCCTTGAATGACCTATCTTCTCCCTGTCTCCCCCTAAGCAAATCTGGAAATGAAATTTAACAGGCACCTCAAATCTCCTAAAGTAAGTAATGACTTATTCTGGTTACAAATATGATGCATCTTTTGTTAAAAATAAAAATAATATTAACAGGTTTGAAATCTAATCTTTTCTTCAAAAAAAAAAAAAAAAAAAAGAATGGAAAACTGCAGTGTACAATGAAGCTGCCTTTAGTGACCGATCCTCTTAACTTTTGGAGACTAACAACCAGCTAGCTCTTCTGTCCATGCTGCTCTGTGGCATCTGTACGTGAAGCTATTTCTCCTTTGCAGTGTGGTGCTGTGGTTAGAAGTTTAGGTGTACTGGCAGGACTTTGTCTGTTGACATCCTGCACACCCACCCAAAAGCTGGACAAATGATGTTCCTGTATTTCTACCTACAAAATCAGAGGAGGAATACTACTCTTCTCAAAAGTCTGTTGTAGGAATAAAGGACAATACACGTTCCTAGAATGTGGTCACTGCCAAATAATTGGATTGAATTAAATATCTTATCTTAAAAATATCGTAATTTTGGTTATATATATATATGCCATTAAGCCTGTTGTACATCTATATATAAATAGATAAATATACTGTATTTATATGGAAATATAATATTTAAAAATTTTAATTCCCATTAGAATGGCCATAATCTGTTTTATGGTTGAACTAAAAGACAAAAGCAGCTGAAAATGGATATGATCAAAGTATCCTACAGTTAAAAATGATAAGAAGGTACAGGCATATTTCTTAAAAAGACTATAGATTGAAACTAGAAAGTGTTAAATTTAGGAAATAGATAAATATTAATCTATATAAAACTTAGCAACCCAATAAAACTTATCTGTGAATTTTTGTGGTCATAAGATAGATATACATTTTATGAGTGGACACTAAGGAATGAATGATCATTTAACAGATATATTGTTGGCCAAATCATATAGAAATCTGTCTAGCCAAGATTGTAGGCCTGATCCAGCATGAATAAGCCTAAATGTATGCGAGCAAATATATTCATTCATTTATTCACTTGTGGTTTACTCATTGAGCATCCTGCGTTTCAGGTGTGATGTTACTGGCTGCTCTTATGGAATTTAGCTGCCCTAAGAGAATAACTGATATAAAGAGTTAACTGTAAATCTCAATGAGAAGATGTAAAGGTGAGGAAACCCTCTAAGTCAGCCTGGAGGGGAAAAGCTTAAATACTATTTGCTGTTCATAATGTAGCAAAGTTTTCAATTAGTGTTCTTCGGCCTGAGTCTGGAGGAAGTACAGTGTGTAGTGGAGAAGATGGGCTTCGGGGACAGATTTCTAGTTGCGAATCCTGCCTTCACTGGCTGTGTGACTTGTGTTAGGACAAGCTGTTTGGAGAGTTGAAGTTTATTTTACATGGAAAGTAAACACAATAATAATACCACTTATCTCATAGAGTCATTAAATAGATTAACTGAAACAGTGGATATGAAGCACAACACTGTACCTGACACATAGTAGGTTTCTGTTGGAAGTTGGGCTCCAAGGAAGTCAGATCTGAGACAGGGTTTCACAGACAGGAAGTGCATTAGGAAGTGCTTTTCAGATGGACACCTATGCAGGAAGTGTAAGAAGGGAAGTAGTCAGAACAGGGTCACCTTACTAGGTGTCACTATTTTATACCCTGATATCAGATAGTTATCATGGGCTGACTGCTCCCAGGACAGATGTGACACTGGGCCAGCTGGTCTTCAGACACCAGTAGTTCTCAGAACAGCTGATAACAGTGACGTGCCCCTGGCAACATTCTCAGCAGCTAAGGGACTAAGTCCAAGTCCTGGGGGAAGATCTGGAAGGCTCTACACATGATCCACTAGAGAATTCAATTAATGTTAATGATGTAGTATTAGGTATTGCCATTTTAATCTCACTTTAAGTGGACTTCAATTAGATAAAGAGTGAGTTAAACTGCTGATAGATGCACAGGAGTTTCAAACTACCAACAATAGCAGAAACTAGAAATGGTGAAAAGAAGTTCTGAAAACATTGAGCCATTTTGACTCAAAAGTTGTATACCTAGGAGTGCATCCTAAGGAAATAATATAATGCACAAAAATCTTTCAATTAAAGATTTTCTAGTAGACGGAGCATTATAGTAGAAATAAAGTTGAAACAAGTTAAATGTCCAGCAATAGTGAATGAGTAAATGGCACATCCATCAAATTCATAGAGTAGAATACTCTTCAGTCATTAAGATAATGCTGTCAGCAGATGTTTATTGATATCAGAACAGGTTAATGCTATACAAAGTGAAAAAAAAATAGATTGTAAAGTCTACATACTACATAATGTTTTCTGATACATGCACACCAGAGACTTATTCCCAAGGGTACAATGATGGTCATCTTGAAGCTTGAGGTTATGGAATGCCATATTTTCTTTGTTTTACTTGTTTGTATTTTATTTTTCCTTTAATATTAAACATAGTATTCATATGAAAAAGTATTTATAATGTATGAATTTGGTCTGCATAATCATAAAAGAAAAATATATGCACTCACCTCCAAACCAAAAATATATATAAAATATGACATATGCTATATACTGTACTATGCTATCATAATAATCAGTATAATATGAAATAAAATTAATATAATCTGAATACACATAAAGTGATGGCATTGTCTCACTAAAATGAGAAATATAAGCATGGAAGAATACAAACGGATTAGGGAGAGATCCTAAATTGGTCCAGAAGTGATTCGGCCAAGGCAGTACTGAGCCAAGGTTACAGAACTGGATCGCTCAAATTTACAGACCAGGTGGTCCAGTAGTTAAGAGTGCAGACTCTGGAGTAACTTGTGTATCAGATCCAGTTCCTTCCAAACTGAACAGGATATTTTTTATGTTCTCTGACCAGGGCAGGGAACTTTCCTAGAGAGTAGCATTCTTTAATATGGATCCTGTATTGATATTATGCAGTGTAAGTTTGTAGTCCAGGCTTTTGAAATCATTTACTTTTACAGGATATTGTTTTATCTTATTGTATGTTTTGCTATTAAGCTATTTTATTTCAGTAATTTAGTTTTTCAATCTAAGTTATTAAACTTTGCATTCACATTATTGTTATTTTACTAGTTTCAGCAGCTATTAAGATAATTGTTTTTTTGTACTATTCATTATGTCTTAGATTAATTAATTAATTCTCTGAGCTCTGTGGTATCTGAATGTTTTACAAATGTAATGCTGGAAAAAGGCCAGGACAGAGCCTTGGGGACATATAGAGGATGTGGAGAGATTGTCTCTTATCTGTTCTTCAGGGCCTAGCCCTCATCGTCATCCACCCTCACCTCAGGGTCCAAGAGTTACGCTACAGACTGAGCTAAATCCCTCTCTGGGAATGCTCTTTGCCCGAAGGAGCTGCCTGAACCAAGGCTACAACCTCTCTTCCCCGATCCAGAGCAGCCCACATCTCACATCCCTGATGGACTGATGTGAACAGGCTGACAGTTACGAGAGGGGAGAGGGGAGGGAATTTTAGGGGAAAATGGGGAAGGGTTTGGAGCAACAAGTATGAAAGACACGTGGACAAAAACTGGGGGGGGGTGGATATGGGAGGGAGGTGGGGAGGGTTGGGGCTGTGGGCTGGGATGGGTGTAAAAGACAGATAACTGTACAAGAACAACAATTAATTTTTTTTTTTTTAAAAAGGGCCCAGCCCCCTTGCTTCAGTTCAGATCAACACTGAGTGTGAGTGGCCATTCTAGCTCCCGAGCTTCTTGCCGAGTCAGACTGAGGCATCGGCTGGCACCACACTGCAGGTGCTCCCTGTCCTCCTCTATGCAGCCCTGGGGCCTCACTCCCACAGGACTGCTCTCCCGGAAATGCCTGCGCTAAAATCCCTGTCTCAGAACGCTGCCCAGACAGCCCAGCCTCTGACAACTCTATGCTTAAGACTGTGAGTGTGTCTTTCTTAAAATTTAAATAATGGTTGAATAGGAGCTGATTATGTTAGTTTATACATAATGATAAGAATAGGCCAATGGAAAACATTTTTTCAATCATCCTTAGAAAGAAAAAGTAGCTTCTTGTGAAAAGATAAAGTGATTAACCACTTTTTGGTGAGATGAGTTACAGTTTCATTCCTGCCCAATCCTCAGATAGGGGTCAATTCTGGACATTCTGCCTTAGGCAAAATAAAAAACAAATGCTAACTATATTGTAATATGGTACAATTTATCATCATTTTTATGTGATTAATGACATGAAAATTCAGAGTGACCATAGAATTGATCCATCATTATTCTGGAGTTGTTGGTCTACAAAATGACACAGCTGTGTTTTTAAAATTGATTCAGTACCAGGGATGGGTGTGGGTTACTGGGGAGAAGTGTAATTTATAGTTCACAGAGCTTTTGTAAATTGAAAGGAAATCCACAATTAATGGTCACTTTGTTTCAGGTCACCAGCATATTTACCTAAAAGAAATTAAGGTGAAATAGTTTTTCTTGATTGACTTTTAAAAGAGATATTTAATAAATACAAATCTTTAATTTGTCTTTGTAAGTATCACCATTTGCTAGGAAAAAAGGAAATGTGAAGCTGAAGACTGAACCTATTTCTAAAATTTTATTTGTAATGGAAACCTCTGTATTTTCTCCTAATCCCAACTGATAATGTCAACTTCTATTTGGCTTGAGTGGAAACTGATAAGTAACTCATCCAAACATCTGTAACAGAGACATTTAATTCCATTTGTTCAAATGCCATGTCCTCCTACTTACAGTTTTTCTTCCAGGGCATTTCTCTTGCACTTTGTCATTCACAATCTTGTTCTTGTCTATCTGCCATTTATTAAGAAAATAAAAATGGCATTGTTACACAATCTCCCATATTTTACCAGAAGTCTGACATTCCTCTCTCACAACCTCATCACAAATTTAGTCATTCTAGTACAGTTTATTGGGTGTACAGAATAATATCATTCTTAATGATCCATTTAGAATTACTTATTGTATATCCATTTCTTAATCAATATGTTCCCCCATATGTACTTATTAAGATAAAATGTATTATATAAATACATATTTGGCCCTGTCTTATGTAGCTCAGTGGATTGAAAACAAGCCTGAGAACCAAAGGGTCAATAGGTTCAGTTCCCAGCCAGGGCACATGCCTGGGTTGAGGGCCAGGTCCCCAGTGTGGGGGCATGTAAGAGGCAACCACACATTGATGTTTCTCTCCCTCTCTTTTTTCTTCCCTTCACCTCTCTCTAAAAAAATAAATAAATAAAATCTTTTTAAAAATAAATATGTATTTATAAGGACAATATTATAGACATTTGTTAACAGGTCAATAAAATTAAGATGCACAATTCTTACAGCATCTCTCAGAACTTTTTATCTGTTTAATAATTCCATTACATGGTTCATTTAGCATGACATGTTCTTACTCAATCATCACTATTGCCTAGAAATCACAGGTTTGGTATAAAAAACCCACAGTCCCTCTGTGTCATCACATGCTTGCCAGAGCGTAGTTGATTAATGGATCTAAATGTTATTGTTTTTTATTTTGTTTTTTTTTCTGAACATCAAGACAATATTTGCATCAATGATTTACACTTTCACCATTTTTATAACTCTTGAACCCACTCATACTAACTCTGTAACCATGTGCTTCTAGCATTACTACCCTATTACTCCTTTTAAAATTCTACATCTCAGAGATTTTTAGAGCATCTGCCTGACAGACATTGTTTTATGAGCTGCATGTGCAAGTTTCACTTCATGTTGCAACAATCAATGGGGCAGGGCCATCGTCTCCATTTTAGAATTGGGAAACCTTTTGTTTTGCGGGATGATGCTCAACCAACTGAGCCACACAGGTCAAAGCAGGATCAGTTTTAAATAAATATGAATCTAGCAGTATGCATTAAGCATACATTTGTGCCCATCTTTTTAATTTAGTATCTACTCAGTAACATTTATTTGGTACTAACTGTATTTCAGGCAGTATTTTAGATACCAGAGATGCCACAAGGAGCAAACTAGGTAAGTTCCTGCTTTCATAGTGATAATGTTTTAGCTTACTCTCCAAAACTATGTTGAATAACTGTGTTTTCTGAAAAAGGTGGGAGTGGGAGTGAAGTGGATAATATACCAACATCATTGCAAAAGAAAGTCTATTTTGCAGCTAATTTTTTTCAGGATTTTTTTTTTTTCTCATGAAATAAGCTTGTTACAGGAAGCCTGTACAATCAGTTATTTTCAGGACATAAATGATTATATTTACTGGCCATCCAAGAAATACAAATACAAAATAAAACAATTATACTGTGGGTGTTTTACTTCCACTTGAAAATGGCTTCAAATCTGAGAACCTCACCCGTAGGTCTCATATGCTAAAATTCAACATTAAATAAAACATTTACTATAAAATACAGAGTATGGCACTACATTGTCTAAAAATAACAATATTAAATGTAGTATTTTTTTACAGGAATATATGGAAGTGACATCATAAATAATGGAATGAGACAGCATCTTGGTCCCTCTTCTTGTAATTTCAACAGTTTAAATAGTGGCAATTCGACGAAGGATTCCCTGCTCAATGCACAAACAAGCCTGAGAGATCTGAGCATTGAAACATCTAAAGGTGGGTGAGAGGGAGTGAACTGAGGCAGTGAGAAGAGAGAAATGCTGAGACAAGCCACTGATGCAGCCTTATAACCAGGAGCTCATGAAATTGATCATCCTAGAGAGGGGAGGAATCAAGTTGTGGTTGGCATTCCCTTTAGCCTGGAAGAGCAAAATGATTTGGTGGCATTCCTGTGGGAGTGGGTAATAGGAATTGCAGCTGGATAGGGACATAGCCCAGAGGTGCAGCTGCAGCTTTTTGACAATTGAGCTTCCAGACATAGGAACAAAATCACAGATCTTGGATGCCTCTTAACATTCTTGAGCTCACCTTTTTTTGCCCTTGGTATTGGGTTGTGGAGCACATTATCTGCAAACCCAAGAGTGGGCACTACAGAAACATTTTTGCTCTGAGTAAAGGACATTGGAACCACAAGGGGGACTCTGTGGAGGACCAGTGTCCCTGTTACTAGTGGGGTGAAGCAACTTAGAAGGCAACAGGTTACCCCATCCAATGCCACCCAGCAGCCATCATGGCTACACTGATGACAGTGTCTGGCTGTGGCAGACTATTCTGGGAGCTCACAAATTCAGAGCCCTATAACTCACTGCATTCCATTGTGGATTGGGTTTTTGGGACTGGAATAACCAGCTCACCAGGAGCCACCTGCCTTCCCATTTCCCCCCATGGTATAGGGACTTGAAAAGCCAGGGAAGTTCAAGAGAGCTAAAAAAAACTTGTGATTCAGCACCACCAACTGGAAAATGATATAAAGCCATCTTGTATCAATCTACTAGAAAAGTGCTACTCATACATAGATGCCTAGACAGTGAAAGAATCCATTAAATACCATGAATAATCAAGGTAGAGAGGCAGCTCAGAAAGAAAATTTTAAAAAATCTCCAGAAAACAAACTTTAAGGTATAGAAATATATGATTTAAATGACAGAGATCTCAAGATGCAGTTTAGAAAGTACTCAGTGAGATGCAAGAAAATAGAGAAAGGAAGTTTGTTGGGCTTAGAAAACAAATCAATGAACAAAACAAGTACTTTCCCAAAGAGAATGAAACTTAAAAAAAAAGGCCAAATAGAAATTCTGGAGATGAAGAACTCAGTGAAAGAGATCAAGAATGAATTAGTGAGCACAAAAAATAGTGTGCACCAGATGAAGGAAAGAATTAGTGATATCAAAGATATAAGTCTAGAAATGGTACAGAGGGAAGAAAAGAGAGACTTGAGGATAAAAAATTAAAGAACTCTATAAGAACTATCTGACTCCATCAGAAAAAAACAACATAAGAATAATAAATACAACAGGAAAAGAAAAGAAAGAGACAGAAATAGAGAGTTTATTCAAACAAGTATTTGAGAACTCCCCAAACCTATGAAAAGACCTATATACCTGACTCCAAGAAGAAAATAGAACACCTAATTACTTCAATCCAAAAAAGCCTTCTTCAAGGCACATTGTATGGAAGCTATCATAAATTAATGACAAAGAAAGAATTGTAAAGGCAACTAGGGAAAGAAGAAAGTATCCTATAAAGGAAAACCTCTTAGGTTATTATCGGACTTCTCAGAAAAAACTCTTCAAGCTAGATGAGAGTGGAAACAATATTCAAACTACTGAAAGAGAGAAATTACTAGTCAAGAATAATGTATCCATCAAAGTTGTCCTTTAGTTGTGAAGGAGAACTAAAGACTTTTCCAGATGTGGAGAAGCTGAGGGAATTTATCAACAGAAAACCTGCACTGCAGAAAATATTCATTGGGGGTTATTCCACCTGAAACCAAGAACAAAAGGTCACAAAACTACGAGGAAGATCACCAGCAAATTTACAGCACGAGGAGAGATCTGTGATGATCAAACCATAGAGGGGGTGCGAGTAGAGGTCAGAATTTGGAAAGGGGGATGGAGATCACATCCATTCAAAAGAAAAATTACTACTGTATATATAAAATTTTCTTTTTCATATCCCTAATGACAGCCACACAGAAAAACCCAAAACCGAGACACATAACTTCAAAAAAGAAGAAGCAGAGGAAAGAGGGATGGATTACCACCAAGTAAAAGCAACACACATAAACACAAAGGCAAAGAACCAATGGAGACACAGAGCTACCAAAAATCAAAAGATAAAAAAGACATAGGGAATCCTCATGCATGAATAATCATCCTAGTGTAAATAAACTTAATTCATCAATAAAAAGACACACAGTAGCAGAGTGGATAAAAGAACAAAACCCAACTACATACTGACTTTAGAAAATACATCTAAGCTACAAAGACAAAGACAGACTCAAAGTGAAGGGGTGGAAAATGATTTTCCAAGCAAATAGCATTCACAGAAAAGCAGGTATAGTCATACTTATATCTGACAAAATAGATCTCAAGATAACAAAGGTAACATAAGATAAAGATGAACATTTTATGATAAAGGACACTTTACATCAAGATGTCATAACACTTCTCAGTATATATGAACCCAATCAGGGAGCACCAAAATGTATAAAACATCTACTAACAGAACTAAAGGAAGAAACAGAAAAAAAAAATCACAGTCATAGTTGGTGATCTGAACACTCCACTGACAGGTCTAGACAGATCATCTAAAAAGAAAATTAATGAAGAAATATCAGCCTTAAAGAAACATTAAACCAAATGTATGTAATTGGCCTTTACAGAGCCCTTCATCCCCAAACATCAGACCATGCATTCTTCTCCAGTGCAAATGGGTAGACCATATGCGGGGTCACAAAATTAGCCTCATCAAATTCAAGAATACTGAAATCATACCAAACATCTTTTATAAACACAATGTTTTGAAGTTAGAAATCAACTGCAAATAGGAAGTAAAGAAGCCCAGAAATATGTGGAGATTAAATAACATAGTACTATAAAATGATTGGGTCAAAGAAGAAATAAAAGGTGAGATTAGCTTGGATGGACCTGAATATTACTGTGCTGAGTGAAATAAGACAGTCAGAGAAAGACAAATATCATATGATCTCCCTTATGTGTGGAATCTGATGAACAAAATAGAAACAGAGGCATGGACCCATGCAATAGACTGGTAGTTCTCTGAGGGGAGGGAAGACAGGGAATTGAATTAAAGAAGGTGAAAGGTTTAACCAGAAAACATGAACATAACACATAGACACTGACAACAGTGGGGTGATAGGTGGAAAAGGGGGTGGAAGGTAGGTAGAGGTGGACAAAGGGAGTAAAATGGGGTTGGAAATAGACTTTGCCTGGGTCCATGGGCCCATAGTAGAGTATGCAGATGATGTTGTGTGAATTACTGCCACTCCAATAAATTTAATTAGAAAACATCAAGATAGTGTGGCTAATTTGAATACTGACCAAAAATCCCAGTTTTTATGTAAAACTTTATGTTAATATCCTGAGGAGACCATATTATTTAAACCAAAATATAGCATTTGTTTTGATTTTTTAACAAGGTGATGTCAAATATATATTGAGACAAATGAGAATGACAATATGACATATCAAAATTTCATGGATGCAGCAAAAGCAATAATAAGAGGGAAATTTGTATCATCAAACACATATCTCAAGAAGCAGGAGAAATCCCAAGTGAGCAACCTAATATTACATCTTAAAGAACTATAAAAAGAACATACAAATGGCCAACAGATACATTGAAAGATGCTCAACTTCTCTCGCTATTAGAGAAATGCAAATCAAAACTGCTATGAGTTACCATCTCACACCTGTTAGAATGGCTATTATCAACAAGACTGGTTATAACGAGCATGGGAGAGGTTGTGGAGAAAAAAATGAGCCCTCATTTACTGCTATTGGGAATGTAGACCAGTGAAGCTACTATATAAAACAATTTGGCAGTTCTTCAAAAAATTAAGAATAGTTACCAGATGACTCTCACATTCCTCTTCTGCATATTGACTGAAAAATACCTTGAAAACCTTTATTCACAAAAGATATATGCAACCCTGTGTTCATTGCAACATTGTTCACCTTGACCAAAACATGGAGACAAATAAAGTGTCTTTCAATAAAGGATTGGATAAAGAATATGTGGTACATATATACAATGGACTACTACTGAGTCATAAGAAAAAATGAAATACTGCCATTTGCAACAGAATGGATGGAACTTGAGAATAGTATGCTAAGTGAAATAATTCAGAAAAAGTTTAGAATGATATGTGGAATATAAAACTGAAATTCATAGACATAGATAATGGTATGGCTTACCAGAAGGAAGGGGGTGGGGATAGTAAAAAAGGGGGTCAAATATATGGTGACAGAAGATGATTTAACTTTTTGTGGGAAGCACAAATGCAATCAATGCACAGATCATGTATCATAGAAATGTACACATTGAAACCTATATGATCTTGCTAATCAATGTCAGCCCAGTACATTTAGTAAAAAAGGAATATGCATGGTAATGAAATGAACATTTCAAATGCAATATTTTAAAATTATTTTAGCTAGCAATATTCATATTTGCATAAATTTAGCATAATAGCTTAATTTAAAAATGTCTTGCATATTTCACCCCATTAACATTTCCTCATATTTTTAAAGAAGAGTGTGGTGAATTAATGTGGGAATATTTGCACTACCTTACAAATAACATAAGCATTGTTGAAGAGAAAAAGGGAGCTAAGTTCTTTTAAAATTTTGCACATATCTAGTAATCATTTGACTATGTTTCTTTTAATGCTTTTGCTGCATTGCTTCTTCATACTTCCAGAAAATGACTACAAAGATACATAGTGAATTATTGCTGCCAAAAATAAAATACGAATTTCATTAACATAACATGTTCTTATTCATATATTTTAATAACACTTTCTAACAACCGAAAATTATGCGTTCTTAAAAATGCACTCTAATTTTTTAAATTTTTGTTGTTCAGTTAGAGTTGTGTTGACAATAACTGTATAGCATTACACATGTATATATTTTTATATACAAATACACTTTAGTGTTGCTGAGTTGAAAAATATATAAAAACATGT
The DNA here is from genome assembly GCA_004027475.1 of Anoura caudifer. NCBI lineage: Eukaryota > Metazoa > Chordata > Mammalia > Chiroptera > Phyllostomidae > Anoura > Anoura caudifer. The sequence goes on along the minus strand of PVKU01000470.1, from coordinate 10,453 downwards.
AACCTAATAGATATAAAATTTTAAAAAATTAGAGTGGAAATAGTAATGAATATTAGAAGATTTTGTATTGAGAATGACATATAACATTTTACATGCAGTGTTTCAGTAATATGCAAAAGGTGAAATTAATTATAATCAACATCATAGAACAATATCATAAAGATAAATATAAATTGTTGGGTATTATTAATAACATAGAAAAATCATCACTCTCTTAGGGCAGCTTACAGTTTAAATAGACAAAACTGAGACTGATAAAATAATTACATAAATTAAGGAAAAAGCAAATTATTTGATGAATCACATACTCAGCAAATAAGTGGTATATGAATTCACAAAACTGATGATACTTTCCTATGATTCCAATGAAGATATGAAATCCATTCCCAAAGGTGGTGTACAATGAACAGTGATGCATTATTGACTGGAACTGACAAACTGATAGGAGTAAATTTTGGATGAGTTTTTACTTCAAACAAGTCACCTGACATCTGCAAACACTGTGACATGGGAATTATAATATTAACCTCACAGGTATTCTGTGATATTAAATCAAATAATGCATATGAGTATACCTAACACAGAGTCCAACAAAGCTTAAATATTTAGTAAACATATCATTGTATCCATTGTTGGATAAGAATCCCTTGTCTTGCTCTTTGTATGAGAAAACACAGAGACATATGTCTTACAGTAATCCTCAAAGTCCTCCACATGGATTAAAAAATTTTTCCAGGCTCACAGAGTGGTAACTTGCTTAATAATGTAGACTTTTTTGGCTTCTTTCCATTTTTTCTCACTCTTCCTTCTCTTCTGTTATTTCATTGGTCATTTTCCAAAGAGTGCACTGGATCTTTGCTTCAAGGTCTTCTGCTGAGTATACCAATAGGAGAAGTTCGCAATACAGCTTCCATCAGTGTCATATTAAAAGAGAGGTCGGACCTGATTCAAAGCAACAGTATGAAAGTTTTGAACGTGGGGTGATGTAACATGAGTAACTTTGGGAGGAGGTGGATCTAGAGGTAGACTATTAACTGGATAGTTAAAATATGAAATACTAGAGAAAGGAAGCACACTTAAGAAATTCTCACAATTGGGTAAATGTATGATGATAAGGATTTGAAGTAAACTTAAAGTAATAAGAGTAAAGAAAGGGAATATAAGGAAAAAATTAAAACAGGTAATAGGAAAAATATCAACAAGACATTGGTAAGTTGGTAAGGTTAGGAGTCAGGCACACTGACCATTTATGTATTGAATAAACTAAATAAATTAATATATGTATTCAAAAGACATAAAAGAGCAGAGGAATTATCTTTTGTGATGACTTGTGTGTATAAATTACTTATTTCTAAGAAAACAGTGAAGGGATTATCTACTTAAATAAAAACAAGGAAGAAAAGCATAAATGCACAGTCTTTTCAAAATTATATGAAGGCAGGAAATTAATTGGTGTAGAGCTTGTCAGTTGCATATAGTCTTTTTTAAGGAATCATTTTGCTTTTATCCTGAGATATCATTTGAATTTTTAAAGCTTTCCTTTATTTATTAACTTGTTGTTTGCTCTTCTGTTCAAATATTTTGTCGTTATTATTGTTTCTATGTCAGTGTGCTGTGGTATTCAGTGTTCTAAAAGGCATAAATAAGTTGTTAGCTATAATTATATCCAGATGAGCAAGAATGAGAAAACAAATGCTGTGGTAGGTGAAGACTGGCCCACACATCTGAGTTTGGCAGAAACCATACTGATATTTAGGAAACAAAGAAGTATTAATTCACAACACTGTGTGACTCCAGGGATACAATGAATGGCCTCAAACTATCCATCAACTATAGACATAACAATTAAAATTTAAAAACACAACTGTTAAATACTAATTTACCTGGGTTATTATTTTTTACCTTATTGTTTTAAAATAGAATATCTAGTAGAAGTGTACATGTTATCTATTGCTGGTAGCAGGGAAAAACAGGTGGAATAATGGGGTTAAAAATTCCATTTTAGACACATTGAAAGAGGAAGATAATCTGAAGCCCAACTCCGGGGTCCATAAAGTTAAACGGCTGTAAGAGAATGAGAGAAATGCAGCATGATGTGGCAGGGGAAGAGCCCACATTCATGGTGGAGACATGAAATGTGCCAAAGCTTTTTGGAACCAAAAAACTGACAGCAAGTAAAAATATAAAAAAGTAACATCTCACAACTTCCCTGTGTCTCAGTGCTGATAGCCTTTCCTTCCTTATGTGAAAAAGAGTGTTTTCTATGTTCTGCGAAATCTCTATAAAGGTAGGAAAAGTTTTCTTATTTCCCTTTTCTTTATCTCCTCTCAAACAAAGACAACTCATGCTGCTTAAACTGTAAAATATGTACTGCTAATTTAACTTAATGAGGGAAAAGAGAAAAAGAAAGACAAATATGGGAAAATATAAAGTAAAGTAAGAGAAGAAGAGGAAAAGGAAAGAAGGAAGAATGCATGGGAGGAAATAGTCAACACCAAAACATATTTAATATTGTTTTGTAGGCTACATGATATAACGAGACAACAGAACTCTGAAATGGTCATTTAACTTCATATGAGGAAACTGAAGACTTGAGATGTTAACTGTTGCAAATGGTATTCATGAGTTTATTCCTTAATGTTTATTGAGTGCTCAATACATATCAGCCTTTGGTCTAGATGCTAGAACACAGCAGCAAATAAAATGAAGTCTCTATCCTCAGGAATCTTCTCAGCAGTAGTAAGACTCCAGTGTAGACCTCCGCATTACCAGTTGCTCTGCCCACCTCATCACACGCATGCCCTTGTGAACACGACTGCACTGATGAGTCAGGCTGGTGTGCATTCTTGGAAGAAAGTGTATAGTTAGCACCTCTTCATGATAAGAATCTCTGTTAATCAAATCACTTGTTTAAAACATCGATTATTAATTAGTAATGTATACATTTTGTTCATAATCTGTAATATACTTAAGGTACGATGTACCCATCAAAAAAGAGTATGTGGCATGTTGGTGGAAAAAGGCAATAAAGGGGTCATTCTTAGGAATTTGCATTCTACTTTGAGTACTTTTACAATCTTTTAGAGTTTCATGGTTATTCTGACAAAAAATGCCCTCAAAAATAGTTACAGCATATAAAAAATTATCTGGACAAAGAAAAGGCTAAATAAGATCTTTAAAATACTTGGGAATAGTACATATGTAAAATAGATGTAGGACTTGTAATGCATGCTACATTTCTACCTACTTTGATGAGCAGACAAAAAGGAAAGTGAACTGCTTGGGGTTCATCCAAACATGACATGAAACTCAAAGGTATACCACGTGACAGTCTGCAAGCTCAAAACCTTGTCATTTGAACTCTGTAAATTGTTGGGTGTGTCTTTGAGATTATACTGTTGAAATACCACTTCTCATAGGGCATACATTTAATGTTTTGGGGTAAAAATCATTACTCTGGAAAACAAAGGTAATCATTAAAGACAAGATTTTGAAAAAGATTCAAGAGCAGTTTAGAAAAAAAAAAAAAAAAACACCAAACACCAAAAAACCCACACTAACTGAACAGCAGTTGTATGTCAGGGAGCCTCACATTTTTCTCTGGGTTTCACCGTTCTTTCCTGATCATCAGTATCCCTGCCTATTCTTTTTGTCCCCACTCCACCCCAAATACATATCTGTCTATTCATCAAAGTTTAATTCAAATGTCAGTATGTTCTGTGGCTGCACTCATCTCTACTTCTGCCTTACACTGAATCTCTTTCTTTCCTGATATCCCAAACCCTTCATATTTACTTTTCTTTATAATTCTTAACTATCAGTATTGTAAGATTTGCAGAGACGATTGTATTAGTGAGGTGAAGTGGCAGGAACATTGGTTAAAATCTGATTAATTATCCATGTTAGAACTGATAAGTTTCTGATAGAAGTAATAATGGTAGTTATGAACAGAGAGGACAGGATGAACAGAGAGGACAGATATTAGACAACATAAACAAAATGAAAGTGAAACCAATTAATGAAAACAGAAGCAGAACTCCAGACCAAATACACATAAACTTTTGCTTCACCAAACTAAAAGCAAAATAGTAGAATTATTTGAGTGAATATATACTTAACCATCCAAATCAGGAAACCTTTTAGAGTGAAGTGGAACACTGTAGATAATTAAATCAGAATAAGAAACTATTAAACCAGGGCAGGTTCAGGAAACCAGGGAACCTACACACTCAAAGTATAGTAGAATCAGGGCACACAAAGTATAGTAGAATCAGTCAGTAGAATGACTTACAAATTATGCAAATACTAATTTAAACACACCACTAATTACCTGGGAAACTTTGGAAAAGTAGCTAAATGGTCCTTAGTTTCTACTCGTCAAAATTGTTCTAGATATATTGATGAAAGGGGGTGAGAAGGACTGAGATGCAAGCATCTAGCTATTTTTTTCTAAGACTGTATGAAAACAGAGGAAGAGCAAAGCTTTAATTCTTATCCTTCCCTAACTCCCAACTCCTACCCGCAAGTAAAATAAACCAAACCCATTCCAAAGAACCCATTCACCTCATGATCTGACTGCCTACCCACTGGAAGACATTTCTCCTTGCTAACCGAACTCATTGTGTGCTTTGGTCCTAGAACTTCAACACCATTCTTTCACTGATGCTCTCAGTCTCTCTAGTGAACTCAAAACATACGTCTTACAGTCCTTTAACTGAAGTTTTGGAAATCCAGTGTGTATTTGATACTTTAAGAGATATGTCACCTCAGATGCAAATTTTTCATCAATTACTTTATCTATATTTGGACTTCATAAAATTTACTGTTGAAAAAGTAGATGCATACATCAATTTCATCCAAACACACCTATGAACTTTCTATAACTGCAATGAGTAACAGTTTTAAATTTAAATTTATATTCAGTAAATTAAGTGAAAAATGAAAGCTAAAAACTTTTGTTTCCACTAGACACATTACAAAGTTTAGAAATAATGAGTGTCTCAAAGTTAGTCTCAAACTGAGTATTTTCCCCTACCTTTAGTCTGTTCCTCCCTTAGGCTTCCCCTTTGAAGCACTTGGCACTGCTGTTTTCCCTGTGGCCAAGGTAAAAAACCCTGAAGTCAACCTTGACTCCCTTTACTTCCAATCCCATGTCCAGTTACCAGGAAATCTTAATATATAAAAGCCACCATCCTATTATGTGACCACCTTAGCTGTTAAACACCTAGGCATCCTTTTCCAAATCTGTATTGATTTTTCTTATTCCATTTGTTAGTATTTTATACTATTCTCCAGACTATTACTCCAATAAGTCTTTTTTAATATGAATGCGTTGCTTATTTGCTCAGTTTCTGATAGATTTTTTCATCACACGTTAAATTTATATGAGGATTCAAAGTCTGAGGTTATTTGGTACTTGGCCTCTCTGTTAACTCAGTCACTATCTCCCTCTCACTGCAGATCATCTATGTTGTTTGCTCTGCTGTTCCCAGGATGCAGAAGCCCACCCCTGAGGCCAGCCTGCACGTTTCAGTCCCTCAGAGTTCTTCCTCACCCACCTGCATGACTGACTATCTTCCTCATCTTCTCACTGAGGCTCTCCTTGACCTCCTGAAATAAAATACCCTCTTTCCTCCTGCATGTTCATTTTTGTTTTCCCCTAATAATCTCCAGTTTCTTCCTTTTTTTTTTTTCCAGAACTCTTACCACACTGGAAATTACCACAATAGTGGTAGAGAGCACAGATTATGGAGATATATCGCCCGGGTTTCACTGTTTATGACCTGGGAGATCTTTAGCCATTTTTCTTGTCACTCTGTACCATAGTTTGCACACATGGAAATAATTAGGTTAATAATAGTATCTTGATAGTAATGATGTTATTTTATCTAAAGTGCTTATAATGTCTGCCACATAGGAAATGCCCAACATTAAGTTATATATTTATTATTTATTCTTCCACTAGAGTGAAAGAAGCATAAGAAGATTCAGTTTATCTGCTTCTTTACTGCGGTCATCTAGATCCTAGAAAATTGTCCAGCTTATGTATGTGCTAAATTAATACCTGGAGAGACTAAAGTTTAAAAATATATGTATAGATACAAGATGAAACAGACAAATAGAATTAAATCACATAAAACTAGGAATAAACATGAAACTAGGAGACTTGAGAGAAGGTATAATAAAGAGAAAATTCACCTGCACTCTTTTAAAGTATATTAAATGTCTTTTTGTGTCTCTCATTTTGTATCACATTTTTGAATCTGTGTCTTTATTTAATAGCTCATTTGGTTAAGTCTAATTGGCTTTCACTTATTAGAGGCAAAGTAAGTGACATATAAGATGCTCTTTCTGAAAGCTTACCATATGATGCAATTTAGAGAGTGCCATTTCAGTAATTAGGAAGGAACCTGGTTTCATTTCTCGACTCTACTATTACCCAGTATTGACATTACTTTAGCTCTCTCATCCTTTGTATATTCTTGAACAGAATAAAGACACTGAAGTAAGTAGTTTCTATTAACCTCCTAGCTTTGTAAATTGTTGCATTATTGTGAATTGCTCTGGCTTTCCACTGAATGTTTTCTGTCTACCTCTGTCTTATCTTTGCCCTCAGCTGACACAGGTGGAAAGAATTTAAGTAATGTTAATTTTATGGTAAATAAAGCATAATTGCAAAGATAAACATAATGCACAAAATTATGTGCTATACATGTGTATTCAGTGATAGTTGAATTTTCTGCTATTTGGATTAGCATTGGTAATAGTTTCTTATCTTGCTCAACCAAATCTGGTGATATAAATTACTGTTAATTGATAGGAAAGATGAATGATATGGAAATGAAACAGTGAAAGTAAATGAAGAAAAAAAGGTTTCCAGATAAATCTAAAAATGGGAAAGCAAGGAAAAACAAACTCTATGGCTGTCACTGATCTATTTCCTATAGCTTCAAACTCTTTCTGGTTTGACTAATTAACAAAAACTGCTTTCTCATTTAATGAGGGAATGGAGAGATACAAGAAACATTGATAATCCTGAATCTTATTTCCAAAGTGGTCATCTGATTCAGGTAGGATGTGCTGTTTTTAGATTATAGAAAACCTGAAGAATTTTGGCTTTTGCCCCCTATAGATTATATGTTTATTTGACATTGAAAATGATAGCATTTATTATAAGTAATATTTTTCTTTTAAAAATGTTTTATTGTTTATTCTATTATAGTTGCCCTGTTTTCCCCTTTCGCCTCCCTCCGCCCAGCCCACTCACTTCCAGAATCAGTCTGTTTACTTCTGCCCATGTCTGTGGGTCCTTCATATACAAGTTTGGACTAATTCCTTTACCTCCTTTCAGTTAGCTAACACTTACCCCTTCTCCTCTTACAACTGTCAACCTGTTCCATGATTCTGTCTCTGGTTCCATTTTTACTCATTAGTTTATATTGTTCATTAGATTCCTCTTATAAGTAAGATCATGCTGTATTTCTCATTCACCATCTGGCTTATTTCACTCAGCATAATAGTATCCAATTCCATCCATGCTATTGGAAAAAATATGAATTCCTTCTTTCTTTTTGCTGTGTAGTATTCCATTGTGTAATGGTACCACATGTTTTTTTACCCATTCATCTACTGAAGGGCACTTAGGCTTTTTCCAAATCTTAGCCATTGTAAATAGCACTGCTGTGAACATAGGGGTGCATAAATTCTTTTGAATTGTTGTTTTGAGATTCTTTGGGTATATTTCCAGCAGTGGAATCATTGGGTAATGGGCAGTTCCATTTTTATTTTTTGAGGAAATACCATACTGTTTTGCACAGGGACCGCACCAGTCTGCATCCCTGCCAAGAGTGCACTGGGGTTCCCTTTTCTTCACATCCTCTTCAACACTTGTTTGTTGATTTATTAATGATGGCCATTCTGACAGGTGTAAGGTGATATCTCATTATGACTCTAATCTGCATCTTTCTGATGGCTAGCGATATTGAGCATTTTTCTTATGTCTATGGACCATCTGTATGTCTTTCTTGAAGAAGTGTTTATTTAGGTGCTTTGATCATTTTTTATAAATGGGATTGTTTGTCTTCCTGGTGTCGAGTCATGTGAGTTCTTTATGTATTTTGGAGATTAAATCCTTGTCTAATGTATCATTGGTAAATATGTTCTCCCATACATTTGGTTCCCTTTTTATTTTAATGATGGTTTCTTTAGCTGTGCAGAGCTTTTCAATTTGAGGTAGGTCCATTTCTTTATTTAGTCCTTTGTTCCCTTGTCTAAGGAGGGATATCAGTGAAAATATTACTATTTAAGATATTCAAATTTTGGCTTAAACTAGAGGCATTTGCATGTTTTCTTTTAACAGAATTCTAGAAGTAGGGAATATCACAAAGGGTGCTTCAGTGAGTGGTACAGAAAGGCCCATTCAGTCATTTCGTTCAGTAGGCTAGCTATTTTCCTTGTTCACAAGTAAGCATCAAAGTTACAACATCATATCTCAACAACATCTGGAGGTAGCAAGAAAGAAGTTTGTGGAGATCTCTTTTCTTGTTACACTCTATTTTCATCAGGAAGGGACATTGTTCCCTAAAGTCTGCAGCACTTTCTCCTTACAGTCTCTTCTAGGCCAATCACTGGCAAACTATACAACTTCAGCTGATGAAGGTCCATTCCATGTGTTTAGGGTGTCGTCTTCCCTGAGTACATTGTTACCCTTTATTACAATGCATTTGAGATTTTCTTAGCAGGAAGTGGGAGTGAAGGACAGGTGGTTGTGGGATAATAAAAGACATTTTTTTAATTTGGGTTTGTCTTTTTTTTTTTATACATCCTTCAAGGAAGAGTTGTATGCAAGGCCTATGTTACCTGTGGCCTTTACATAATATTTTCTCTAGTTCTGAACATCTTTACCTCTCATTTTTATAGTACTCCCTCAAACCTCTCTCCCTCCACTGAGGGCCTGCGGGTGGGAAGATGGAACCTATTCTTCAGAATGATTTTGCTGTAGATTTTGTAGGAATCAACCTCATAACCACACATGGAAACTCACTTTGGGACCTGCTATGTATTGGTGTACTTAAATCTTTTTATGACTTTTTAATTGCCTTAACTGATGGATTTTGTTTTTCTGCACACACTGAAGAATAGAAACAACTGTGTACAAATAATTTGTAAAGTATTTTAGAAAAAATACACACAGTCCTTTAGACATAGGTTTATCACTCATTTTCTTTGTGAAAGTGTTTTTGGCAAACAAGAATACTGAGAAAGCAAAGGTCCCTGCCTGGGAGCCCACTGACCACCAAAACGAGTGTTCTCATGTTACTCAGTGGTAAAGGCTTTGGAGCCAAACTGGTTTTGGCATCTAATTTCTATTGCATCATACTAATTGTGTGTGTGACCTTCAGATAAATTGCTCAATCTTTCTGGGCCTTAAATTCCATACTGTCCAGCATCAATACTTGCCTTCCCTCCAAAGACTATAAATGACATTTAATAAGATGATGAACATAAAACAATGAACACAACTCTTTATTGGTTTGTTGTGAGTTCTACAATTTTCAATATGTTATATATTTGTATTGTGATGTTTTATCAATGTTAACTATAGTTTTTCACATTTTAACATCCCTAAAATTGGGATGCTGCTTTTCCTTGATGATCTCTTGCAATAGTTTTTGCTAATTAGAGGTTGATATTGTTGTTATCACCTGTGCATGGATAAACCAAATAGTTATACCTAATATTGCATTACAACAGAACACTGACAACTGCTCCAAGTTTCAGTCAACAGACCATTTAAAGACAATCTGGGAAAGAAATATGGGTCCTGGTTCCTGCTTTGATGCCAGATAACAAAAGTACAGATAATGTGAGCATCAACACTAGCAGAATAAAAGTTATCATTGTATATGAAAATGTGGAGACAGTAGCTGAATACCTTTGTGGTGGAACTTGCAAGCACGTTCAGAAGAAGACATATATATACACCATTCTAAGCCAAAGAGAATGAGTTAGAATAGCTGAACTCTGAATGCAAAGGAGATTTAGGAAAGCCTAAGCTAATGTGCTTTTTTTCTATTTTTCTTTGTACGTACACATGGAATAACATACAGTATCACTGAATACATCTTAAAATGTCTTTCAGTAAATATTTTAAAAAGCATGATAAAATTTCCAAGTTAAAAATTTTAATGGTTTTTATTATTTAAAACAATATATAGAAAATAGCTGTTTAATTATTAAATACCAAAAATGGGTATAATCCATGAAGATACAACAAGAATAAGATGGAGAATATAAAAATTCATATTCTCATGGAATTTATATTCTAATAGAGATTATAGGCAACAGACAAGTACATGTGTAATATAGTTTCTGGAAGTTATAAATGTAATGAAGAACAATAAGCAGAGCCTTTGGATAGAGACTGATGAAGATATGACAAAAGGTGTTCTGG